>LNAC01000033.1:2257654-2483279 GCA_002007465.1 Ailurus styani | reverse complement strand
GGGTGGTGGGGGGTGGTGGGGGGGAGTTCTCTCTTATAGCACCTTCGCCTGCTTATAACCTAGCCAGTGCAGAAACGGGTTTGTATGAGACATTCCAGAATGGAACCGATGGACAGAGGGATTGACTCCAGGGATGAGGGAAATGGAAGACCAAGAATGAGGACTCCTAGGATCAGTGGCAGAGAAAGGTGTGGGGAAATAATAGCTTGCGGGTGTCCTTAGAGACTATGCAAATGTCCAGCTATTTAGGAGCTCTTACTTCTGATAAGCAGGAGTTACACTTGCAGGTCGTTAGTCTTTGGAAAAATCAGTTTTAGAATCATTGCCTTAGACCACAGATGTGATCCAGAGGGAAAAGGCACTGATAGGAGGAGTCTCCGAATCTGCTAAGGGACCAGATTGATTCTTAGCTAGAACTTAGAACATGGAGTCCGGGGCCAAGAATGCATAGGAAATGCCTTGACCCAAGGTAGATATTAAATCTGAACCCACACTGAGTCCAGCCAATGTTGGAGCACTTAGCATCACCTGCACCCCTGCTCAGCTTTGCAGGAGACATGGATGGATAAGACCCAGCTCTGTCCTCGGGGAAACTTCAGGCTCGTTGCTGGAGTGAGCTGCATTCCCTCCCTCCCAATGCTGACTTCTCATGCATCCATTTCAGCTGTCCTTTGGATAGAGCTTCTTTCCTTGTGCAGATAAACATTGTGTGTGTGTGTGTGTGTGTGTGTGTGTGTGTGTGTGCAATGCAGACAACTAATTTATAATTAAAGATGATTGCTATAATTTGTACCAAGTAATGGACAAAAAAAAAAAAAGACTATTTGGCTGAAATGCTTAAAGTAACTTTGTTCGGATGGAGCCTTTCTCCCTGGAGAAAAGGCTGTTGCTAGGAAATGAGACTGTGAAGTTTATTTAAGTAAAGCCCTTGGCATAGATCAGACACCAGATGGGCAACAGCAGAGCTGGGACAACACCGTGGTCAGGCTGAGGTTGTTGGTGTGAATGACACGGAGGATATTTGGAGCGTGATGGAAGCTGGAGATCTAGTAATAGCGAATGGGCTGGTGGGAACAAAGGACGTGTCAACAGGGCCAGACACCAAGTGTCCTACCGGCCCAAGAGTGAAGGCACCCACTGCTGCCTTTCACAGAAGGACACACTTCACTCTTAGTTTAGTAAACGGCACCCTCATCTTCTTTTGTCTTGCTTCCCTCTCAATATAGTCATTTTCAAAAGAAAAAATAAACCCACAAACTTGGGTTTATCAGTACTCAGTTATTTTGACACTTGGGAGTAAATATGGAAAGATGGGCAAGAAAGCTAAAAGTGTCATGATTCACATTTATAAGAAGCAATGGATGGGTATTTCTTCAACATGATGAAACATGTCTCCCTCCCGCCAGCGTCGTGAACTTACCGGGTCAACAGGAGAAGGGCTTCCTCTAAAGCAGCAGGCAGGGAGGCCGGCTGCCACCACCAGCTGCCTCTCACCAGCCAGCAGGAGGAAAATCAGCAGTGAAGAATTGGGGAAGACATACACGGGGTTTTCATGGTGAAGACTATTTACTGGGAAACTTCAGAAGAATTGTCTGAAAAGGCTTTTTTTTTTTATTTTTATATTTTTTACAGAAACCAACAGGCTTCATATATTCAAACTACCAGCTTAGTCCTAAGTATTTAAATTAGTACTAGTGTCAAAAAATTAGAGGACCTTTCTTCTGTTTTTTTCTTTTAAGATTTTACTTATTTATTTGACAGAGAGAGCCAAGCAGGGGGAGCAGCAGGCAGAGGGAGAGGGAGAAGCAGGCTCCCTGCTGAGCAGGGAGCCGGATGTGGGGCTCGATCCCAGGACCCCGGGATCATGACCTGAGTCGAAGGCAGAGGCTTAATCAACCAAGCCACCCAAGCACCCACTAACATAACATTTTAAATGCACTCACCTTTGACCCCGCAAAGTGTTTCTAAGGGGGCGCCTGGGTGGCTTAGTGGGTTAAAGCCGCTGCCTTCGGCTCAGGTCATGATCCCAGGGTCCTGGGATGGAGGCCCACATCGGGCTCTCTGCTCAGCGGGGAGCCTGCTTCCTCCTCTCTCCTTTCTCTCTGCCTGCCTCTCTGCCTACTTGTAATCTCTCTCTCTGTATCAAATGAATAAAAAAAAAATCTTCAAAGTGTTTCTAGGAATTTACAGATACATCATATAATGAAATATAATGGGGTCATTAATAAAAATGAGACTGTCCTATATGTAAATATACCCTATACATTAAATTTAAAAAAACACAATTATGCCAGTGGTATGAAAAATATATAGAAATATGTGTAGAATCATTTTTGGAAAGATTGAAAAAAAGTGTGTCACGGTTGCTCCTGGAATGGGATACCCGGTGGCTGGGAGTTAAGGGTAGGAGGAGGAAGCAGTTCACTCTGTGCTCTTGAATTGGGTGTCACCTCAGATTTCAACAAAAAGCTAAGGAAAGGATGGAGGGATGGAGAAACAAAGGACACTTCCAGGTTTAAAAGTCAATAAATGCTAAGTTGGCTGCTATAATTTTAGAAGTAATTAATGATTTATACAGCTTATAAAACTATTTTCAAGATGGGAGATATTCCTTTGAATGGTACTTTTAGAAAATAAAGAAGCTTAAGGTTTATACCCATTGTATATTCCAGGGACAGCACTGAAGAACGGTACAATAAAGAACAAATTTCAGGGTGCCTGGGGGGCTCAGTTGGTTAAGCGCCCGACTTGATATTGGCTCAGCTCATGATTCAGGGTCCTGGGATCGAGCCCTGTGTGGGGCTCCTCGCTCAGCGGGGCATCTGCTTGAGGACTCTTTCCCTCTGCCCCTCCCCCTATCCTCTCTCTCAAATAAATAAATAAACCTTAACAACAACAAAAAAGAACAGGCAAATTTTGTCCATAAAAACGTGAAATCCTTTGAATAGCTTTGGAGAATTTTTGTTTATTATATACAAAAATACAAACCCTCAACTTAGAAAAAAAACTGTCTTGCCCCTTTTTTGGCTTAAAGGGAACAGGTTGGTGCTAAAAGCGCTTTTAGAGAATGTTCTGATCCAAATTCTTCTCCCGAATGCTTGCATCCCAAGAGGTGCCCCATCAGCCTGCTATGCGGGGGTTACCTTACCAGGTTGGATACTTAGCTGAAATATTGTGTAAAAACCAAGTCACCTGGATATATTTTTTGGATTTTATTTTTAAGAAACATTTACATAAATAATAAATGTGAAAAATCTCAAGGGTCAGAGTGAGTAGGCTAGCATTTACAAAGTGATTTTTAAGGAATGTCTATATTTTATTTTCGAGAACGCTTATATTCTAAGAGCAGTACGATTAGCCTATTACGTAGGGTCTTGATCTTGTTTGTATAGTGTTGTTGAAATATTTTCTTCAGTTTTTGCCTTAACAAATCCAAAGATGGAAGATGATGACAATCTGGAATATTCAACATGATGTGAAAGAATTCACTCCACATATCCAGATGAGGAAGCCTAGAGACACAATGCATAAATACAAGATAAATCACAGTGTTCAACACGCCAGGCCACCTCACTCCTGCCTCCGGCTTCTATACGCTCGGACAGCTGGACAGAACTTCACCTAACCACAACCTAATGCGCCAGGCTTCGGAATGTTGAATCTATTACAAGTAAGAGAAATTAAAGACCCAACTAAATGTCTTATACACACTTTACTCGAAAAAATGACTTAAGTAGTCTTAGTATAGTGGTAGGTCATCAGTGGAAGAAGTTTCTCTTTTATTTATTTAAGAAAATCGATCTGCTTTTGGCTAGCTTTATAGCCCATACTGCCAGCATCTGATAAGCTGGCTGAATGGTTCTGATGAGCCTAACTGCGTACGTCCTGGGACCAGGGAGACAGGCTGGACTAGAGCTCAGGACAGAGCTCAGGGTCAGAGTTCCAACTCCTGGAAGCATTAAAATGAACTACAAAACCCCCACGGCATGGAAGAGGCAGAACACAACTAAATTCAGCCTATTACTGCCAAGCATGCTGAGGGCTCAGACTTTTCTCGGCACTGGTGGTCAGAGACAGCAGCCTTCTGAACAACTCTCTGGTCCTTTGATTATGAGCAAGAGAAGGAATAAAGTATTTGCTAAATTTGATGACTCATGAGGCAGAATAAATCTTAGCTGTTCTAAGTTTTTCTTCAGGGCCTGAATCTAATCTTATTTATATAGTGATGTTACGTTTCGTAAAATTATGGCCAGCTGCTTTTTTTTTTTTTTCCCTGGCTGGGGTGGGTGGGTGTGTACATGAGGGCTAGGGGGAGTCCCAGCTTAAATTTCCTCGGGATGTAAACATGTAAAATTCCATTAGGCTTTTTGGACACTAAAGGTGAGTGTACTCTTCTACATATGTTAAAAAAAAGTTAACAAAAGTATAAGTGATATAATGAACATACATGTACCAAATACTTAAACATCAGCAATAGCTTCTTCACGTGATGCTGTGTTAAGAGAACCATCCATGCTGATAGGAAAAGTTCTAGTCGTTAATTTTCACTACCATCTTAGAGATGAGAAAACAGTCTCACGAAAACTAAGGTCTCACAGGGATGGGACTTAAAACCCAGTCCTGGGACAGCCAGCTGCCCCATCACGTCACTTTATAACCGACAAAGCACGAACTTTCACATACATGGTTCCCTTCGCTTCTTAGGAAAGTGTGCTCTGCATGATTCCCATTTATAAAGGCAAGAAAACAAGTGAAAATTTGCAGTTCAGTGAGAGCAGGTGAATTCTCTGAAGGGTAAAGGGAAACTTTTGCGTGTGTACGGGAGGCCCACCCCCCCGCCCGCTTTCACCGGGTCTGGGCGGGCATCTGAGGCCCTGCTCCCTGGAAGCTGCAGTTGCCAAGCTGGGTGACTCGCTCGCTGTGTGGCGAGCACCCCAAGGCGGGGCTTATTCAGGCAGTGACCGAGATCCGTTTTCCACCAGACGGAAGCCAACATTCTACTGTGTATGCTTTCCCACTGCAGCACCAACACCAATACTCACCTCCTAAAAAGACCTTCTGGCTTCCAGACGCCGCCTTCGTTTTTCACTTTCATGTAAGTGCCGAAAAGCATGCAGTACACAGTTGCAGCAACTCCAAAGTAATCAATCTATAAAGAAAATCTAGGTATCTGTGACTAGAACAGTAAATTATACGTGAGTACAGGAGGTCTAACTTCTGCAGCTAGTGAAATAATCACAGGATTTTACTTTTAAATCATTTTGGGAAGCCATTTGTTCAGTGTCCCACTGGTACGCCCTGCTGAGTGCCTGCCTGGGCTTTGCTGGAAGCAGCCCCTTGGAAAGCTGTTCTTCCAGAACTACCAGATCCTTCTCAGGTCCTTCGTTTTGCTATCAGGGGGCAAACACAGCACTACAAACCCTCTTGCACACGGACAGCTTAGAAGTCCTCTCCCTCCCTCCGTTGGGATTCTGGTGGTTGGCCTCTGTCCTCACTCTGAAGCCTCCAGCTGTGGGGTGATTCCATCACTGAAAACAACGCTTGAGCATGGTCTTAAATCCAAGGACAGAAGATGACAAGACAGTCTCAAACTACTGAGATTCCCAAGTTCATTTTTAAAATATAGCAAGCATAATAAAGGAAACGATTTTCAAATCTTTCCCTTTGGTTCCATACCTGGTAGTTCCATGGTTTGTTGCTGAGCATCTCAATACACTGAAAACCAGATGTCTCACACTTTCCTGTAAATGTAGTTCCTTTCGGAAAAAGTTTCATGTCTATACTCTGACCCAGGTCAATCAGTGCCAAGCCAGCAGATACATCATCGTCGTCACCGTCCTGTTCCAAAAATCTGTATTAAACACAAACAAGGGCCAGGCGGCATGAGCACAGATAATAAAAAGGCTGCTAGGGACACAGTAAGAACTGCGTTCAAAGTGCAACACTTGCCTGCTTCCCAGTATGAAATTGTCAGGCTTAATGTCTCCGTGAATAATTTCACAGTCGTGCACTTGCTGAATCATGCAGAGCATTCTGATCGCGAAGGACAGGACCAGAGCTTGCGGCATCACTTTTTCTGGGGTGTTTTTATAGAGGTTAATAGCATTCTAGAAACAACACAGAGTGGAATCCTGAACGGGTTGCCCAGGATGAGGAGCTCTCAAGTCAAGAGCTTTGCCCCCACCCCCCACTCCAACAGAAGCTCCAGCTACGAAAGGTACGTGCCAGGCACCGGCCAACAACAGCCTTCAAGCTCCTGTTCACATCATCATGATGAATACACTTACTAGCAACGTGCCATAGCTGTAGAGATCTCCTACTAACACACTGCCATTCTGAAAGAAGTGGGCGGAGTAGAATTTGATGAACATGTGTTGCATGCTTGGCTTTAGTCTCTCCATCAGCTGGGTCCCGATGTAGAACTCCCAGGGGTTGGCGGGCTTCTGGACCTGCAAATCAGGTGTGTGACATTCACGTCCAGCCTCACGTTCTGGAAAATGATAGCCAGAAAGCAACTTCTACCCCAATAAAGAATGTGGGGTAGAAAGTGATGACAGGCTAGGGCCTGTGGCTCAAGTATGCGACTTGCTGTGAGACCATTTCTGTGGTAAGGCCATTCTAAATCCTTGCCATATGGTTTTTGTTTCTTAATTGCTGACTACAGACCTCAATGAAATCAACACTGTCTTAAAAAAGAAAAAAAGAGGCTAACTCGAGTTCTAAAATTCATTTCAATACTATACAATGAAGTGCTCAGATTAACTACCTTTAAAACAAATTTCTGTTTATTTTTGGTATCATTCACCTCTCCATGGGTAACTTCAAAGACCTGGGCAAAGGCCCCTTCTCCAAGAAGGTGATCAACATAGACCAACAAGGAACCTGGAAGACAGATGAGTCAAAATGAAAAATAGGGCTCAAAACATTATTTCTGGTAAATTTTGTATTTGTAGAATTTTCTTGGTGCTTGATTGCTTTAGTAAATACAAATGGATATAGCTCCCTCCGGAAATATTTTTCTTCTTAAATGAGTTAAAACACCTGTCACAATGGGGCGCCTGGGTGGCTCAGTGGGTTAAAGCCTCTGCCTTCAGCTTGGGTCATGATCTCAGGGTCCTGGGATCGAGCCCCGAATCGGGCTCCCTGCTCGGTGGGAAGCCTGCTTCTCCCTCTCCCACTCCCCCTGCTTGTGTTCCCCCTCTTGCTGTGTCTCTCTCTGTCAAATAAACAAACAAAATCTTAAAAAAAAGAAAAAAAAAAAAAAGAATAGTTTTCAATCTACAGAAGAGTTACAAAGATAGTAGAGTTTATGTTCAGTTTCCCTTACTGTTAGCGTTTAATAACCACAATGCCTTTGTCCCTAAGACAGCACCCACATTGGTAGGTTCCTAAGCCCACCCTTTATCTGGATTTCACTACTTTTTCCTTAATGTTTCAGGACAAATCCATCAAGTCTCCTTGGTCTCCTCCACTAAGCTGTAACAGTTTCAAACTTTTTGTTTTAGGTGACCATGACAGTTCCAAGGAGTATTAGATAAATCGTAGAATGTCCTTCAAACTGGACTTGTCTTGCTATTTCTAATAACAGTGGGGTTATTGGTTTGGGGAGAAAGATCACTGATATCGAGTTGTAACAGATTTTAAGTAGTTTAAAAAAAATCCACGTGTTCAAAATCAAGTATAAAAAAGTAGACTTCTGGGCGCCTGGGTGGCTCAGTGGGTTAAAGCCTCTGCCTTCGGCTCGGGTCATGATCTCAGGGTCCTGGGATTGAGGCCCATATTGGGCTCCCTGCTCAGTGGGGAGCCTGCTTCCTCCTTCTCTCTCTGCCTGCCTGTCTGCCTACTTGTAATCTCTCTCTCTCTGTGTCAAATAAATAAATAAAATCTTAAAAAAAAAAAAAGTAGACTTCTGGTTTCTAATTTGGCACGTTAAGGAGCTTGGAAGCCATCCCTCCACCCCCACAGTAAAAAGACAAAACAAAACAAACTGAAAATCAACAAGAATTCAAAGATCCATTAAAGAACTGAAGTCACAGGGCAAACTGCCGCCTCCAAAACTGGGGAGACAGACTGGTGGATACAGAGAATCACAGCTTGCCAGGCTGAAGCCCAGGAGCAGAAGCCACCACTGGAGCCAGTACCAAAGGGATTACAACACAACACCTCAGATCTCATTTAAGGACAAGTCTTAAGGGAAACCCAAAGCCAACAGGGGAGACAGAAATAAGGACACAAATGGAAAGTTTAGCCTCTCTATGGGCAATGAACAGTAAATACTGCCTAATCTCAAGCCAGATAAATCTTACACTAGAGGCCTATTTTATCTTAGTTCCTTGTACCCAGGGGATCAGGTCTGGCTTCTAAGAAAAATAACAAGGCATACTAAAAGACAAAAAACACAGCTTGAAGACACAGACCAAGAACCAGCAGCTAGACACAGATATAGTAAAGATTTTAGAATTATAAGACCAGGGATTTTTTTAAAATTATGAATGATATGAATAATTATGAATAATACAGCTAAGGGCTGTAATGAGAAAAGGATAAAATGCAAGAACAGGTGGGAAATGTTGGCAGACAAATAGAAACTCTGAGAAGGAATCTAAAGGAAGTGCTAGAAAAAAACCCCACTATGACAGAAATGAAGATTCTCTTTGATGACCTCTTCAGTGGGCTGTACATGCTGGGAAAAGAATCATCAGCTTCTAAGAAAGTCAATAGAAACTTCCAAAACTGATTTGTAAAGAGGAAAAAAAATTTGAAAAGATAGAAAAGAATGTTCAAGAGTTGTGGGACAGGGCGCCTGANAAGGAATCTAAAGGAAGTGCTAGAAAAAAACCCCACTATGACAGAAATGAAGATTCTCTTTGATGACCTCTTCAGTGGGCTGTACATGCTGGGAAAAGAATCATCAGCTTCTAAGAAAGTCAATAGAAACTTCCAAAACTGATTTGTAAAGAGGAAAAAAAATTTGAAAAGATAGAAAAGAATGTTCAAGAGTTGTGGGACAATTATAAGAGGTGTGACATATATGTAACGGGAATATTATAAGGCAGAAGAAAACAAGAAAGGAACAGAAAATTATTTAGGGTAATAATAGTTGAGAAATTTCCAAAATTAATGACAGACACTAAACCGAGAATCTAAGAATCTCAGAGAACACAAGGCAGGAAAAATAGCCAAAAGTCTACACCGAGGCAAGTTGTATTCAAACTGCAAAAAACAGATGAGAAAAAAATACCAAAAGGAGCCAGCAGAATAAAACCACCTTACCTACAGAGAAGTAAGAAGAATGACATTGACTTTTCCGGAAACCACACAAATAAGAAGAGAATGGAGTAAGTGTTAAAAGGAAAAACCATCAATCAAAAATTCTGAACCCAGTGAAATTATCCCTTCAAAAGCGAAGAAATAAAGATTTGCTTACAAAAAGATTAAGGGAATCTGTTACCAGTAAGCCCGACTTGCAAGAAATGTTAAAAAAGTTCTTCAGAGAGATGGATGAGGAGATAGTCCAGAAACTCAGATCAGAAGAGTGCAGGAAAAAGGAATAAATGAAGATAAAGTAAAATCTTTTATCTTTCTTATTCTTAATTGATCTAACAGATAATGATTCAAAACAATAATTGCTACAATGTATTCAGTAAGTATAGCTTAGAATAAGTGAAATGAGTGACAGTACTGTTATGAGGGATAGGAGGAAAGAATTGATAATATTCTCTTATAAGGTACCTGCCATTCCCTGTGAAGTGTTACAGTGTTCTTTGAAGGTGGACCTGGATTCTTTCTAAATGTATACTGCAAACTCTAGGACAACTATGGCAAACAGTAAAACATGAGGTATAACTGAAATGCTAACAGAGAAAATGAAATAACAGAAATACCCAATTAACACCAGAGAAGACAGAAAGAGAAGAAAATAAAAGAAAGAACAAGGGCAATGAATAGAAAACGGTAATAAAAAGAGTAGATACTAATCCAGCTATATCAGTAATCTTTCTAAATATCAGTAGACTAAATATAACAATGAAAAGAGAAACTATCACAGTAGATAAAAATACAAGACCCAGTTATATATTGTCTATGAGAAAAACACCCTAAATATAAAGACATACATAGATTAAAAGTAAAGGGATAGAGAAAGATATGCTAACTTTAATAAACAGAAAGCTGGAGTAGCTGTACTGATTTCAGACAGAGCAGACATCAGAGCAAGGAAAATTATCAGGCATAAAAAGGGGGATTAGGTAATGATAAAGGATCAATCTTCCAAAAACACATAACAATCCTTAATGTATATGTGCCTCACAACAGAGCATCAAAGTAGTGAGGAAAAATTGATAGAACTGCAAGGAGAACAGATGAATTCACCACTCTAGCTGGAGATTGCTACACCCTTTTATCAGTAATTGACAGACCCAACAGGCAAAAAATCAGTAAGGGTATGACTGACTTGAAACAGCAATACTAATCAACCGGATCTAATTAACATTTATAGAATAATTCACTTAACAACAGCAGACTATACATTCTTTTCAAGCTCACATGGAACACTCACCAAGAGGGAACATTCTGGGCCTTAAAACACACATTTACTAAATTAAAAAAACAAAAACAAAAATAAAGAAATCATACAAAGCATGTACTCCAACCACAGTGGAATTAAACTAGTAATCAATAACAGAGAAGATAGCTGGAAAGCCCCAAACACTTGGAGATTAAACAATACATATTAAAATAACACATTAATCAAAGAAGAAATCTTCAGAAAAATTTAAAAATTATTTTGTACTAGAAGAAAATGAAAACACAATTTATTAACATTGTGAGGTGCTGCAAAAGCAGAGCTTAAAGGGAAATTTATAGGATTAAATGCATACGTTAGAAAAGAAGATCTAAAATCAATAATTTTAGCTTCCACCTTAGAAAACTAGAAAAAGAACAAATTAAATCCAAAGCAGAAAAAAAAAACACAAAAAACCAGAGCAGGCAAAACAAAGCAAAACAAAAAAAGAAAAAAAAATTATCTGCCTAATTAAGACAAAAATATTAGAGCAGATATCAGTGAAATTGAAAATAGAACATCAACAGAGAATATCAATGAAACAAAAAGCTGATTCTTTGAAAAGATCAATAAAACCCATAAGCTCCTACCAGGTTACCTAAGAAAAAAAGGAAAGGACGTAAAATACTAAAATCAAAAATGAAAGAGGGGACATTACTATAAATCCCATGAATTAAAAAGATAATAAGGGAATACTATGAACAACTCTGTGCCCACAAATTTGATAACCTACATGAAATAGACCAATTCCTTGAAAGGCATACTCTACTACAACTCACATAGGAGTATGAGACAAGAAATTGAATCA
Source organism: Ailurus styani (assembly GCA_002007465.1). Classification (NCBI taxonomy): domain Eukaryota; kingdom Metazoa; phylum Chordata; class Mammalia; order Carnivora; family Ailuridae; genus Ailurus; species Ailurus styani. The sequence goes on along the minus strand of LNAC01000033.1, from coordinate 2,471,907 downwards.
TTAATAGCTTTCCTAAACAGAAAGCACCAGGACCAGATGGGTCCACTGGTGAATTCTACCAAATACTTAAGGAAGAATTTATTCCAATTCTCCACAATCTCTTTCAGAGGACAGAAGCAGAATGAATACTTCCTAACCCTTTCTGTGAGGCCAGCACTACCCTAATACCAAAACCAGACAGATTACACTACAAGAAAACTAGAGTAGTATCTCTTATTAACACAGATATAAAATTCCTCAACACAATATTAGCAAATAAAATCCAAAACACGTATTAAAAAAATTATTTACCAAGACCAAATGGGATTTAATTCAGGTATGCAAGCATATCTGTAGGAAATTCTTAAAAACGGATGTCTAAAAGTATATGCATTTTTTACTTTGATAGATATTACCAAATTGCCCTCTATAAGTCATCGTCCCAACAGGAATCAAAATCCAACAGTCATGGCTTAACAAAATGTTCTCAGCTTAGTATTACTGATAATCTATAACCCTTTACTTGAGGTGGGGGTGGAGTACACGGGTGGTCCCAGAAGGAGAATGACACATGCATGAGTTAACATCGACTTCCCATATAGAAGAAGAGTTTAAATTTTTTTACCTATATAGTTCTTACCCAGTTGAAACTCAGTCTTAGGCTTGATGGCTGGAAGTTTACACTGCCATTCATAAGTATTTGGAAAGGATCTCACCGGTTTAGAAAGCCCAGATAAAAGTTTGAGAATCAACATATCATCCCATGGATTCTCGACAGTCAAGTCTTAAAAGGAATGGGAACATAAAAAAGAAAATTCAGTACCCAAGAATTTTCCCAAAGAAACTACAGATAAAACAAGTAGAGACATTCATTAAATAAAATTTCAAAAGCCTTACCTTTAAAAGAGCATTGATTCAAATAATAACCATTTGCAAAAATCAAAATGGCTAGTTCTGCACAGTTCATTGTTATTTTAGAACAACAAATTCAGATCAATGTTTAGTTGTGACAAAGGAGATGAACACCAAAAGCATCTGTTCCACTTGCCTGGAACTGCTAGATTCTGCCTTTAACATAATTATGTCTTAGAGACCAACCTGGGTATCAGTTACTTCTAACATCTCCCACTTGTATCTACAAAATACAATGACTTTTTCAATACTTAAATTATCTATGAACAATTTGCATGCATGAGATGTACTTTGGGTTCACAAAAAAGAAATCATTTCTAAAGAGAAGATTAAAGTTTCTGTTCAATTTAGCATGCTATAAAAATTCTTTTAGCGGTAGTTATCAAAAACTAACCCAGCATGCTTAACATTTACTTAGTGTTATGTGTATGTAGGACCCTGTTCTGAGTACTTTATGTTTAATAATTCACTTGGTCCTTAGAAGACTTTGAAGTAGGACCATCACCCCCCACTCTATAGAAAAGGAACGAGAGCCACAGAGAACTGAAATGATTTTAGCCAAGATCACGTGACTGCCTAAAGTGGAGCTAGGACTGGAACCTAGTCAGTCTTCAGAGTCTGTATTCTTAACGACGCAAGAATACCCAAGACTGTTTCTGTGTAGCCAGGGGAAAGGAGTTAAGCCCTGAGCCTGCTTATTTGGCTGTTAAAATGGGGATACCTGTCTTAAATTCAACACCTGCCATCGTACGCCCTCCAGGTCTAGCTCGCTCCTCCAACAGTAGTGATTTTGATCCCTTCTTAAATTAAAACGAATTAATTTGCCCTTCCAGGGAGCAACGTTGTGCTGCGCTGTGATCTAGTTTGCAAGGTTTGTCTGAACTTGTGTTCTACTCAAAGACATTCAAGTCCCTGCTCCTTGAGCGTCTTTCATGGAACAGTTTTTACCAGGCTATTGTCCTTATTCGGGGACACAATTAAGACTGACATCTGTTCGTACTTGAAGCATCGCCATTTTCAAATGAACTAGTCTGCAACCATTCTGCTCGGTGCCTGGCACTGGCATCCGGTGGATCTTCTGCAACGGTGAAGTTAGTGTCTGAGAGTTTACAAGCCTCGAGGCTCTGCGCCACCTCACTGGTCAGCACGCCACCTGCCATGGGCTGGCTCCCACGGAGCAAGGATGCTGAAGACACGTCTGCAGAGAACGCTGGTTCTGGGCTTTTCTCTTGAATTGTGCTGGATGTGTTAAGGGATAGACAAGAGGAAACAAAACCAATGAATACAGGTCTATTGGATTTGATCACATGCAAAGTCCCAAGAAAGTTTCCTTTTCATTCTACGAATGACATTTCAAAACTGCCTTACAAAGAGTTGATTAAAGCATTTTCTTCAGACAAATACATGCAAATACAAAGCCAGTAGAATATGAATAGAGATAAAATCAAAGACATGGAAATACAGTCAATAAATAGGTGTGCGAACACAATAGATACTCTTTGGTGGGAAACATGGAGAGGGGTGGGTTTATTTCCCCAAGATGTCATCAAGCTGGGAATCAAGACTGAATTTTGAACTCTATTCCAAAATGGCTTCTTTTATAGCACTGAAACAAACAGAAAATGTCATAATCCACCAACCTAACAGTTTCTTCCTGCACACACACATATATAGTTGATCTGTCTTACTCATGGATCCCATATTTGTGAATTCTCCTATGTGCTAAAACTAATTTGCAAACCCCTAATCAATTTTCATGGCATTTCTGCAGACACACAGAATGACGAGAACATTTAGTCACCCAACATAAACATTCCCAGAAGCAGAATAAGGCAACGCTCTGCTTTCTCATGTCAGCTCCCACAGTGTAAATCAGTGTCCTTTCGCAGAACATTTGGTAACATGTTCTACTGTGTTTTTGTGATTTTGCTGTTTATTTATTTATTTATTTTTGATTTTGCTGTTTAAAATGTTCCTTCAGGGGCGCCTGGGTGGCTTAGTGGGTTAAGCCTCTGCCTTCAGCTCAGGTCGTGATCCCAGGGTCCTGGGATCAAGCCCCGCATTGGGCTCCCTGCTTGGCAGGGAGGCTGCTTCCTCCTCCTCTCTCTATGCCTGCCTCCCTGCCTACTTGTGATCTCGCTCTCTATGTGTCAAATAAATAAATAAATAAATAATCTAAAAAAAAAAAAAACAAGTTCCTCCAAGTGCAGTGCTAAAGTGTTGTCTAATGTTCCTAAGTGCGAGAAGGCCGCGATGTATCTTACAGGGAAAATATGTGTTAGATAAGCCACATTCAGGTGTGAGTTATAGTGCTGTTGGCCCTGAGTTCAATGCTAATGAATCAACAACTGTTTATTAAATAAGGTGTCTTTAAACAAAATGTGAACAGAGGTTCACAGGAATCTAACTAGCAACAAAGGTTCAGCGTTGGGTAATTCAGTTTGCAGTGACTTCATACAAAAAATAAGTGCAAACAGTAAGATTCGACTGTGTGTGTACCTCCACACACATCAACTCTCCACCTCTACACCCACACATACACAAACACATGGTGTAAGTACTCATCATTGTAAAAATACACATGTACATGCAACTTCACGCTGCATTCTTACTTCTTGACAGGCATTTTTCCTAGTAGGAATTTTTTTTGAAAAGAAAGTAGGTTTGGAATAATTTAAAAAAATGTCGCAAAGATCATAGAAAATTCCCATACACTCCTCACCCAATTTCCTCAAACGTTATCAGCTCACGTGACAGTGGCTCCTCTGTCTAAACCAGTACACCAACATTTGTTATAGTACTTCTAACTAACCTCAAAACTTTAGTTGGATTTCACCAGTTTTCCCACAGAGCCCTTTATTTGCTCCTGGATCTAATCATGGATACCATGTTGTATTCAATGGTCATGTCTTCTTACTCTCTTCTCATTGGTGACAGATTCTTAGTGTTTCCTACTTTCCCAAGACAGTGTCAATTTTGAGGAGTACTGCCCAGGTATTTTGTAGAGTGTCCCTCAATTTTGGTTCCTTTGATGCTTTCCCTCATTGACTAGACTGTGAAGAATGTTCCGGAGGTCAAGTGCCCTTCTCAATGTATGACTATCATGAGCTGTCACTTGTGAAATTAACCTTGATCATTTGGTAAAGGTGGTATTGGCCAGGTTTCTCCATAGTCCTATCGCAGATTTTAGTCACTACCTGCTATTTAATTCAGTGGGTGTGTGCTGGAAAAGAACAATTCCCTGGTTCTTAGATACTAAAAATACTTCCAATATTTTAATTAATTAATTTTCTGTTCAGCCATTTCATATAGGAGGAGGACACAAATAAGTCCTCCCTTTCAGATCATGACAATTTTAATCTATCCCACAAGCATAGCCACCAAAATCTATTATTGGGAGAAAATGTGGCAGTCAAATGGGAGTATCATCAATATTTAATATACAATAGATCAGATATTAGGGATATTCACGCACACAGAAAAATTTGCTTTTAAACCTATATAAATTGTTCTAGATCCCTGAGTACCCAGATTACTGCGAGTGCATAAGTTATCAAGAAAACCCTTCTCCCTTCTCCATGAGAATTTGAGTTTTGGTTAACTTTCTAGCTCTTCTCTCCTGAAAACTGGAAAGGTCAGAGTATCATTGTCACCACTGCATATGGTAAACAGTAACCACGACTGGAACTGTATTCTAGACTGAGAGAATTAGAAGTATATGCCGGGAATGCACAGCCTCAGGCTTCAGGTATGAGGACTCCAGTAATGGGCCTGTTCCTTGTGGGGTTTTGGGAATCTAAACCTGTAATGTTGAGAGAGCCACTGACGCCACAGAAATAAGCTTTCTAAGCCAGGGAAACTTCTGTTCCTTGGTCCTAAGTGTTTCCTTGTAACGTAATTGTCTCGTGCTGGTCGAAGATGATAGTGTCTTGGATAGTTATTTCCCGGAAAACTGATTTTTGTCCTATATATTTCTTTTTTTTTTTAAATCTTATTTTATTTATTTGACAGACAGATAGAAATCACAAGTAGGCAGAGAGGCAGACATAGAGAGAGAGGGGAAGCAGATTCTCTGCTGAGCAGGGAGCCCGATGCAGGGCTCGATCCCAGGACCCTGAGATCATGACTTGAGCCGAAGGCAGAGGCTTAACCCACTGAGCCACCCAGGTGCCCCGTCCTATATATTTAATCTTATGCCAAGTGTGGCTTATGTGGCTTATGACGCTTATGAGTCAGAAGTTTAGTTGCATGTAGAAGATTCCTGGTGGGCAGTGACAGACTGTGCCTACTGGGCAGAATTTTAAATTAAAAGGCAAGATCTGCTCATCTGCATTGATTGTATTATTAGGGAGTTAAGTATTTTCTACATGTTTATTCATTTTTTTTTTCTTTTTAAAATTCTGCTCATGTCTTTCGTCCAATTTATTTACTGGGGCCTTAGTTTAAGAAGAGGTCTTTAATAATAAGAGGCAGTACAACATAGTGGTGAGAGCAAGACTTCTGAAATTAGAGGTGTGGGTTGAAATTATAGTGCTGCAAATTAGAAGCTGTATGAATTTAGGTCATTTCTTTAACTCTCTAGACCTGGTTTCCTCATCTGTAATGATGGAAAAGAATAGTTCCTACAACTAAATTTACTGTAAGGATTGATTACAGGATATAGTACATAAAAAGTATCAGCATTACAATGGAATATAACAAATACTCAAAAGATTACAGCTACTTTCTGTGTCTTTTACATTAACCAGACTATTCAAATATGGTGGAATTTTACTTCTGCAAAGCACTCATGTATGTATGCTATACCTGCATTTTGTATCAATACCTAAGAGGCTTAAACATTCTATTGTCCTCCTCTTCAAAAAAAGTGATTTCTTTTCTCAATTAGAATGGGTAGAAAGAAACAAATATGTGTTTGCTCAGTTCTGCAATAGTCTTTACACTAGGTCAGGGGCTTTGGCTGGTAAGAGTTAGTGTGGTTCTGTTCTCAAAATGAGTAGAAGTCAGTCACAGGAGCTACTCCCACAAAGACTCTCTGCTACCCCAGCTGCTTCCCTCACTGCCCTGATGGAACCAGTGTTTAGGTTGATCACTGTTTGTGTATCTGTAGAGAGTAGTTTTTGGCTTATACCTGCAAGTCAATAAAATCTCTTTTGCCTCAAAGGGCTGGAATTAGGTATTCTGTTACATCCTAAAAGCAAAGTCAGAGTGACAGTGGAGTGACAGAACCATGCCTGCCCTCACGATACCTGAACTTTCTGTCTTTTGAGGGTTCCGCCATGTTTTCTTCACATGAATCCAGAGTCACATGGATGTACTCTTTTGCAACCACATTTTCTGAAATATGTAGAAAATTAGAGACGGACATTATGCATGTAAATGATTTCATATGGTTATAAAGTCCAGAATTCCTTTTTACACTGACTTTCATTATAACTTCAAAATGTTGTTCCATAATAAAATGTTCCATAATATTTTTAAAATGGGAAAAAAAATCTAAAATTTTTTTTACTACTAATATTTGTGGGCAGTTCAACTTTACACATTCAATCCTTTAAGAGAAAAGGGTCCAAAGGGTGGCAGGTCTGCTGTGGGCAGGATGAGCTGCCCATGGTGGTTATTGGTAGAACAGAAGACACACCCTGCTTTAGGAGAACCTGAGGACAAGGACGTGGAGAGTAAAACACTGCAACGCGTCTGGAGGGCAGGGATTTGGGTGTCTTTCCATCTGACCGCTTTATTTAGTCAGTTAGTGTTTAGCTGATTAAACTGATTTAGAGTGTTTACATCAGGAAGATACTTGGCAATACTCACCATCACTCCCTTTAACTAAAAGCAAACAAACAAATAAAAACTATCTACGGAAAGACAAATTAGATAGGCAGAAACATGGAGTGTGTGTGTGTGTGTGTATACATATATTACTATAAATAGTCAAGTATTATACTGGACTAAATTTTGTCAGATATTGCATCACCAAACAGGTGCTAATACTTTTTAGAACTAGAACATTAGCTTCTATTTATTCAACCAAAGTGAAAATACTCCAAGGACAGCCAATATTGACTCTGAAAGACTCAACTGTTTAAACTCATTTTCCCAAGTGGAAAACGCTTTAACATTTTTTTGTTCAAGTAGTAAGCTTGTGATGGCACCTGGCAATTGTCCAAATTTCAACTGAACTCTCCCTTAACATACAGAAAAGAAAGGCGATATACTGGGTTAGTACTCTAAAACATTTTTTTACTCATCGGTTAAAAATTTTTAGGTCTATAGGCTCAGACTTCAATTAAAATATGCTTCCGTGTAGAGGAGTGAAACTCTTTGACAGTTCTTTCATTGTTTTACTTTGGGGAACAACTACTATTTTTAATAAGAGTGTCAGCAGTGATGGGAGAAAAAACTCATCAAAATGGTAAAGGGGTCCTTTATTGTCAATATATTTTGTAGGTTGGTACTTAATAGGCAATAATTATCTGTGCTCAATGACAATGTCATATATTAAGGTTTAATTCAGATAAAGATCTTTGATAAAGGAGTGTTAAGTTTAGGGGAAATAAGAACTATCTGTGCATTTTATCATTAATCTCTTGAAGTCAGTCATTAAAAAAATAAGAAAATACGATTTTCCTGAGTGTAGTGCTTGGCTACAACTCTAAAGGAATAAAATTTGTAGACACATACCAAGGACTAAAATTTGCTATTTGCTACTCTTAAAATACAAATGTTCATTACTTTTTACATTCGGGTAACTTAACTTGTCCATTGTGGCCATTTTGTTTGTAGTAAACATAACATCAACCTATCTCCTGTACAGATGGGTTGGACTTGGCATATTTGCCTTTAAATGCTTCTGTAGGTTTTTCATCTGATCTACCAATAATCTAAGTTACTAAGTTTCTAAAATGCACAGACTTTCAGAAAATAGTATGCCAAAAGAAAAAGATCATACAGGTAATATAATACAGTGAATGGATTTTAAGTTTCCTCCGGATGATCTTTAAACTTCCATTTAGAATTTCCAAGAAGAAAACCATAATCCTGAAAGAACTGAAGTTGCCAGAAGATAAGACACTCAAGCGGTGCAACACACACCTTTATCCTCCAGAGCAGGCCCTGCGTCCGCGGGTGGTTTGTGGAAAGGTGTGGACGCGAGCTGTGCGGCAGCCGTGAAGTGTCCCGGGCTCTTCGGACTGGGCGCCAGGGTTCTGTTGCAGCGGACGCCCCAGACGGTTGAGTCATCCAAGAACTCTTCGCCGTGGGGTACTTCCTACAAAAAAAAATGAACTGAAAAAAAAGCAACGATCTCCCTGTTTTGTCATTTAGCTCATTGGTACTGCTTAAGATGAAAAAAATGAGGAATTAAAGAGGAAATAGATGTCACCCCTGGCTAACACAAAGTTAAGGATATCAGGGTTCTGTTCTTCTCCCGAGAAGTGGGACACTTCATCTTTAACACAATCCAGTGCAGTCACACTGTATTCAAGGGTCGCATTTTATTTTCCAATTTTTATTCTTTTTAATTTGGAACGTCTATATTTACAGAGGAGCTATGAAGCTCATACAGAGTTCCCATGTACACTTCGTCAAACTCCCTCTGACGGTAACATCTTACAGAATTCTAGTGCATCTGTACCAACTAAACAATCCTACTAACTCTAGACGCTACTTGAATTTCATCCTTTCCCACTCATGTCCCTTCTATATTTTAGGCACCAGTCCACGATGCCATGTCGATTTAGTCGTCACATCTCGTTGGGTCTCCTCGGACCCGTGCCGGTTGATTGGCCTGTCCCAGTCTTTCTCACACAGACATTTTGAATACTGGTCAGGAGCTGTGTGGAATGTCTCTCCCTTTTGGGTTTAAATTTGGCCTTTTCTCATGTTTAGACTGGGGTTATAGATTTTGGGGAAGAATGTCAGGGGTAAAGCTCCCTTTCTTATTATATAACATTAGGGGAGACATGCTATCAACACAACCTACTACTGGTGAGGTTAAGCAATTGCCTGGTGAAGGTGATGTCTGCCAGTTTTCTCCTCTGTAAGGAACTATTCTTCCCATTCCCAACCCTCATTTGTCAGAAGCAGGGGACAGTCTAGCCTATACTCAAAAGGAGGTAAACTGAGAGCCACCTCCTGAGAGGGCTATCAAAGAATTTGTGGACAGATGTTAAAACAACTACATTAATAATTTGGGTGAGATACTAGAAGGTCATACCTATATCCTGTTTCTTCTTAAAGTTTCACTTACTAATTTTAGTATTCTCTGTGGTGTTTGCCTAGAATAATGATTAGTGTGGTGTTCCAATGGCAATTTTCTATTATCAACTCATTCCTTCCACATTTATTACCTGCAATTTTTCTGTAAGGAAGGTTTATTTTGTCCTCTCTCTCATTTGTTTATATCAACAAGGATATTTATTTCATTTCTTGGGTTATAATACAATACTATCTTATTCTACTTATTTTTTTATTTGAATTGTGCCAGGTTTGGCCGTGGGCTTATTCAGGTTTGGCTCCTGAGTTCTTTTGTTATGCCATCTTTTTTTTTTTAAAGCACTTCCTTACTTTCTGACATTGCAAGATGCTCTAGGCTCGGGCGCCTGGGTGGCTCAGTGGGTTAAAGCCGCTGCCTTCGACTCAGGTCATGATCCCGGGGTCCTGGGATCGAGGCCCACATCGGGCTTTCTGCTCAGCGGGGAGCCTGCTTCCTCCTCTCTCCTCTCTCTCTGCCTGCCTCTCTGCCTACTTGTAATCTCTCTCTCTGTGTCAAATGAATAAATAAAATCTTTAAAAAAACCAAAAAACAAACAAACAAACAAAAAGATGCTCTAGGCTCATCTTATATTTTCCTTTGTTAGCCCCAGAATTGGCTATTTCTCCAAAAATGCAATGGTTGAGTTTTAGAGTCTGTACACAAAGACAGAAACTGCTGAGTCAGAATTACTCTTGGCAAAGCCCTTCGGATGGCAATAAAATACCACCCATGGTTTTTATACATAGTGCAAAGTTTTTACATAACCACCCTATCTCTTCCAACACTGGCAGAAAAACTGGCTGGTTGTTTCTTCAGGTAGAAGCAGGATACAGCAATTGGCTTGTGCATAGAGACAGGAGGCAAAAAAATCACCATGGCTTTTTTGGTCAAAACATATCTGGTTGAATAGTTCAGTGAAATGCATCTATTAATTGATAAACTGTATCTGAAATCCAGTCCATTACTTGGAAGTTTTTGAGAAGGTCAAGAAGTTCATCTGAAGATTAGTGAACTGAGTGGTAATTTATTTGGAAGAATCCACTGTGGAACTAAAACTATGAGCCAGGGCTTAGCACAGCTCTTCAGCACTATTCTCTGATCCATCCCAGCCAGAGGACCAAGCCGGGGTAAGTGGAGAGAAAGCACACCACATGGTAACACTCAGGGCTAGAGGGGAAGCTGCATACGGGTTAGCCACGGTGGCTGCCATGACAGGAGAATGCTGTGGGCTGGTCAACTGCTAACACTCGTCTGCTGAGTTATACTGACGGTGGACCAGTCCAGTGTAATTCAGACTTGGTGCATTTTCTAATATTCCATTGTAGGCCTCACTTCTTGAGTCAAGAAAATTATATCCCCCACTCGTTCCTCCTGCCACAAGGAAAGGCTCTTTGGGGGCCAGGATCCTATGATCCTATCACTGTTCGGTTTCTACATCTATCACAGTGTGTGATACATAATAGATACTCAAATAATTATAGACTAATGTTCCCCAAAACCCACTCTTCATATAACATTGTATTTTTCAGCACAATTTTATATATACTATCTCATTTGATTGGCATATCACTTGGTAAAATGAAGAGGAAAGAGTTGTAAGACCCATTTCATGGATAAAGCAGTGATTTACTTACATTGGGTTTTGAAGGAAAACTGCTTACAGAGCGTTCTCCAAAGGTCCTGGCTCCTGCAGGTTTATTTTTAGGCTGTGGTAATCTAAGGAAAGATTTGTGAAATTATAAATCTTAAAATACGCTAAAGGAAATACTATCATTTAAGTGAGACTGTAAGAAACATTCTCCACTTACCCTATTTAACTAGTTAATATTTATATACACATTCCTTATTTTTACAGTACTTGTAGGAAAACTGAGTTTAAACAGAATTAACTTGACTATGTATATAAAAACAGATTTACAGTAACTTAACAGAGGGTGGAAAAATACAAAATCTCTACTACACTGAGTTATAAATTTTAGGAATAAAAAAAGAGGTAGGGGATGGCCAATAGAATATCATGGATGCCATACATTTTATTTCTTATCTCTAGGATTAGGTTTAGCTATGGAATTTCCCTCTGAGAGCTGGTCAGACTGTTTCCTTTCTGCTTCAGTATGAATCTCTTCTATACCATGATACTCTTAATTCATACTGACATCTTTCTTTCCATGGTTTAAACTGTAAGCTGAAAATTCCTGGGGCTTCCTACTCTACCTCCACTTCTGGCTCCCTAAGGTAATGTCTTTCAGCTTAAAACATGTCTCTACAGCATGACCCAATATAAGTCATTTCCTTTTTCTGTATCAATCCTGCAAATCTAAACAGAGCAGCCACAGATACTTGTACCGGTAAACTAACTCATTCATCCCTAATACAATTTCAAGTCTATGGAACCCCTCAATTCTCTCATCCTTTGTAACCACACTGTTTTCCTGGCAACACATGTGTTTGCTCTGTGGGAGGTCTGCTTTCCTATAACTCATGTGTGATAATGCAGATCTAGAGGAGAACTTGAGCAAAAACCTTCCCGTCTCATGGTTAAGAGCCTCACCAGCAGCAGAGCTGGCCCCGGGACCCAGACCATTCAGTCAGCAGGCCACATTTTCTCACTACCCTGAGTCCCAGAGGAAGCTGTGCAGCATTTCACATCACTGTGAGAACAAGGGTCTCCCCCAACCCACCAGATCTCTTCTAACCATGGAGGAAAAACTGGCTGGTCATTTCTTCAGGTGGACACTGGGTAGAGCGATAACTCAATGTTTCTTTACCCATAATTTTCTTTATTTCCATCTTCGAACACAGGAAAAGCAGATGTCAAAGAAGAGATGATCTTATTGACTCCCCAAGCCCCGGAAGACCTTGCATTTTCTGCATTGGAGTGAAAAGTAGCATTTTATTATTGTATTAGGAAAAAAACCACTCTACTTGATGCTAAACTTCCCCTACAAATAAGAAAATGAAATAACAGCTAACAGAAAAGAACTGATATATTTTTCAAGTACTAGGTAATAAGTCACTTTGTAGTGAGTTGAAGTGACCTAACCACGGTCACAGGGCTTAACCCTCAAGCCTCTAGGTCCTGAGTTCCTGCCACATGCAAAGCGCAGTGTTCATCATTCTCCTAAAATACTGCTCTTGTCACCTGACTTGCTGAAAAAAGCTCTCTTTTGGCCTTGTTTCCCATTTCCTATGAGAAAAAATTAACCTGTTAACTTTATATTCCAAGGGCTCCCTAGTCTAATGATCCTATTTACCTTTATCATGGTCTCTCTGTCTTTCACCCGGGACTCTAAACAAATGTGGGTTCCAGCACTCCACCCATGCCGTTCCTCTACTGGGCAAGGCTCAAGTGTTCAGGTTTTCCTGGCCATCCCTAACGCACCAGGATTTTGTCCTTCCGTAGCACTTATTTTTTTTTTTAAACATTTTATGCCCCTGTAGCACTTATTTTTAAGAAACAATCTATGACATATACTGAGTACCTTTTCAAACGCTGTTGTATTTTTTATTTCAGTACCCTTCTGTGACAAGCTAACCAAGGGAAGGACAACTTCTTGTATAATCCTTGATATTTTCCAAGGCAACCACCCACAATGCCTGCACTTAGTAGTGTTTAAATAAATTATTACTTTGAAACTGGGCCTCAAACGCATCTTCATTTTGATCTAGAGATGGCCATTCATCTTTGTCATCAGAAATATCAGGAAGTGTAGGAGCCTGAAACATATTCATGATGAAACCTTAGAAGAATAAAGAGAGTCATTGTAAACATGATTGCAAAAGCGCTTTGTTAATTTGTTACCAGGTGCTACACATTCAAACCAAAGGCTTTACCTAATGCTTCCTTTGTGTGCACGGTGGGTGACGGCTGCACCCTGGATGGAGTCGCCTGAACCATTCCCAGCGACGTGTTTGGAGTTGTGTGAAAAGAACCTGTGTTAACAACCTTACGTGTTTCAGACCCTATAAAAGAAATGTGTTACCAGGAGAGGAATCAGAATAATTTAAAAGGCACACAAATTAAGAGATTTAATTACAATGAAAACACTTTATGATTACTGAGAATTATCTCTAAGGACTTCTGTTATTACCGTGCTTACATCGCTTTCATTTTTATAACAGTCCCACGAGGTAGGTAAGATAGAATCCTCTTACGGAAAAGGAAATCAAAGTTCAAAGAGATTAAGTGGCTTGGTCAAAGATCATTATCAAATTAGCAGGCTGTCATAAATAGCACCCTTCACTCTACTATAACCCCAGAAATACATGCGAATAGTCACACCGTGAATCTTAAGACTGGCTTTCCATCTTACTCAGCTGGAGTCTAATAAAAGGCAAACAAGGCCCCCCAAAACCCGGGCCCTATTCACTCAGATCTCATTTTCCTCCTTCTCCTCAGATACACTCTAGCCACGGGGACCTCTTCCCTGTGCTTAGACACCATTGGGGCTAGTCCCACAGGGCCCTGCAGTCGCTCTTCCCTTTGCCTGAAACAGGTGGTCCAAGCTAGCTGCAGTCAGCTCCCACCTTCGAGACTTTATCCAAAATATCACTTTCCTTGGGAGCACCTTTTCTGGTCACCTCTGAAACTTCAATCCCCTTCCTCCCGACACTCTCTTTCCCTCTCCGCTCGGGTGGGGGTTTTGTGCTTTCTGTTCACGACTGCATCCCTAACTGCCGAGAATAGCACCTGGCGTCTGGCAAGCGCATAGGAAGTGTTGGTTAAATGCAGGGGCTGCCAGCCGTTCCAAGCAGCTTGGCTCCCCACTAAACAGTCACTGGAGAGGATGCCAAAGTCACATGGGGGGAGTCAGGGCACAATCGACGTATCTTATTTTGTTCATAAAACTTAAACCTTTAATGCAAATGCCTCTAACAAAGTAGTACCTAAGAGAAGTATGAGACTCCTAATTAAACTTGTAATTACTTTTCCCACTTCACGATATATTAAAGATGACTCTTGTTTTTGATAAAGCTTCTGAGAAATTTAATAAAAAAGTTTTCACAAATCAAGTTTCCAAAAGATTCTAATTACTAAGCTGTGACTAGGTAGTGGATTTCTACCTTTACTTAAGATGGTCTGGGGCTTATCTAACCCCTAAATTCTAAGAACGTGAACACCCAAGTTCACCCAAGTCTTCATGAGCCACAGACACCAAACAGATCTCTCAGTGACCTGCAGGGGTCTGGGCAAACAGGTCAGAAACAAATTTATTATAATTAAACTTTACCTTCTTTTATCTCAGCTTCACTCTGTGGCTTGAATTCATGAGTACTTTTAGTCACACATCTGAAAGAGAACTCTCTTGAGACACACTAACTCTCCAAAAAGAACAGCAAAAGAGTCAGCAACTACAAGCCTATTCTTAAAACACAGATGGAAGTGTTTAGGTCTATAGTGTGAGTAAAGAAAATGTTTTATTTTTTTCTTTCATTCATCACCGTAAAGGCCAGCTACTACACGTGTGCTAGACATAGCAGGTCTGTATTTCACCATCATGATGATCATTCCTATCTGTGGTAGGGCAGGATAATGGCCTCTAACTCAGATGATCCCATTTATTACACAGGCTCAAGGACTCATACCCAGTCCCGGCCTGGGTGCCCAATGCAGCTAGCTAGAGTCATGTTATATAAGGAAAGCACTGGTGTGTTTTAAATGCATGGGCCACCTCTGGTTTGATGAGCCAGGAGCCGCAGAGCATGGTTCTTCAGACTTTAAGGGTTATCAAGAAATTTTAAAAATGGCACTTAAGACATTTATATCAGGTTTTTTTTTTTTTAAGTCCAGTCATGATAGTGGACCTCATCTGTCGATTTAACATTGCTAGAATTCCATCAGCAGGGACCATGTTAGGATGTAAAGTAAAAAGTACAACATACTTAATTTTACAAATCCCCACACAACTGTCTTAAAAACATGAGTTTTCCTTTGAGATTCCAGACAAAGGCACCTTTTCCCTGCCACGGTAAGCTGTCCTAGCTAGTGAGAGGAGCAACGGGGTCCATTTGGTCCCTTGACTGGGCGAGGGTCAGGGTCCACCCCAGGTGCTTCGGACTGAGATCTAAACGTTCTTTGGGTTAAAGAGTTTCACAGATTTATAGGGACAGCTGTGTCTGGCTCCTCCATTCTCATGACTCCCATCTCTGGGGGTGGTTGGACACTCAACATCTCTTTGGGCCTGTCACTGCTCTCTTGTTTTTATTATTTTATAATTGCATTAGCAATGAAGATAATGAAGTCATAGCCCCCAATGACACAATAGTTCTTTTTTTAAATACACACAGGATGACACAGGACATGGGTCTGAATTATTACCCTAACGTGAGTGAAAAAGCATTTTCAATCTTATTTCCAGGAGAAATGCTTGATAAAAGTTAATCTTGGATACTGAGAAGAACCAGTACTCATGAACCATAATCTATGTTAAGGAGTTTAGCCTAAGGGAAAGGTACAAGTTATATCGGAGCTCTCATTTTTCCTAACGGATCAATAAAATTGCTCTATGTAAAGAGAGCATGCTAAAGTCACTGAAGATAAAAATGTGAGCAAAGCAAGTTATTGTGACATTAATTTGAATTTCTGAAATCTAGGAAAATCCCAAAAATTGGGGGAAAAAAATCTCCACAGGAGCATACAGATATGATTTTGGCATATTATGTAATGGATATTGAATCCCAAATTGCTCCTGGTGAACACAGAAGGATTATGAAAACACATGTCAAGAAACTATGTAGATGGTAACCACCACTCTATGTATTCAGTCAAAATCAGCAAGAAAGGCAATTTCAATTCAACAGCTGTATATTTTCCAGTTAAAATTGTTGCGTTTCAGTGTACTGAACATTTTTAATTCTAGGGAGAACTATGAAATGAAATAAATCCCCTAAAAGAAAAATAGGGTAATAAATCTGAAAGATTTGGGGCTATTTTGGTAACTTGGTTTTTCAACAACATGCCCATCTAAAAATCATTTTAAAAAGAGTCATTCATCTTTTACACACCATTCTCAACACTGCAGAACATGTAAAAAGCTAATGAATGCCCTTCATGTCACTATCGTCTCTACCTTTGCCTTTACCTGTCATCTTTTCTGGCCACTGCAAACATGGAGTGTGTCCCTGGCTGGGCTGCCAAAGGACCAGGAGAAGATACACTCTGACTGATGGCCGGGGCTACCAAAGCGGCAGTGAGATCATTTGCCATAGGAGGAACAACAGGAGTTGTCTCTCTGGATTTCTCTTCCATGTTCCTTGAGGTCTGATGATTGATGGCTGGAAGAGACGGAGCTCTCAGGTCCTGCTGGGAACTTACACTTGACCCCATACATGCTGGATTAACCTTTTATGTTAAGCAAACAAACAAACACCAATTAAGACCAGAATATTACTAATTAGGTACCACAGCTTTTCAAAGAATGGCACCTGTCTTCTTCAGTAGCTTCCTTTCCCCTTGGGGCATCCCCATCCCCCACCAGGTATTCTGAAATTAACAGCCAACAACAACAAAGACGACTTTTCGGGATGGATGCTTTTGTAGCTTCTTAACCACAGAGAGAATGGGCAACTCATACTTCTAACCACTGAAATAACCAGCCCCTACAGTTTTTTTTTTTAAGCCCCTACAGTTTTTTCTCTCTTTTAAAATTTTTTAAATTTTAATTTTTTTATTATTATTTGCCCCAGGGGTACAGGTCTGTGAAGCCCCTACAGTTTTATCAGTATTTAAGAACTATCTTATTTCTTTTACTTTTGAGAGAGGACCAACAAATCAAGGTCATCAAATGCTCATAATGGTGTTCCTTCCATTAAAATACACCTGGTAGCATTTTTCTCTCAAATGAATAGGAAATGTGAATATAAATTGCAATAAAAGCTGCCACAAGAGGACGGCTCACAATGGGAAGGTTAACAAGCTCTTCTAAAACCTTTGTTCTTCTACTCACATGTCCTCAGACTGTAACTGTACACTCTATGTCAAAAAGTTAAAGGACACGAGAGTTAATTCCTCACCATAAAAAAGTATTCTCACAATTGTTAGGAAAAGCACCACATATCTAGGGCAAGAATAGTTCTTTCACAAACAAATGGACAAAATATAAAAAGTTCATCTTCACTAGTCATCAAAAAAAGTAATTAGAAATGACCTATACCATTTTCTTTCTACTAAACTAAACGATTAAAAAGAATCATAATATTCAATTCTGAAGAAATATTTTGAAAAAGAACAGACTTCCTATATCAGATATCAAAACTTACAGCAAAACTATGGTAAATATACAATATGGAATGATCAAGAAGAAACCTATTAACCAAAACAAAGGTACAGACTTTTAGAAACTGATCTAGTATATTAAAAATTAGTATGCAATAAAGAAATTTTTCATCAGTGGGGAAAGGCTGAGTTGCCCAGTAAATGATTTAGGGGCAACTGGAAGTTCATTTGGGAAATGCATCCTTATGCTATCACGACAGAAAAATAAATCCCATACAGGAAAGCTTGTGGTTACAGACAATGGCTTAAACATGGGCTTTATCATCTACTCCCTCCAAAACCTCACCAAAAGGACAGGAAAGAAATTCTAACACCTGAAACAGAAGTGGAGAAGGCTGATCTGTGGAAAAGTTCAGACATTAGATACAACTCAGAGTGGAAATGAAAGTGGAGTGGCAAGCAGGAACACCAAAAAAATTCTGGGGGAACAGGATTTCCCTCTAGAACATCATGCCCAGCCAAATTATCACCCAAGTGTGAGGGCAGAAGAAAGATGCTTTTAGATATGCAAGAGATCTCAAAAAATTAATCTTCTGTATGTGCTTTAAAAAAAAAAAAGCTCTTTGGGGGTTGCTTGGGTCATTCAGTCGGTGAAGCATCTGCCTTTGGCTCAGGTCATGATCCCAGAGTCCTGGGATCAAGTCCTGTATTGGGCTCCTTGCTCAGTGGGGAGTCTGCTTCTTCCTTCCTCTATGTCCTTCTCCCTGCTTATCCTGTCCTCCCTAGCTCTCTCTTTGGCTCAAAAAAAAAAAAAAAAAAAACTTAGAAAAAAAAAAGTAAGAATCCAGTAGAAAAATGAACAAAGTCCATCAAAGTCAATTAAAAAAAAAAAAAAGAGGGCACGTGGGTGGCTCAGTTATTTTAAGCATCTGCCTTCGGCTCAGGTCACGATCCCAGAGTCCTGGGATCAAACCCCACGTCGGGCTTCCTGCTCTGCTGGGAGCCTGCTTCTCCCTCTCTCACTCCCCCTCTGCTTGTGTGTCCTTCTCTCGCTGTGTTTCTCTCTGTCAAATTAATAAATAAAATCTTTAAAAATAAATAAATAAATAAATAAAATTTAAAAAAGACAAACAGCCATTAAATGTATTGTTAAAAATCCAAATTCACCTGTGATTAGAAAAAACACATCAGTTGGTTGAAAATATTTAGGATAGCTAATGTTAGCCAAATGTATACAAGAAACACATACTTTTATTCACTATTATGTGAGTATAAAATGGTAAATTTTTGGAGGGCAGATGGGTACAAACTTCAGCAGCGATTCTACTTTTCTGTATCTTTCCTAGAGAAATGATGTCATATGTACACGAATGCTCACTGTAGCATGGTTTGTAATAGTTTCCACATGATACACGCCCTTCCTAAAAGGTATGACAAAAGGCTGTGCTGTTACTAAAGTGAATTAGACCTCTATGTAGTAACAGGGAGATGTCTGCAAGATGGGTTAGGTAGCAAAAGCAGAAAGTAAGTCTTATTTATACAGAAACTTCAATTATATGCATATTTATGTGTTCGTGCACAGTGAAGTTCTGGAAAAATGCAAACTATAATAGTTAGCAATGAAAGACAGCATTCATTTACATACATATAACTATACGTACATATGCATAAATACACATATATACATCTTTCCATTGCTTTTATAAAATCATACGGTCATGCGTTTTTATAATTTTCAAAAAATGTAAGAAATAAAGGTATTACTAGATAGTTACATGTACAAGAATGAAACTGGACCACTTTCCAACACAATACACAAAAATAGACTCAAAATGGATTAAAGACCTAAATGTGAAATCTAAAACCATAAAAGTCCTAGAATGGAACACAGGCAGTAATTTCTCTGACATTGGTCTTGGCAACATTTTTCTAGAATGTCTCCTGAGGCAAGGGAAACAAAAGCAAGAATAAACTGTTGGGACTACATCATAATAAAAAGTCTTACACAGCAAAGGAAACCATAACAAAACAAAAAGACAACCTACTGGGAGAAGGTATTTGCAAATGATATATCCATAAGAGGTTAATATCCAAAATAAATAAGGAACTTACATAACTCAACACCAGGAAAAACAAACAATTGGATTAAAAAATGGGTAAAAGATCCAAGAAGTCATTTTTCAGAGAAAACATACAAATGGCCAACAGACACATGAGAAGATGCTCAACATCATTCATCATCAGGGAATGCAAATCAAAACTACAATCAAATATCACTTCATACCTGTCAGAATGGCTAGTATCAGAAAGAGAGGAGATGGCAAGTATTGGCAAGGATGCGAAGAGGGAACCCTCATGCACTGTTGGTGGGATGCAAATTGGTGTAGCCACCAGGGAAAACAGTATGGAGGTTCCTCAAAAGATTAAAAACAGAAATACCGTATGGTCCAGTAATCCCACCATTGGGATATTTATCCAAAGAAAACAAAAACACTAATTCGATACACACACTCTAGAACATTATGCAGGCATAAAAAAGGATCAGATCATGTCATTTGCAACAACATGGATGGACCTAAAGGGTACTGTGCTAAGTAAAATAAATCAGACTGAGAAAGACAAATACCATATAATTTCACTCACATGGGAAATTAAAAACCAAAACAAATGAATAAACAAACAAAAAGCAGAATCAGACTTGAAAATACAGAGAACTTATGGTTGCTATGGTGACAGATGGTAGCTACGCTTGTGGTGAACATAGCATAACATGCAGAGAAATTGAACACTATGTTGCACACCTAAAACTAATGTAATGTGTGTCAACTATACTCAGATTAAAAAAAAAAAAGGAAAGAAAAAGAAAGGATAAATGCCTGGCATACATCACGAAGCAAGACAAATGCAGACTGTTTTTCTAAGAACAAAGGAGCAAGAAAACTTTTGGGGTGATGTATATGTTCACTATCTTGATTGTGAAGATAGTTTTACAAAGGTATATACATGTCAAACCTCAGTAAATTTTATACTCTAGATATGTGTAATTTATTGTATTTCACTTATACTTCTGTAAGGCTCTTAAAAAGAAAAAAATCTAAAAAAGAAATTAAGGTGTTTATCTTCATTGTATCCTATATCACAGTTAGACATACACTATGTGAAAATTTAAGTAACAATTATGTAGCTTAAATTTATTCTCAATCTACCCCATTAATTAATAATTTTAAGAAAATACATGAGTCTAACAATTTCATCACCTCTCCTCCTTTCCAACATGAAACAATGGCAAATGAAATATATCTAGATGATGAATTAATGAAATAATTATATTCAAATTCTCATTATATAAGTTACTATGCAAAAAATTTTTCAAAGATCACATATATGAATACATAAAAAATATGGACATATACACACATATAAAAACATACACAACCTGTAACTTCCTTTTCTCATTTTACAATTTGCCTATCTTTCTGTGATCAATTGTAAATGTCCGGAATGCGCTGGCTGCACTAGCATCAGAATTAAGTCTAAAAATATGGCCCAGGAAGGAACAAGTATAAACAGAAATCAGTGTCACTGGGCAGCACTCAGAGAAAGCACACACGTACCTCAGACCTTTCCTGGAAAACAGGCAAGTTCCCCTGGGATGTCTCCACCACCTGGTGCAACTTCTTATGGAGTTCATCCATCTTCTGTTTTAACAGTTGCTCTTCGAAAGCATTTGCTTCTTTTCTTTTCATATAATGTCTGTCTTCATTTACTTTAGGAAAGAAAACATGGTTTCCATGCAAAGTTTAAATTCAGGTCATCAGAGGAATACACAAAAAATGGGTGAAAGTTTATTTTTTGGATGGCAATTTTTTTACTAGCCTTTTCCATGTGTTTTAGGTTATTAGAACGGAAAGATGTATTACCTCTTAATTATAATTTTTACCTGCCTTCAGTATGATTACTTGTAGGTTCGGGGCAGGTAGGTTATAAAAATCTACATATTGGTCAATAAAAATATTTGGTAATAGCATAGTATGATATTAATCACTTCTAAAACATTCGTGATCCTGCAAATCATTTGAAAATGGAACACTTTTTAAGAGATCTAAATCTGTAAGTGCTTTCTAAGAAACAGGATTCGAATGTCTTGCATGGCAGTTAGTTCCACGTGCCGTGACTGCTTAATGTGACCACATCACATGCAGATCAAATCCTCTGGCGGAGACCTTAGGTCACAGTGTGGGAAAGAAAAATGCCTCTGTGCGTGACACGCACGGGCCCTCCTAGAGTGTTTTTTTGTTTTTTTTTTTAAAGATTTTATTTATTTGACAGAGGGAGAGAGATCACAAGTAGGCAGAGACCCTAGAGTGTTAACTGTGTATTCTCTCAGTTGTCAAACAAATGAGAAATGATAAACCAAAAAAAGGCTGACAGAGCAGCTATCGTCCAAATGGCTTAGGTGGTGTAAACGCCCCGATCGATCTAAGGTTCACTTCCCTCTCTCACGTCCACAGTGTTACCGCAGAGACACATGCAGATATTGGTGTTAACACTCGTGGTTTTCCCGTGAGGAGCTAAACGTGACCTGCTAGGTAGCCATAAATGACAGGGCACTTTGATCAGAGGACCCCAACTCAGTGTCTCCTTTCTCAACTCCAGTTTCTGACTTAACCCTTTCAAAGCACAAATAACTGACCTACAGGTTTAAAAGTACTGTATACAGAAGTTCAAACCCATACAGATAACAGTTAAAAGCTTAAAACATCACTAAAGCGAAGGCAACATTGATCTATCTACTTTATCTATGTCAGTGCTATTTCAACTCTGAGCTTCGCTGTCAAGACACCAGTTGAGTCCCTGGACACATGGGGCTGCTACATTTGTATTTAACAAAGATTTCTAGAGACGTTTTTATAGATTCTTTCAGCTTGGTCAATCACCTGTTTAAAAAGGTAGTTTACTCAAAGATTATTTTCAGTGACATAAGAGTATCTCAAATCGTAAGAGTGCAAGTACCCCACTGTTCATGCTTTTTCCGTTGATTGTATTTCTGGGCTCTCAGCTCTTCAAAGGAAAATTCTGATTCTCCGCGAATAAGCTTCTCCTTGCAATACATGACAACCTGCTGAACATCAGCTCTGGCTGAAGATGCTTGTGCAGAATATTCCGATTTAGAAATCATGATCACCCTTTGTTCCCTATAATGGGGAAAATGTATTATTTACCACAGTGCACTAAAACAGCTCTCGAAGGAAAGTAAGTAATAGATTACTGCACAGGTTATACTTGCTTTTTTGACTCTTTATCACAAGCTGAAGATACTACCCCAGAAACTTCTGAACCCTAAAAAGACAGAAAAGGAATATATAACTATTCACTTTACTGAAAAGAAACAGTCACCCAAAGTATTTCATAAAACAATATGAAAGCATTGGAGGGGCTTCATAACCATCAACCAGATTTATTTATTTTTTATTTTTAAAAGATTTTATCTATTCATTTGAGAGAGAAAGAGAGCAAGCGAGTGAGCACAGGGGAGGGGCAGAGGGAGAGGATCCCAAGTGGACTCTGTGCTGAGCCCAGAGCCCAACATCTCACGACCCTGAGATCACAACCTGCACTAGAACCAAGAGTCGGGCCCTCAACTGACTGAGCCACTCAGGCACCCCAATCATCAACTAGATTTATATATTCTTTAAAATTATGATGAATTTAATTATAATCAATTAATTATATTAATTATTATTAATCTTACGACTTTTGTAATTAAAAAGTCTAATAAGAAAGTGAAAATTTCTGCTTGGGAGGTACAGGGCTGGCTCAGTCTGTTAAGCATCTGACTCTTGATTTTGGGTCAGGTCATGATCTCAAAGTTGTGAGATAGAGTCCTACATCAGGCTCCACAACTGGGTGTGTATGGAGCCTCCTTAAGATTCTTTCTCCCTCTCCCTCTGCCCCTGGCTCCCACCCTCCCTGGAAAAATTTCTACTTGGTAGTAGAGAAGGGCGCTATTTCCCTCCAATTGATAGACTAGGAGCTGGGCCAGGGTGCCTACGTGTTATGGGATTAATATTCTAAAATTCTACGTTGATAAAAAAAAAAAACCTGAAAATTTCCTTCTGGTACTATTCTATCCTCAGGAGTTCCCAATGTGGCACTCATTCACTAAACAAATATTTATTAAATATCTTGTGCACGTCGTGCCCTGAGCTAGATCCTGGAAATGTGACTATAAATAAGACCCATCTCTGCTGTCTAAAAATTTACATAGTTGGGGCAGCAGGAAGCAATGAGACTGGCAAATGTGTAGAATGTAAAATGAGATAATCTGAGCATCTATCAAAGTAAGAAATGCGTATTCCACGTCTAGGAACATGTGACATTAGTAAAACTTGCACACATGCACTAAGAAAAGAAGCATTCGCATCGGATTTAGCTGGAAGAAGGTCCTTAGCAAACTGAAAGAGCAGTTGTAGCAGGGAGAGGACAGATGCTGGAAAACAAGGCTGAGGGAAGCAAAGACTTGAGCAGAAAAGATCTCAACAGGGCAAAATCTTGAGGAGGATGAAGGACAAGCACAAGTGGAAGACCATTTTTCCCAACTGTGATGGCAGGGAGGATGCAGCTACATTTACTGGGTAGTGGCAGAAAACTGACAGATGTCGTCTAATGGCTTTTGTTGTCTCACAAAAATACTATTTTTGCCAGCTCCTGAAGAAGTCAAAGACCGCCAGGTCCCAAGTTTGAGGGAAGTGAAGAGGAATTTAAAATCACTATCATGTGACATTAGAGAGTGAAAGTGACACAGAAGAAATACATAAAACATAAAGAGTGAACCAGGAAACTGGGAACATAATTTCTGGGGAGGGGGAAAGGCCTGGTTGAGGTGATAGGCACCATCATTCCAAGCTCCTGAGTTTTTAAGCAGGGCTCAGGAACCTCCAGGTGGGTATTACCCAATGTAGGAGGGTATTACCCAGTGTAGTACCCTGTGTGAGGGAGGCTGGTGGACAAAGGAGGGGAGAAGCTGCTGGGGAGGAAGTGAAGACAGGTTATATAGTGGGAGGCCTTAAGTCAGGTAAACACAGGAAGTGAAGGCCAGACAGTAAGTTATTTAAATTTAACACCTACAGTGAGCCATAGTAGATGACGACAGGTAGCTGACAGAGAGATTAGTCATCAGGACAAGATCAAACAAATGAGATATCAAAGTGGATGTGAAAGGCAGCTGGATGACCGTTCAAAGCCATTCCCAGGTTCCATACAACCCATGAGTATTATTATTACCTGATTTTTAGACATGCAGGCTGAGTTACTTCCTGGATTTGAGTTTGAAGTCACCATTTGGTTTAAAATCTGAGTATTATGGAGAGGTTCTGAGGTTCTAGCTATGGGGGGAAAAGAGGATGAAATAAAGAAAAACAAGGGTAAAACCATATTAACTAAAATTATTACAAATACATTCCCCTGGTCTTCCAATAAGTAACATAAGAAATAAATCAACTCATTGACCATTGTCTCAGAAAATGTAACTAAAACTCTTTTTAGATAAGACAAATATTATAGAGATAATTTAAACAACAGGATGGGATAGCTGATGCTTATTGCTGAAATGTAATCTTTATTTCTAAAAAATAACGACAACATTTCTTCAAAAGTTGCATTAAACACATTTGACTCAATTCAGAATAGATGGACTCTAAGAGTAAGTCTTGTCCTCTATTTTGGGCAATTTTAATTTTTTTAAGTCCTAAAAATATAATGAAATCAAGTTTTCTTGTGGGTTTGCTCTTTTAATGTGCTATGACACAGCTCTGCTCTCCAGGGATTTTCGCTAGGCATTATTACCAGGCTGCCTTCCCCATTACCTAAGACAATACAATTAATAAACACTGGATGAATTTTTTTTTTTAGGGGGAAAATAAAAGGCAGTGCAAATCAGAGACATTATTACTAACTTAGACATTTTAGAAAGCGTTATTTTACCTTGAGTTGGCAAATGCATTTCAGTGAGGCGTGCCTGGAATAACCTGAATGACAGGAGTGAAAGTATCAGTATAGATTACAAACTTAGTTTAATACATATTTATATTAAAGCAAAAACTACCTATCTATCTAGATCGATCTCAACCTATCAAGACAGCTTATCACAAGCTAGTGAAGACGGAGATCAAGAGATAATGTCAAGTTGAATTTTAGAATTGCTTCAAAATTAAAAAAAAAAACATTCTGGGATTTTCTTCGTACCCAATACGTTACGTTAGAAAAACTCCCCCGTCTTCCTGGTTTACGTCAGCATTTCTCAAACTCACATAACAAACATACCCTCTTCCTCTGTGTATCATGTTTGCAAATGTTCCAACATAGGGGTGCTTGAGCTCCCTATCTTAGGCATTCTACACATCTGGAACATAATGAACATAATATTTGGAAGAAAGAAGTCCAAAACTTAAGACCACCACTCCAAAAGGCAGATATGTTACTGTTCATGCTGTGAGAATTTTTAAATATGTCATTTCATGACACCTTTGCACACCATCTCACCTGTCAAGTAATATGCAACTTTCAACCTGACATTTTTGGGTGATGTGAGCAAGAGTGTGTAGTATAAAGAGACTAAAAGATATATAACCAAATGCCAAATCTTGTGGCTCTTAATTCAAACAAACCAACAGTTAAAAAAAAAAAACCCACGTCTTACACGATAACAAACGACTGAAAATTAGAGGATATTAAGGAGTTATAGTTAAAATTTGTTAGATACAAAAATGGCATGAGGTTCTGTAAAAAATCACTTTTTAGAGATGTTTATGTGTTTGGGGTAAAATATTTTGCTGTCTTGGATTTGCCTTAAATTCTTCAGCATAGAAAAAACATTATCAAATGTTAATAATTATTTAAAAATAGGTGATAGGTGAATGGGATGTTCCTTACACTAATTTTTCCTTTTTTAATAAATGCTTGAAAATTTTCATAATAAAGTTTAAAAAAACATGAGCACTGTAGCTAAGTTGAAAACAATGAGTACATCAAATGCTGGCAAACGGTACAGTGAGGTAAGTTACTTCATATGCTGCTAAAGAGAGGGCCAACAAAAAACTTGTATAACATTTTGAGCAAGTAATGTGGTTCTATGTACCACGAAACTTAAAAACTCTTCATACACCCTTTGACTAGATAGCTTCAATTCTGAGAATCTATTGGAAGGAACGAGATACAAATAAGAAATATATTGGGAGATAACTATGATAAAGGAAAAAGACTGTGACACAAAACTTCAGGTGTATTAAAGCATGCCTCTAAATCCTATAACAAGCAGAGAAAAATATGCCAAACTAAAATGCCAGGTTTCTTCTGTTTCTTTAGTTTTCTGTATTTTCAAAATTTCCTAAATGAGGTTTATTTAATCACAGAAAGAAATAAAAGCTGTGAAAAATAGAGTTATTCATGACGATATTCACTCTGTTGTTCTTTATAAAAATCAAGATGTTAAAAACATCTTAAATGTTGAGTTAGAGAACACTTCCATTACGACATAACTCTGGGACAGATTTCACACCTACTTTATAAGTAGTATGAAAGTTCCTAATTTCTTAAGCACAGTATAAAGCTCAGTAGACATAACAGACAAACAGTATGATCTACTCTTAAAATACACAAATACGAGGACACACACACAGGCGTAGGAAAGGATACTGGAAGGCAATGCACCAAAATGTTGATAGTAATATTTCTGGGTAATTTCCTTTTCTTGATGCTATTCTGTATTATCCACATTTTCACAATGAGAAGAATGTTCCATATAAACAGATTAATAAGAAAAGATTTTTAAGAGCAAACATGACATTTCTAAGTAGGGAATTCCACGAACAGTTGTTTTTTGTTTGTTTGTTTAAGATTTTATTTATTTATTTGAGAGAAAGAGAGGGTGAGCATGAGCAAAGGGAGGCACAGAAGGAGAAGCAGACTTCCTGCTGAGCAGGGAGCCCTATGAAGGGCTTGATCTCAGAACCCTGAGATCATGACCTGAGCAGAAGGCAGCACCCTGAGTTTTATTTGCAAACTACCTGTAGTGTTGTTGCAGCAGTTCTCTTGGCTCGGCCTGGTTTTGAAGTCCTCTCCGAAAAACAGCGCTGGCATGCTGCAGCTCTCCCTGGCCTTCCAGATGCCCGGCCCAGGCTACGTACAGAGGAGATGACAAGGTCCCGATCCCATGGTTGTACAGAAACTCAAAGAACTGATGAAGATCACTGTTGTACTGAGCCTACAAGAAGCCCAAAGCAAACAGATAAAAGAACCAAGGAATTGTTGGTCTAGGTATGGCCCAGAGCCCAGCCACCTCTGTGTTCAGTCTTCATGGAGTCTTCAGGCTATACGGCTCTCTGACAGCAAACCTAAAAATTAAGTTTATTCCTTTCCTTGACATTCAATGTCCCCAAAACTACACGCACGAGTTCCCAGGATAGTGACTTCCATAATGACTTATGATGTAAGTATTACGGTTGTCTTAATCGGGGCCTCAAGTGCCTCACATCCTAGTATCCTGTAATTTAGTGAACAAATCCATCTTTGCTCTGTCCATTCGTGATTACTAGAACTCCTGCTCCCAAAGCCTTCATTTCAAGACTGAAGAGACCCAACATTTTAATGCCTAACCTGAGGCAGGCTTTTCCTTTTAGTACTAGATTCATCTCCTGAGAGTTAACATTAATTATGCACAATGAATTTAATTTACTCCCAGGAACCCTCTGAGTACCTGGCAGTGCCTGCTTATCCTTCCATCTCCACGCCCCTCCCATTCAACAAACCTTTTAATTTAATGGTTTCTATCTCACATCGTAACATTTACAGTTGTTGATAGAGGAGGAGGGTTTTAAAATTAAATTACTGACTCTGTAATACAGAAGCCAAAAGCTTCCAAAATACACACCTCTGGCCATACAACTTTTAAAAATTTATGATTGGAAACAGAGGAATTAAAATAAGACCGTCTAAAATGATCTTAAAATCTGGGGAAACAAGCAAAAGTACAATAGGATTACAGGGCGCCTGGGTGGCTCAGTGGGTTAAAGCCTCTGCTTTCGGCTCAGGTCATGATCTCAGCGTCCTGGGATCGAGGCCCGCATGGGGCTCTCTGCTCAGCAGGGAGCCTGCTTCCTCCTCTCCCTGTCTCTCTGCCTGCCTCTCTGCCTACTTGTAATCTCTCTCTCTGTGTCAAATAAATAAATAAAATCTTTAAAAAAAAAAAATAGGATTACAGACTTGATTATACATCTGAAAGTATACTTACAAATTTTAAACAGTAATTGATGAATCTTGGGTCATTGTGGTATTTCTTCTTATCCAAAAATTCCTTCATTAAATGTTCTAATAAAGTTGTCAAGTATTCCTTATTTTCAGGAAAGTTCTCTTCTACCCACTGCATGTAACTAGAAAAATATGGATAATATTAATTTTCAAGGTAGCATTTAGTTTGTTTAAAGGAAAAAAATAAAATAAATGCTAACCTTTCCCATTCACCAAGTGGGTCATCGCCCTTGTAGCTCTGCATATGGGCTTCAAACATTCTAGAACGGAGAAAAATAAGCACATGACTTATTAGAAATGATTCTTAAAAGCAAAAGATATATTTCATGTTCCTCATTTACACACTTTAAAATGGAAATCTTAAATACCAGTTCAAATGCTATATTAAAAATTAAAAGATTATTCACTTAGAAGTAGTTAGAAACCTCAGATGCAGTTATTTTTCCAGAAGAAAGCAAGACCCAAGACCCCTGAAGTTAGCCCTTATGAAAGAGGCAGCTGGAAGAGGGTCCCAGACTCTATACCAAAGAAAACACTTAAATGAAGACCAAAAACATCCAGTTCTCTGGAGCAAATTGTCTTTACAAAGTCAAAATAAGGTCAGAAATAACCTGATTTCCCTTTTAAACTGGGGGAAAACAAGCTTCTAAAAGTGAAATAGTTTGCTGGCTACATTAGTTTTAAAACAAACAGGTTTTTGCTTTGGCTGTACTTAATGATCTCGGTCTTCTGATCCCCAGGAGAGTAAATCACCCTGGTGCTGATAACTAACCAGTTTTACTTCCTGTCACATATGACTGAACTGTTTTAAATGCTTTTGAAACAATCTAATCACCTAAAGTCATAAAGTAAAGGTGTGGGAATGTAAGGTTAACCTAAATGACAATAAGCATAGCTTTTTTTGTAATGTTCACGTCATTCAAAAAAAATAAAATTAAATTCACGTTATTCAAAGGCTCTTTAAAAGCTGATTGTGGGATTATGGGTAAGAGCTATTTTAAGTTGTCTCCCTACTGTAGTAGAATTCCGCCCCCCCCCCAAAATAAGTGGTTTCGAAAGTTTCTCATGAAACCTACACGCAAGTCTTAAGGGTTTGTTGGGGTAGACTTTTTTCTTCCGCGGCGACGATCTGCCCAGAGCGGATTCCTTAGAAATGAACCCAGAGCTCCGATGGCCTCACGAATTGGCCAAATCCCCCTAAACTGCCACCGCGGTCGCAGCTCGGAGGACGAGGGCCGGGGTCTCAGCGGAAAGCGCCAGGTACACGGTCGGGGTCCATTCCACGACCCACAAGTGGCTCACAGCCTAGCTGGGTCGGAGTGAGGGCGGGGAGGTAACACACCAAAGCCACGGAAAGGGGCGGGAGGGGCAAAAGGAGGCAGGACTGCGGCCAGCCCGGGCGGGGACCTGCAGCCCCCGAATCCTGGGTACCCCGGCTCCCTCGTCGGTCCGCAGCCGGAGGAGGCGCCCCCGCCTCGCCCCATCCCAACCGACCGACACTTACTGAAAGACATTTTCCGGGTTCTCCATGGCGAGAGGAAGCGGGCCAGCAGCCGCCCACCCGCGCCGCCGGCGAGGAGCTGCCACCGATTTGAATCTCCCGCGCAGCCGCGCTCGGCGCAGCGAGCGTTGGCAAGACGCCTGGCCATTGGCCTCAGCTGCAGACGGGCTGACCAATCGCCGGGGCCGTTGCCGGGAGACATTTGTCCCGCCTCCCTCCCGCGCGCCGCTAGTTCCTCCCACTTCCCCCGCTGTCCTCAGTCGAAAAGTAAAACTCCGGGCGGGCGGAGTGCAGGCTGGGTTTTGAAGTACCGCGCCGGGAGGGAGCGCTAGGATTTTGGCTTAGCGACTACAGTGTGAGGGCACGTCGGTAGGCACGTCAAGGCTGGTTATGTAGATGCTGTATGGCACGTGAAGATGATAGGTTAGTACCCTTACAGACCTCTGGGCTTGATTTAACTCACCTGAAAGACTGTATGGGCGCCCCAGAGCGGAGAAGGACTCAAGGTCCTGGGCTGTTCCTACATCCAAATGGCAATTAAAATAAGAATGGAAGAGTTTGGATAGATTGTAGAATGCCAACGAGGAACCTTCAACATCTGTGGAGCGAAGAGCTCTGGAGACCCAAGTTCTCAGGTGTTATAAATGAAGAGACCTCTTTGTGAAGGAGTCCAGATGCCTGAGAAGAAATATGTAATATGCTGATGCTTCCTGCCTAAAAGTGAGTTGGAAAAGAATCAGCCTAGTCTTCTCTGCCCCTTGAACTTTAATGATTTCCCATTCTACCTCTCCAGGTTGTTTCAAAAGTCACATAACAATGCAAGTAAAATACAAAGAGTTATTAATGCAATTACCTTCCTTTTGCAGAAGCTGTGTGGGTGTTTGCTTTCCTAGGGCCCTTAAGTTAAATACCTTAAAAAAAAAAAAAGCAGCTTTTGGAAATCCTGATGCTCTCACAGTCCAGATTCCTTCCTGAGCGTTGACCAATTTGAATCTACGCAAGAATCCAATTTGTAGCATTTAAAACAGAGAGGGTGCTCACTCTAGGGTCTTTAGACAAAAGTTAGGTTCTGCTTACCATCACAGGAATTAACAGACTGTTGCACTCATTCAGGTTTTCAACTTCTGTCTGATAGCGGCTCAGTCATCAATTAGGAAATGTTGATTGAGCATCCATCATATACAGGTGTCATTGGATTTATATCTAATTACAGCCTTGTCTAACTCAAACAGATCCTTCCATAAGAAACTAGTAGCTTTGTCTGGGAGATGAAGATGCAGTCACAGAAAACTATTTAAAGGTGGTATACATGTGTATTAGTTACTATATCAGTGTTCAGATTATCTCTCAGGGGATCCAGAGGAGGGAGGGGAAAGGGGGCCTCTCTGTCACATAAAACATGATGAAGAAGGAGCTTGAATTGGGCCTTGAAGGGGGTGAATCTCTCCCTTACTATCATAGCAGTTTTTAGATAAGTGGCTTTGAAAGTTTCTCATGACACCTGCACAGAAGGTTTAGGTTTTTTTTGGATTAGACTTTTTTCTTCCATAGTGGTGATCTGCCCAGGGCAGATTCTCTTACAAAGAATAAAGAAGAGCTCTGAGGAATTGCCCACTTTAGCCATAGGCCAGCAGAGGAGGGTGGGGGTATCAGCGAAGAGTGCCGGCTACATGGTCTGGGGTCCTTTCCTTGACTCAGGAGTGGCTCGAAGCCTAGTTGGGGGCAGGGTGAGTCTGAGGTGGAGACAAACTCCAAAGCCAAGGGAAGGAGCAGAAGGGGCCAAAGAGGCAGGACTGGGGGAGAGCCTGGAGGAGGTCATTCTTGGTGTAAACAGGGTTACTGAAGGATCATCCTGGAGAACTCCTGTTAATGAGTAGTGGAGATTCTTTTTGAAAGACTGGTTTGATAGTTTGATGTCAACTCTTGAATGCTAAATTAAGGAGTTTCATACTTGATAGTAATTGGGCCTTTTGGGAGTAGCAGGTCTAATTATGTGTAAAGTATACCTTTCCTGTTTCAGGGGCAAGAATGTGCAGTTACAAATTTCTCTTTCTTTAAAACTAACTTATCTGCTAATTTCAATATTAAATTACTAACTATGTAAATTGACTAAAAGATTCTCTACATTTTTAGGGAGGTCAATAGATAAAGTATTTTTATTTGTATTTTGGTTTTCAGTGATTTGTTATTTCAGTATCATAATCTCCAAACCTACTGGAGGAGGGATGCCAGGCCACACCAGGGGAGGAGTTTCAACCTCAACTTTCCCAAGGAGGAGCAAATGGGCAAATGAGTCAAGCTCTTTTTTTCTTTTTTTTCTTTTTTTCTTTTTTAATGGGGTGGGACAGAGGGAGAGGGGCAGAGAGAATCTTAAGCAGGCATGGAGCCTGACTTGGGGCTCTGTCTCACAAATATGAGATCACGATATGAGCCGAAATCAAGAGTCAGATACTTAACCAACTGAGCTGTCCAGGTGCCCCATGATTCAAACTCTTAATCTGGCTATCAGTTTCCTGATCTGTAAAATGAAAAAAGAAATTTGCTTCCTTGTCTTTGTGTTTCTCTGACTTCCACTCTCCTATAACCTCATAAGGTTCTCCACTTAATTCCTGAACTCTCTTGGGTTGTCACATAATATCAAAGTTAGTGCTCTGTTTAGAAAGAGAAATGATTACTTTTTCTAGGTTCTGCCTATTTGATAAATGCAAGTAATCACAGATACACATATATTTTCCTTCCCCTGGGAATTTAGAGCAATTTAGAGTTATAGTATTAGATGTATTGCTGAAAGATCATGTAAGATGGGAGATTTTTAATTAGAACAGTTACAGAAAGCTGATGAGTGTTTTAAGGGACTATGGAATATTAAGAATAAAGTTGATATGTAGGAAGAAAGATATAGAAAACTATTTTAGAATATGTTTTTCTTCTGAGAATGGGTTGTGACTTCAGAAGATGCCTCTGTGGTCAAAACCCAGGATCCACTCTTGTGGATAAGAACTATATATATGTATTTGATCTTTCAGATGACCAAAGTATATTTCTCATATATATTGGTCTTTCTCTGCAGATTCTGTCTTACATACAGTTCACAAAATCTTTGGAATTTCCTTGAGAAAACGAGGAGAATGGTAAAGCTATCTTTTGTAATGAGGTGACTTTTGGAAAGCCCCTAAGGATGGGGCTGGTTACCAGGAGAACCAACTATGTGATTAGATGGTTGGAACTTTCAGTTTACCACCCTCCCCCCCACCCCCCCACCCCCAACCTCAGGATAGGAGAGGAGCTGAAGGTTGACACAACCACTGGCTGAATACTTAGTCAACCATGACTATGCAATGAAGCTTCCATATAAACCCAAGTGGGCAGCTTATTGGTCCTTTTTTTTTTTTTTTCCAGAGAGCTTCCACATTTGGGGAACCAGAATGCTTCCACGTGTCACCAAATACCACCAAACTCCCTCAGGACAGAAGCTCCATCTGGTGTTGATTCATATCCTTTATCATATCCTTTAGTAAACTGGTAAACGTAAGTAAGTGTTTTATGTGATCTACTCTAGCAAATTAATCAAACCAAGGAGGAGGGGGTTGGAACCTCCAATCTGTAGCCGGTTGGTTAGAAGCACAGGTAACAGCCTGGGGCTTATGACTGCTATCTGAAGTTGCCGGGGTGGGGGGAAAGTCTTATAAGACTGAATTTATAACTTATGGAATCTGATGCCATGTCTGGGTAGACAGTGTTAGAATTAAGTTGAATTTTCTGTTGTCCCGCTTGCTGGACACCCTGCTGGTGTCTGGAAATTGCTTGGTGTTATGGTGGAAGTGAGGTGGGGGAGTCTCCCATTGCCATGTTGGAATTGGATCCAGAAACCTTAGGAGTCCCCTGTAAGACTCTCTCTTCACTTCAGATGCCAGCCACAAGTCCCAGGGGTTCTCAGCCACCCACACTTCTGACCAATTGGCTACGAATTCAGGGGTTCCCACAACCTTCTATAGGTTTGATAACTCACAAGAATGACTCACAGAACTCGGGAAACTTATGACTACAGTTTTATTACAAAAGATACACGTAGGGTGAAGTCTGGGAGAGTTCTGGACTTGGCCTTTCCATGCCCTCCCTCCGTGGAGTCAAGGTACATTATTTTCTTGGCACATCAATGTGTTAACCAACCAGGAATCTCCACTGAGCATCAGTGTCCTCAGTTTTTACTAGAGTTTCATTATGTAAGAATGATTGATTAAATCATTGGCCGGTGTGTGTGCGTGAGCACAATCTCCAACCCACCTTCTTCTCTCTTGAGGTTGGGAGGACTGGCTAATATCCTGTGACTCCAAGCCCCAAACTTCTAATCAATTGGTTCATCTTTCTGCTGACCAGCCCCCATCCTGAAGCTATCTAGAGGTGGGCTATGAGCCACCTCATTAGCATAAGAAAACCCCCCTATCACTCAGAGAGAATTCTGAGGGTTTTTGACGACCTGCCAGGAACCCAGGTCAAAGACCAGACAAATTTTTGATTATACCACAGGGTGATGTGCATCTTTGAGCATCAGCTCAGAATTTCATTAGCATTAATAGCTTCTGTACTTTATAACATCTGTACTCTCAGGACAGCAGTTCTGTCCTCTTATGAAATTGGTAACCAGTTGATATTTTTGCTTAGATTAGATTTGCTTCCATCCCTTCAAAGAGCTGGACACTTCTCAAGCTAGAGAAAAGAGCTAAATCAAGGCTTAGACTTGGCGACTTAAAAACATCAGTTTCAGAGACAGTCCTGACAGATGTTTACATAGCTGAGCACTGATATAATTCTTGTCTGTGTATCAAAGTCTGAATGGAATTAGGTCCTTTAGCTTCTCCTTTCAGAAACAAAGGAATGGCACATGGAAACTGAAGTGATGCCGTGAGTAACCAGTAGCCTTGTTTACCAAATGCTCAATTTATGCACACGTGCCGTGTTAAAACAATGAAGACAATTTGGGAGATCCAGAGGTGTTTAACACTGCGGGAAGCAGGTAGTCTCCATTCTTCAGAGTCTAGAGAACTGTGAGGCATGCGAGGAAGTGGCAAGTTTTTATGCAAAATGAACAAGGAAGAGAACAAATTTTTTAAAGGGACAAAGAAAACATTGGAGTTACTTGGTGATCAGGGATACGTCTCCTGGATGGTGTGGCTTCTGGCATAAGATGGAATCCTTATAAGCACATGAAATTTTGAATGTTAGATTTGGATTTGTGGGTCTAATCTCTCTGAGTTGGTAATGCCTGGTCTACCTGGGAAAATAATGTTATTAGACACACATTAACTTAAAGTGGCTTCTCAGCCTCTGTCAACATTTACCTGAGTTGTGTTTCTAATTTATAAGGCTCTGTGCCTTGCCTGTTACTGTTGCAGTCACTGATCTATGGTCACTCTTATGTTGTCATCTTGTATCCTTGTATCTTTGCAGTCTCTTTGCTTTTGCATACTGATGCACTATTCTACACTGTGGACTATGAGACAGTGGTTTCATTTAGTTAATACAACTGATTTGCCTTTCCATCTGTTGCACTTTGCAATTTCTGTGCTATTTTAGACTGCCTATCCCCTTTACCTGGACTACATGTTTGAATTACTGGGCAATGCTGCTTTGTTTCTGCTTCTCTCTTGGAGAGGTCTTGGGCCTTCTGGTTGTCTAACAGGACACCCGGATGATGACCCCACTGTTTTTTTTTTGTTTGTTTTTTTTAAGATTTTATTTATTTATTTGTCAAAGAGAGAGAAAGAGCACAAGCAGGAGGAGCAGCAGGCAGAGGGAGAAGCAGGCTCCCTGCTGAGTAAGGAGCCCAATGGGAGACTCAATCCTGGGACCCTGGGATCATAACCTGAGACAAAGGCAGATGCTTAACCAACTGAGCCAACCAAGTGTCCCTCCCACGGTTTTTGTTTTTTTTAACTTATTGCCCATTTTGACTTCCTGACCACCTCGAACCATTAGCTTCACAATCCATTTTCCTGATTATCTCTGACCTTTGGATCTCAGTGTCCTCCTGGGCTTTGCACCAGCATTTTGGGAATAGCTTTTTATTTGGTTCACATACTTGGGGGTTGAAAAAGGAGGATATGTCAAGTAAAATTAACCCCAACAGGAAAGAAATGATTATTTCTTTTATTCATATTAAATATTTCCTATGATAGCCACTTAAAAGTTCCCAGCCAGACTTGAATTCTCATGGTTTCAGCCTTGTTGGTATTTTCTCATTCTTTAGCTGCTTCCACATCTCTGGATATATGCTATCTACTTATCCTGCTTAGATCCAGTTGGCCTGGCAAAGATTTTAGTGATATTGAAAATTTGAGATCTATTCAAGCCCCACAGAAATCTATTTTTCTTCCCTTATTCCTACTTGATAGCCTCTTTAATTTTTCTGAAAGTGTGTCTTCAACAGTATCCCTTCTCTTGGACATTAATTACTTTGTCATGGTACAGTAATTGCTATCAGTGACAACAATAAACATCAGTGACTTTACAGAGAGGCTTATAAATCTATCCAGATATCTTGAATCACAATTAATAGGAAACCCAGGGGCGCCTCGGTGGCTCAGTTAGTTAAGTGTCCGACTCTTGGTTTCAGCTCAGGTCATGATCTCAGGGTCGCGAGATCGAGCCCCTCCTCAGACTCCATGCTCAGTGTAGAGTCTGTTTGAGATTCTCTCCCTCTCTGTTTGTCCCTCCCCCTCCTCTGTCTCCCTGAAATAAATAAATAAAATCTCTAAGAAAACCCTACTCAACCTTGCTTAACAATACCGAGAATTGATTGGCTCATGTAACTGAAAAATCCATAGGTGTGTGGGTTTCAGGTACAACTTGATCAGGATTTTCCCAGTTTTCCTCTGCTGTTCTCTCAGCTCTGCCAACTCTTTTTTGACTTTGCCTCAGGCTTAGTTCCTCTGTGGTAGCAAAACTATGGCAGCAGTTCCTGGTCTCAGTGTGCTTACTCCATAGTGCAAATAATCTAGCAAATGTGCTGTGTCATTCTGCACCGGTTAGGTCCCACGCCTTCCCCTGAAGCCTCCTCCGAAGCACATGGACATGTACCCTAAGAAAGTCAGGGGCTTGGTAAGTTAAATGGGGAGCGTGGCTGGGAACACAACCAAAAGATGTCTGGACAGTCAGTTCCTAGCAAGCAGAGCTCTCTGTCACTTTGAAAAGGAAATTGGAAAACCACCGGAAGTGAATGGGGTCACTCAAGCTGCACACTGCAAACTGCTGACCCACAGCTGCAAACCTGTGACCCAGTCACTAACTGGTGATTCTCTTTAGCATCTTCTGAAGATACCCTCCTTGTGACTCATTCTTAGAGGAATGATAAAAAGAACAGGCCTGTCCATAATAAGTCCAACAGAAAAGAGACTGGAATGGCTATGAGCTGTTCCAGTCACGGACACCACCATGCTTCTTCTGTGGTCATTGTGCCTTCATGGCGTTTGGAAACTGAAAAAAAAATTAGTTTCAAAAATCATAATGACATATTCTCTTTGTGTTAACTTTTCTGGTAGGTTAGCTCCTGTTGAGAGAGAAGCCTCCATCTCCATGGAAGTCAAATAGACTGTTCTGGGCTGAATTGTGCCCTACCCCTTGCCAATTCAAATGTTGAAGTCCTAACCCCAAGTACTTTAGAGTCTGACCATTCTTGAGATGAAGTCTTTAAGGAAGTAGTTGAGTTAAAATGAGGTGATTGGAGTGGGCCCAGGCCAGTATGACTGGTGTCTTTAGAAGAAGAAATCTGGACACAGAAATGTACAGAGGGAAAACCATGCGAGGAGGCAGCGGGATGACGGCCATCTGTAAGCCAAGGAGAGAGACCTGGGACAGAGCCGTCATGGCTTTCAGAAGGAACCAATCAGATGGCACTGTGATAAAATAATATTCTTGTTGCTTAAGGCACCCAGGCTGGGATACTTTATTATGTCAGTGCTAGAAAACTAATACAGACTCAAAAACATTCCCCAGTTTGGCCACATTTCTCTGACCCCAAGCATTAACTTCTAAATGTTCTTTTGCTTTCCTGATACCTGTTTTTCAAGGTAGGCAAACGAGGGTCTGACAGGTCAGGACACCTGAGGAAAGTTATTCAGCCTTTGGTAGAATGCAGGTCAGCTAGTCACATCATCTTTCCCTTGTGGACTTAGTTTCTTCAACAGGAGAAAGAAAAAAGCAGCTCATGATAGCCAGGAGTTGGCCTGGCACTAACAGCCAAGTTGTGCTGTCCCAGAAACATGTTCATATCAAGAGATATGTTCACTTCAAACGAAGAGAATGTTCATATCAAACAAAGCCACCCATTAGAATCGCACCTGCTTCCTAACAGCACCCAATCCTGAAAAATGCCTGCTTCCTTGACCCCCCTCCTGATCATTTGACACAAGCCCAAATCCTGTAATAAATGCTTTCTAACATTTCCTGGGGACATGCCTCTCAATTCCCTATAGTATCCTGTCCCTCTTGCGGCAGTGAGCCAGTAAACCTAACTTTGCTCCTCGTTGTCTTTGACTAAAAGACATTAACAAGAGTTTCAGATCTTGGATTTCATGTATGATAACAAATAATAATATCAGTATCAGTAAATAAGAATAATAATATAATTTAGTAAAATAAGTGTGTATACAGTACTTTAAATGTATTTTCCTTATGATTTTATTAATAACATTTTATGCTTACTTTATTATAAGAATATAGTATATAAAACATATAACATACAAAATATGTGTTAATTGACTAAAGTTATCAGTAATGCTTCCGGTCAATGGGAAGTTATTAGCAGTTAAGTTTTGGGAGAGTCTAAAAGTTGTACATAGATTTTCAAGCGATGGGGAGGTCGGTGCCCCTAACCCCTGTGTTGTTCAAAGGTCAACGGTAGTTCTTTTGTCTTTATTGGACTATATTCCTAGTGGGCATATGTCAAAGTAATGAATTTAAGGTCAATTAAAATAATTCTTCTCTTGATTTATGCCACTAAGTTGAAATGGAATTGAGTAAATTTGCTTCAGTTTGCTTTTGATTTTTCAGGACTGTTTTTTTTCCCCTGTTAGATTCATTTATTTATTTTTTAAAGATTTTATTTATTTATTTATTTGAGAGCAAGGGAGAGAGAGATAGAGAAAGGGGGGGGGAGAGGGAGAGGGAGAAGCAGACTCCCTGCTGAGCAGGGAACCTGACCTGGAGCTCAATCCCAGGATCCTAAGATCATGACCTGAACTGAAGGCAGACGCTTATCCAGCTGAGCCACCCAGACACCCCTAATGTTTTAAAGTTATGTAACATTTACCAAGTTCCAAAGTCAAAATTGTAAAACAGGGTATATTCAGAGAGGTTTACTTTCCATTCCCATTCCCTCCTTCCTTCTATAGGTAACAATTTTATTAGCTTTTGATTTATCCTTATTTCTTTTTAAAAATATAAGCAAATGTAATATACACATTCCTCCTATTACACAAAAGATGGCAGATTTTACATATTGTTCCTCACTTGTGGGTGCAACAGTGGGGAGGGTCAGAAAGGAAGAGAGAGATAGAGAGGATCCCAAGAAGAGTCAAAAACAAGAGTTGGGGGCTTGACCCACTGAGTCACCCATTCGCCCCCCTCACTTGCTTTTTACACAGTGGTACTCCTGGCAGTGTCTGCATGGCAACACACAGAGAAAATTCTCCGTGTGAGGATCCATGGAATTCACAGAGGGAAGCTCTGCCTTGGACCAGGAATTTGTCTCTTGGAGGAGGGATGTGGAAAATGGAGCTGGTCTCAAAACTGGCCATTCTTGCCCCGAGGAGCCAGGGAAAGGCACCATCACAGATCACAGCTTGATTTGTTCCAAAAATGAGGATCCTTGGAATCAAGCTGGGAGCCCCCCTGATGTCAGACAGTGGGCATTCCCAGCCTGTGCCACTGTGCCCCGTGTAGTGATGAGGGCTGCTATAAATCCACTGAGTCTCTTTCCAGACTTTATCCTGGGGAAAAAGGAGGCAGGTTCATCAGAGGTGACCCTGTAATGAAGCCATGGGTGTTTGGAGGGGAGGGCACTCCTGAGGCTGTTTCTAGAATCTGTCCCTTCCCTTCCCCTGGACACATGTCTAGTTCCGAGGTCAGAGGGGCAGTAAGTAAAAGCTGCCAGTTTCCCCATTATAAGCTATGCCTGAGGGTCCGGTTCATGAAGTAACAACACAAAGGGAAGCTGTGTCTCCTGACTCCCTTCTCCACCCAACCCCCAGGGTCAGACTGGCCAGTGGGGGAGGCAGCAGAGCTGCTCATGGTCCCATGGCAGAGACTTCTCAGGGCTCCCAGAAACCTTGGCACATTGGGAAGGAGGAGCTTTTCGGGGAGTCAAGGTTCTGCATCAGCAGGTGAGGTGAGGATCAGGTAAATCTGAGCTAGTGCTGTTACTGGGTCTCCTGAAGTACTCAGAGTGGGGAGTACTGGGCAGCATGTGGGACACTCTAAAGTAGCCTCCCAAACTGCCCCATTGCCCTCCTCAAACCTTAGCACGGTAGCCAGACTCCTCCATTAGAGGCCATACCCTGTAGTGTCCTCATCTAAAAAGAAAGGACTGTCTGGACCAGCTCCAGGAAGCTCCTGGCACTGATGTTTTATGGTTCCATGATTTCTACAAAACAAACTTGAAGTCCCCTGAGAACAGTCTGTGCCTCACTCAGAACCCTGAGCCCTGGATTGTAATGTTCTTGCCCCAGGCCGCCATAAAAGAAGTGTCCATAAAGTTCACCAAGGCCCGCGGTCAGTCCTGTCTGGGTAGTGGGACGTAGGGTGTGACTTAGAGTCATATGAGCCCTCGGTCCTCTGCCATGGAGAGAGGTGTGCCCTTGGGCAAGTCAGTTAATACTACAGTCACTCGTCTATAGAAGACCTAAAGGAAACGTGGCTGTGTCAAGATCGAAAAGCCACCGCATGTGGGAATGTTCTTTAAATATTCTAGCTGAGGGCCCACCTTTCAGAAAAGGGCCAAGGGTCTAGGACCAACGCAGAGTAAAGCCAGCAACAGCCTTCTATTTGGAGGGTCTAGGGCTATAGGGTAGGCCCCGGGGCACAACCCCAGATGCCATCCTCAGTCCACAGTGGATCAGTATTTTATTCTCAGAGGCCTGTGATTGCTGGGTTCCTTCATTTCCCTCGAGGTCCAACTCTGGGGGTGCTGGCTCTCACCCCCGACTTTTTCTGCCTGACAAAGGATTAGGGCTACCCTGAGGGCGTAGGCTGCCAGAGTGGGGAAGGTCAGGAGGGCCGGGGAGGAGGAGGAGAGAGCTGGTCCCAGTTGTTTCTGATACCAGCCACACTCCTGCCCTTCCCCAGCCTGGATGCCCAAGGCTTCCTTAGATGTTGTGAACCAATACATTTCCATTTTGCTGAAGAGAGTTCAGCTGGTTCTTTTTTTTTTTTTTTAAGATTTTATTTATTTATTTGAAACAGAGAGAGACAGAGAGAGAGATCAGATCACAAATAAGCAGAGAGGCAGGCAGAGAGAGAGGGGGAAGCAGGTTCTCCGAGGAGCAGAGAGCCCAACATGGGGCTCGATCCCAGGACCCTGGGATCATGACCTAAGCCCAAGGCAGAGGTTTAACCCACTGAACCACCCACGCACCCCCCATTTGCCACTTTCTAACATGAACTCCCTCCTGTTTGGTTTTGGTTAACAGCATCCTCACTGCCCCTCCCAATTCCTAAGCCAGTACACATTTTTTTTTTTTTTAATTTAGCAGCAACATTCTTCCAGTAGCTTCTAGGATAGTCTACGTTATAGTTAGATAACAAACAACATTCCAAAAAATCTTGGTGGCTTGTAAGAACAAAGATTTTTTTTCCCTCGCTCAAGCTGCATGCACTTAGTAACGTGTTTTTAGCTTATAAGTCTCTGAATCTAGAGGAACGATACCCTGACTTGATAGAGAGACCACTGTGTATCCTCCACTGGCCTTGGACCTGATTTGTGACAGTATGGAAATTTGGTTGCCTCCTTTGAGGAGTGGAGAGTATATTTTGCGTGTGGAAGGGAGAGTGAGACAAATATTTGGCTAGATTTAGTAGTCACTAGTGGGCAAAAAGGGCAAATTTAGTAGTCACTGGTGTTGCTCACAGATTAATTTGGGTGTTGGCTTTCTGAGTACTTTCCTTCTCCCGTAGAGTCAGGAGTGAACTGCATTGGCCAACGGATCATAAGTGGAAGGTACACGTGTCCTTTCCAGCTGGCAGCTTTAAGGGCCTGTGAAGGCAGACAATGGTGACTCTTCTGTCTGTTGGGATCCAGAGTGAGGGAATATGGAACAGAACCCTCATGTGGCATGGGTGTGAAATAAACTATAAACCCTAAGGTTTAGGGGTGGTTTGTGACCACAGCATGCCTGGAATAGCTTTGGGGTTCTTACTACTATCCTACCCTGACCATCCTTCTGCTTGGCACCATGTGTCGCTTAAAACTGCAGGTTCCATCTTATGATTGAAAGGAGACAAGTTAAAAAAAAGGGGGGGGGGAAGATAACACACTGAGAAAGGATAAAACAGAAGGATGGGAAGAAAACATGGTCCCTGCGTAGAGCTACTGAACTGGCCCTACCTCCAGGCTTCCCGTTATAGGAGCAAAC
Organism: Ailurus styani; assembly: GCA_002007465.1. Classification (NCBI taxonomy): domain Eukaryota; kingdom Metazoa; phylum Chordata; class Mammalia; order Carnivora; family Ailuridae; genus Ailurus; species Ailurus styani. The sequence continues at coordinate 2,429,113 of LNAC01000033.1, read as the reverse complement.
ACTGCCCTTACTCATCACATTTGGTGGGGCATTGTTTCCTGTGGCTGCACGGGGGGCATGGTAGACAGAATAAAGGCCCACCGAAGGTGTTCATGTCTTAATCCCTAGAACTTGTGTGCTATCTCACGTAGGGAAAGGGATGTTGCTGCTGTGATTGAATTACTGATTTTTAAAATACAGATTATCCTGGGTTATCTGGGCAGGCCCAACTTCATCAGGAGAGTCCTTCTAAGAGGGAGGCAATAAGGTCAAGATCAGAAGAAGGGAATGAGCAATAGAAGCAGAGGTTGTTGTGATGCACTTTGAAGATGGGAGAAGGAAGGGGCCAGGACCCAACAAGTGCAGGTAGCTTCTAGAAGTTGGAAAAGAGAAGGAAAGAGACCCCCCCCACCCCGTGGAGCCTCCAAGGAGCCCAGCTCTGCTAACACCTTGCTTTCAGTCCCGTAAGATCCATGTTTGACTTCTGACTCCAGAACTATAAGAGAACACATTTGTGTTGTCTTCAGCCACTCAGTTTGTGGTAATTTGTCACACAGCCCCAGGAAACTGATAGACAAGTGGCCTCCACTCACCTAATGACAGCGGGCAGAATCAGTCCCAAGTGCTTCATCACACCCCCAGTGATCGCCTCCCTGGAGTGAGTCTATGCAAGGGAAGAACTAACATTTCCTTTGTATTTAAAAGGAGAATCAATACAATACATGAGAGTTACCCAAAGGAAAGGGATGAACAATCACCACTGAGGCCCTAACTCATTTCCTACTGCCCACAACAACAAAAGGAGGGTCCTGGGAGATGAGTATAGATTTCGTGTTCATTCTCTTGCTCTGTCTTCATCTCTCAGCTACTCCGCACTGCAGCGGCTGCCGGCCTGGGCCACCCCCACATCACAGTCATATTAAAGTTCGCTGTAATGTCCCGTTTGGGGGCAGCAGGGATTTGAGCTGAGCTGCAGCTGAGTTGGGGTCAGACCTGGACCAGACCCTCTTGGATCTGGGGTGCCAGGCTAACACGCTGGCATGCAAGATCCGCAGAGTAAAATGTCCCCGCTCTGAGCTGCCAGGACTTCTTGTGCCCACATCCACCTGACCAACTCCCTCTTTATAGTTCTGGTACTTGCTGTTTGTGCGCCCACAGACTGGACAATCGAGGACAATCAAGGACAACTGAGTAGAGCGCAGGAGTGGGAGAAACTCAAGTCCCAGGGGAAAGCAGTAGACTTTGAGCTTCCTGGGGAGGGCGAGAGAAGACCACTGCAGCAGCCTGGACTTCCTGGGCAGCTTGTCGCCTGGGCCCAGGGAGCAGCGTCAGGGGGTGGCCTGCTGGGGTGAGGTGGGGAGAGGGGAGGGGGGAGGGAGGAGACAGGCCCCGGCGGCGGCGCGGAGAAGAGGGCGTGCGCTCCCAGGCCCCACGTGCGGGCAGCTGGGAGGAGGGGCGGAGGGGCGGAGGGAAGCTGGGAAGCTGGCCCTCGGGGCCGGGTGGCAAAGCCAGAGGCCGGGAGGCGCGATGGAGCCGACTGCGGCTCCGGGACTCGGAGACTCGTCCCTGCACCGCTACCTGGATGGCGAGTTCTGGAGCCTTAAGAACGAGCTCCGCAGGCTCCTGGGCGGCTGCCCGCTCTTCCGCCACAGGTACCGTGCCGCCGTGGGCCCACCTGCCGCGTCCCCTCGGTCACCGCGCGACCCCGGGGGCACCGCCCGGGGCGCTCCGGGCCAGGGCCGGGCGGCATCCCCCTACCCTGTGCAGATGACAGGCTCTCCTCGCCGGAGGTGCGCGCACCGCACACCGCCGCGGACTTCACGGGCCCACAGGGAGGGTGGCGGCCGCCCGCTCTACTCCCTCCTACTCGAAGAGTCGGGGAGAAGGGGTGGGCCCAAAGCGGCAGGCGTGGTGCTCTGCTGAGACTCTTGGCTGGAAGGTTTGGCTCTGCTTCTAGACCTCAGTGGCTTGAGTGCCCGCCCCTCGCGTCCCACCCCGGGTGGTGGGAAGAGGTAGCAAAACCCAGACGCGGTGGGCGTGGATGGCGCCCAGGACCGTCTTTCCGCGGCGTCCTGGACAGGTGCGCGGGAACCGGCAGGACAGCGTCGGCCGCGGACGTTTTCCTGGCCCAGGGATGGATCGACTGGCCCTGCACAGGGCATATTTGGGCTCTGGGGTGGGACAGGCGCCCGGGGGCCCCGGAAGAGCACAGGTGTGCAGAGTGGGCAACTGAAAGGCGGCGGAGGTCCTTTGGTTGTAAAGGGGGGGGGGTCAAGTCCATGAGGTCATTTGATGCCATGACCGCCCTGAGAAGTGGGCAGAGGGGCTGGTGCTTCTCAAGTTTACACATGGAGAAAAGGATTCAGTGACCAGCAGTCAGGACCAGAACTCAGCACGTGTGTCCAGCTGCCGGATCTTTTTCCTGTGCTCTGCTGGGCAGCTGACCCCTTTGCAAGCGGTCTGAAAAGTCCACTCTCAGAACCAAGCTCTGGAGGTTTAACTTAAGGAAGCCCTTAATAAAATGCCAGTATGTTTCAAAGGAGGATTAACTAGTTAGCCTGTGCCCAGCCAGCCCACCTTTAGCTTATTTCTTAAGAATGAGTTGGGCTCGGGCAGAAGGAGGTGCCTTGTCCTTGCAGAAGAAGTCTGGATTCCTGCACCGGAAGGGGGTGGATTTAGGGAAGGTGAAAAGTGAGATGTGTAAGATGGTTTGTGTGTCCTGGAGTGTCTTCTCAGCTTCTCTTTCCCTCTCTGTCATACATAGTTCTTTATGTCATGGTTCTCAAAGTATGGTCCAGGGGTACCCAAGACCATTTAAGGAGATTCAAAGTTAAAACCAATTGTGTAATAATACGAATATGTTATTGGCCTTTCATTCCAATTTACTAACAAAGTGGTGGTTCCCAGAGACTACATGCAGTTTAATATCCCAATACATTAGGTGCAGAAGCAGATATAAGAATCCAGCTGTCTTCTATTAATTCCTCCCATTAAAGGGATTTGTAAAAATCCAGAACAATACAACTTTTGTTACTAAATTTGGGGGAGGGGTTGGAAAATATAGCTTTTTCATTAAAAACTTAATGAGTTTATCAGTTACTCTCAAATGACTTAATATATATTCAAATTTTTGTCATACTTTCTAATATGGTAAAAATCAATATTTGGGGGCCTCAATAATATTTGAGTTTGTTTTTTTTCTAGAGCAGTTTTAGGTTTACAACAAAATTGAAAGAGAGGTACAGAGATTTTCTATCTTCCGCGTGCTCCCACACATGCATAGTCTCTCCCATCAACATCAGCCACCAGAATGATACTTTTTTTTTTTTTTTAACCAAGATTGAATATCATGATCACCTCAAGTCCGTAGTTTCCGTTAAGGCTCACTCTTAGTGTTATACATTCTGTGGGTTTGGACAGATATGTAATGACATGCATACATCATTATGGTGTATTTACAGAGCATTTTCACTGCCCTAAAGATCCTCCATGCTTTGCCTATTCATCTTTCCTCACAACCCATCCCTGGGAACCACTGAACTTTTTACTCTGTAGTTTTGCCTTTTCCAGAATGACATATGGGTAGAGCCATACATTATATAGCCTTTTCAGATTAGATTCTTTCACTTAGTAATATGCATTGAAGCTTCCTCCATGCCTTTTTATGGCTTGATAGCTCATTTCTTTTTAGTGCTGAATAACAGTTCATTGTCTGGATGGGCCAGTTTTTTTACATCTTCACCTACTGAAGGGCATCTTGGCTGCTTCCAAGTTTTGGCAGCTATGAATAAAGCTATTAGAAATGACTGTGTACAGGTTTTTGTGTGGAGGCCTCAGCAGTTCTTAAGAGTGCAAAGAGGTCCTTTCAATCATCCTTAGTTCTGCTACAGCCCTGTCTACACATCTTGACACATATCTGTTCATGTATTCCTTGGTCTTCTCAGTGTAGTTCCTGGGCTGTCATCTCATTGCCTTTTTCAATTTAGGGAACTGGAGTTTAAAATATGGAACAGAATTCTAATATTCTAACTGCTGACTTGGGCCAAGTAGAAGGGACTGCCTTGTGAACTGCACAACCTGCTTAGGGATCGAGGGAAAGGCAGACCAGCAGGTTGGAAAGTCAGCAGGCAGCTTATTTGCCATACGATCATCAAGTGATTCTGCCTTACTGAGCTGACATTTGCTCATCCACAGAATGGGGATAATGTCTGTGCTGCTAGGTCGTTACGCTGCTGAGATGAGAAACTGATGAATAGGTATTCAGTGATGGATGCTGACTGCAGTGTGACACCAGCTTCCCTCCTCCCCCCAAAAAACCACCAAAAAAAAAAAACCCATGAGAAAAGAAAAAGATAAAAACCCCATTATATTAAAAACACTTTTCCATTCTTTCTAGTTCCTGTTTATTGACGTCATAACTTCGGAGTTGTAATAAAGAGCATAGACTAAATTTCATATTGTTTTCCCCAGGCAATTCAAGATTCTGATACCCATTCGAAAGGTCACATTGTACTATCAGATTTGATGTTATCTATCATGTGTTAGAAGACAGTGATCCTGATTTCTTGATGTTTTAACATTCTGCCAGAATAGAACGCTCCACAGGAGACCAGAAATAAACCTTCTCCATTCACTGATTCACTGAGTCAACCTTGCCTCTTGGTCTCCCTTGGCTAGTCCCCCACCCCAGGCCTTTGAAGTTAAAGTGCGTTTTGAGGGGGAGGGTGGGGTTTGTGGCCACCAGGTGCAGCAAGTGCTGTGTGTGTACAGTGGGAAGTTTGTACAGGGTCAGACCCTCCCAGGACATAAGAGGCCATGGAACAGTTTTCTTCCAAAAGAACAGAGGTTGTGTAATTTCCTATGCATATAATGACCACCCTCTTCAGCTCAGGGGTTCACTGTGTATGCTCTGCTCCTGGCATGGTGTGAACACGGCCCAGGTCCCCCTCCTAAGGAATGGCTTGCCCTCTCTCCTGAAGTCTGGCTTGCCAGGCTGACTCCCCTGTTCCACTCCATTAGAGAGTCCCCCAGGTCCTGGGATTGCCCTGGTTGCTCAGGGGCATGGGACAGCGTGCTGTTTTTGGTGACAGCAGGAGGATTTGGGGAGACTCAAGGTTCCTCACTGGGGTTTGCAGGAAATGTTTAAAAGCAACATACATCTGAAATGAGCTAAGCTTTGAAAATGTTTTTGAGTTTGTTTCTTGGCAAATTGAGCTCTTTCCTGAGGGCTGGGTTGGAGAGTGGGGGTGCACATGTGTCGGTAGGGCACACAACCTCAGGGAGACAACCTACAAAGCCCCACTAGGCTGATCTCCTAAGACCTCCTCGCCCCCGCCCCCAAGAAGGCTCCCCTCCCTGGTCTCGCTGTGCTGGCTCCCCTCTCCCCTTCTTTCTCTCTACTCCCTTGGCTTCTCTTCCCTAGAGCAATGCACGTTTCTCCCCCTAACTCTTGATGGTTTTTCCTCTAAGTCTTATTCACGCATGTAAGTATTCACGAAGATGTTCTCATTGTAAAAATCCAAATAATACAGAAAACTTCCAAGTTTCCTAAATCATCCCCTCCCCTAACTACTACTTTTTTCAGTGCGGCAAAATACCCATACAATAAAAATATACCTCTCCAGGAGATCACGGTGCTGTGACTGGATGTTTTCTAACAGCAGGACAAGGAAGGACATTTACCCCTTTAATAATTATTAAGTGTACAATTCTGTGGCTTTAAGTACATTCATGTTGCTGTGCAACCAGCACTGCCATCTCCAGAACTTCTTCAGCCTCCCAAATAGAAATTCTGTAGCCATTAAACAATAACCTACCCCTCCTCCCCACCAGCCCCTCCCTCTCCTGCCCCTGGAAACCACCGATTCTCTTTTCTGTCTCTTGACTCTTCCAGGAAACTCATATACGTGGAATCATACAATACTGGTCCTTTTGCATTTGGCTTATTTCACTTAGGGTAGTGTTCTCAGGGTACATCCATGTCATAGTATTTGTTAGAATCTCCTTCCTTTTTAAGGCTGAATAATAGTCCATTGTGTGGATAGACTGTGTTTTGTTTTTCCATTCATCCCTAGATGGATATTTGATCCTCCAGCCACTTTTCATACTTTAGTATGTTGTAGGGTTTTTTCTCCTTCTCCTTCTGTTTTTCTATGAGTTTATATAGACAGCAACATTACATTTTTCTATAAATAGAATCATGTATTTTGTTTTATTCTACAGCTTGCTCTTTTAAAATTTAATTCTTTTTTTTATTGGTATGATGTATGAACATTCTTTTTTTTTTTTTAAAGATTTTTATTTATTTATTTGACAGAAAGACTCAGTGAGAGAGGGAACACAAGCAGAGGGAGTGGGAGAGGGAGAAGCAGGCTTCCTGCTGAGTAGGGAGCCCGATGCTGGGATCATGACCTGAACTGAAGGCAGATGCTTCATGACTGAGCCACCCAGTGTCCCCATTCTTTTTTTTTTTTAAACTGAAACAGTTGACAATTTTATTTTCATATTTTACCATACAAATGAAAATTGCTTTTTTTTTTTTTTGGTCCTACTAACTCCCCTGCCAAAATCATTCTCTCTTTGATAAGAAGGGGAGCAAGTCTTTCTTGTCCTGCTGTTAGAAAACACCCAGTCACAGCACCATGATCTCCTGGAGAAGTCGAACAAGTAATATAAAATGGGTATAAAGTTAAGTTCCCGTCTCTCCTTATTTGTCTGGTCAAGTCATTCCTGCCCAAGTGGGCACCATCACAGGGCAGGTGGGAGGTCTCATCATGGGGGGGCCCAGGCATCGTTGGCAGGTCCTCATTCCAGAAGTAGGTCCCATCACTGGCATCATCCCAGAAGGAGGAGGGCCCATCCTTGGCATCATGGCAGGGCCTCCAATAGGGGTGTTGGTATCATACAGGGTGAGAAAGACCCTGAAACTGGGGGAGTGGGGAGGGGGGATCATTGTCCCTGCAGGAGGAGGAGCAGAGTATGAAATAGGAGGTAACTTTCCTTGTTGAAATGCAGTGGCTGTTTTGTTGGCTGTTTGTTGGCTCTAAGCCTGCTCTTCCATCCATTTTCTCCCTTTCCTTCTTCCTCTTTCCTTCCTTTCTTTCTTTCCTTCCTTCCCTCCCTCCTTTCTTCCTTCCTTTTTTTTTTTTTTTAGATTTTATTTATTTGGGAGAGAGAGCACGAGTGAGCACAAGCAGGGGGAGTGGCAGAGGGAGAGGGAGCAGACTCCCTGTGGTGCATGGAGCCCGATGCAGGGCTGAATCCCAGGAATCTGGGATCATGACCTGAGTCAAAGGCAGATGCTTAACCTACTGAGCCACCCAGGTGCCCCTCTTCCATCCATTTCTGGTAGTAGTCTTACACATTCTCTTTGTGTTTCCTACCACTGCGGTGTGTCTTTCTCACAGATGGAGAGTCATGGGTGAGGCGTGTGTCGCACAAATTGCAATAAAACTTAGGTTTGCTGATCTGCAGACCCTTGGCCACTCCGTCCCTTGCTATGTATGAACATTCTTAATGCAAATAGTACAAGTTTTGTGATGAAAACCAGCCCTCCATACCCTCTGCTTTTGTCCCTCCTTCCCTTCCTCATTGACAACCATTCCCGGTTCTTTCACCAGATGCTGATGTTACTGATCTCCATATACTTAAATAACATGCTCAAACAGCCACTTCTTGACTATATCATGACTCACTATTATAGAAAATGAAGATTCTCTCTACTGCACCCTTTCTTTCCCTATTCTCTGAAAATCAGCGTGTCACCATGTTTATTTAAATCAGTATCTAGTGTTCACATTATTATGACTCTATAAATATCATTCCCAGCCCTGCCCTATGACACACTGTATTTCATTTCCTTTCTTTTAAGACTTTTTATGTTCTTTGGAGATATCAGTTTCCCCCTTCATTCATTTGCTTAGTTTTCTGTAAGCTCATCACTCACTGACCCCACAATTTGGGATAGAACAGTTACACACCTCTCAACTTGGTCAAACCTGTTAGGTAATTGGCCATCCCCCAACCCCAGCCATGAGCACAGCCATCCTGGAGACCTCCTTCTGGGGCTTCTGTCTGGACTGGCTTTCTACATGCTTCTTCAGCGTTATGTTGGAAAGTTCCTTTGCATCTCCTCTGTAGTCAAGTCACCGTTTTCCCAGGCTTCTCTTTCTTGGTTACCCTCTGTGGGGGAATAGAGATGGTCACAAATTAATGTTACTCCCGCTGAGAGGTGTGGTTGTGTTCCCTTCCCTTAAATCTGGATGGCTTTGTGACTGCTTCAGCCAACAGAGTATGGCTGAATGACAGCATGCCATTTTCAGGGCTCAGCTCTGCAGAGACTGGTACCTTTCATTTCCTGTCTCTTGAGGTCCTGAGCATCCACATACAAAGGTCTACTAGCCTGTAGCTGCCATGTTATGAGGTTGCCCAAACTCGTCCATGGAGAGAGGCTTCAGAGAGAGAGAGGTAAAGAGTTGCTAACCCATCCCCAACTTCTCTAGCTCCCAGCTGTGAAGTCATCTGAGGTGGGACCCCAGACATTGTGAAGGAGAGACAAGACATCCCTGCTTGCACCTGTGTGTCCAAATTCCTGATCGAAAGCATAGACAGAATACTAATACATTGCTCTTTTAAGCCACTAAGTTTTGGGATACATTGTTACATAGTTATGGATAATCAGAACAGTCTTTCATCTAAGAGCTTCCTTGAGAAAGGATATAAGAGAATTATCTTTTTGAGATTTTTGAGATTTTTATGCCCGAAAATGTTCACTATTCAATTGGCTGAATGTTTTTCTGGGTATAGAATTCTAGACTGAAAATAAAATTTCTGCCAGATTTTTAAAGACATCAATGCCATTGCTCTCTAGTATCCAACATTGCTATCAACAGATCTTACTCCTTCTGCACCCCAATCCTTTATAAATGGCTTATTTTTTTTTCCTTTTGGAAGCCACACCATTATTAGCATTCTTGTTTAGCACTGGTGTTACATTATTTGTGCTGTGACTTGATGTGGGTCTCTTTTTCTTTCAAGTAGTGGGCTCTGTAATCTGGAAACTCATATTCTTCAGTTATTTACACTATTATCTGGAACTTCCTTTATTCAAATGTTGGACTTCCTGGCCTTGTCCTCTGATTTTCCTATCCTTTCTCCATGTGTTCCATCTCTATTTTTGTTGTTGTTCTACTTCCTGGGTGATTTTCTCTACTTCATCTTCCAACTCTTCCTGAGTTAAAAATATCTACTGTCATATTTTTATTTTTTTAAAAATTCTTTATGTTCTTTGTACCTTTTTAAAAAATATATATGTAGCACCTGTTGTTTTCTGGTTGTAAGATTTCACGTTTTTTTAGATGTTCCTTTCTGTTTTCTGGTTTGTCTCTGTTTCCTTTGGGTTCCTTTTTTCAATTTGTACTTTTGACCTTTGTCTTTTGTGTTTGTGGCTTTCCTTAAATGTCTAATCCACCTTGGGTATTTGCTCATAATAGGAGCAAAATAAATAATGTAAGTAAAATGCTGATTGTAAATAGGCAGGGTTGTTGGCCACAGGCTTTCCTGACCATAGAGTAGCCTTCCCAGTGGCAGATCAGTATTACTGTTTTATTTTTGGACAGAGTTAATTTCTCCAGAATTTCCTGAGGAATAGTGGGTGGAGAAAGAAGGACCAGTCATAACCCTGGCTCCCCAAAGTGACCATGAGCAGGGCTCCTCCCTAGGTGACTTAAGGCGGACTAGAAAATTCTCCTCTCCCAAGGCATTTGACTTCCATTGGATGGAAAATGCTCGTTAACTCTGATTTTGTTAGAACAAGTCACTTGATGGCCATCTGCTGGGAAATCGCCAAAGCTGCCCACAATGTACAGGCCACCCCTGATGTCTGGCTATGCCCTGCATTTTGGTAAGTGGGGCCTGTGGCTGGAGTGTCTCCCCCTGGCCCCCCCTGTTCTCAGTGTGAAGCCTCTCTGTTGCCTTTCACATCTCCTTCTCCTGACAGTGAACCCCCAGGCTTTGATGGGCTTGGGGAAGGCACTTGGAGCTCTCAGAGGTGGCTAGAGCCTCCAATTCCCAGGCCTTAGTGCAGATCAGTTGCACCAGCTGGTTGGCTCCTCAGCTCTATAAACTTTTCATTCTCTATCCTGCAAAGTCATCTACCTGTGCCCTTGCCTGTCCGCTTTTTGGCTGCTAGTATCTTACTGCTATTCCTTGTCTGCTGTCAGTTTCTCACCAGTACTTGCTTGGCCCATATGGGTAGTCACTCAGATGAATATGCAGCTCGCACTGGCTTCAGGTGTGGAGGCTGGAAGTCAGGCTCAGGGGTGATGCTGTCAGGAATCCCAGGCTCTGCTCTCCTCATGTCCAGATAGGCACCATCCCCCTTGTGGCCTTCCAAGCTTGGGCTCAGCAGCCAGGCTGGAAGAGAAGGACCCTTCTTGGCTTGCAGCCTGGCTCAGGCTCACCCTCAATGGCCAGCCGGTTGTTGCCCTTACCCTTCCTTGAAGGGGCCACTGGGGTGGGGTCATCCATGAGACCCAAGTGGCTGGGGGAGGGAATGGGAGACTGCTAAGGAAAAACTAGGGTGACGGGGCCCAGAAAAGGGGAAATGGATGCCAGACAGACAAAAGTGCTAGGCACCCATTGTAGGCTTTCCCCTTAGTCTCTGGATGGTTGTAGGGATTGAAGGAGGTCAAGGAAGAGCCCCTGAGAAGCCAATGGTCTGCCTTCAATGGGAAGATGGGCAGTATCTTGCCTTTTCTGGGTGGGGACTTGCTGACTGATTGCAAAAGTGAATGTTATACATGCATGGGACCAATGTCTGTGTAAAGAGCTTAGGAGTTATGGGCACTCATTCCTCACTGCTTCAGGAGGTGCTGTGGAAATTTCTGAGGAAGCCTCGGCCAGGCTTCTAACTGAAAGCCGTTTTCTAACTGAAGCCATTCTTACTGTGTTGTGAGATCTCTGAACTGTGAGCCACTGTCAGAGTACCTGCGGTCAGGGGAGTAGCTCAGTCACGGGAGTAGCTCAATCATGCCAATGACCCCGAGACTGAGGGTTTAGCAGACTGTGGTTGCCCACCACTTTGTTCTGTCCAGCCCCTGCCCCATTCTCTGTCTCCAAAGCTGTTGAGATTCTCCCGCAACCTCCTATTAGTGTGTATATATTTTTATTTTTATTTGCCTTGTGTTACACTGAGTTTCGATAGTATCTCTGACCTTTTTAAGCTCACCTCTCTCCATCCACTAATTTACAACATCAAGGTTGATAACATTTATACTCTGTTCTCCCTCCGTAAAGAATGCTTGGCCCATGGGTTGATTCCAGGGGCTAAGAATAGTTGCATGGTTATGACTGTAGATAAGTGACGACATCTGAGCCAAGCAGTGGGCTCTGATTACCTGTCTTCCTGTTCATAGCGATGACTTTATGGATCATGGGCAAACCTGTTTGTGTTGACACTCTCTGTGGGCTCACTGAGGGCTGCAGACTCCCAGGCCCCCTGAGTGCTCTCCCCACCTCCCCCTGGCTGCCATGGAGAGTACTTTGTCAACCTCTTCTTGACCCTTCAGGAATCTCAAGCCTTGATGTCCAGGTTGTAATTGGCCCCTGAGGGAGTCTCCATGTCTGTCTTCCCAGTTCCCATTTCCACTCTAGTTCCCTTCGGAATGTGTGTCCTAATGTTCCACCAAAAACATCCTTTGGGTGATCAACAGGAAACCCATAAGCCAGACAAGCTAGTGGACTCCACCATTCTGTGGGCAGAGCACGGCCTTGGGAGGGAGTCAAGGCCTGGGTATACCTGTGGACCACAGTTCTAGGCTCTGCAGTACCCTTAGTTATGTGATATTGCACACCTATTTCTGATTTCTCAGCTAACCTCTCTTGTGCTACTCCAGCGTCATGTGACCTAAAAAATAGCCCTCTTCTTGTGAGGTATCAAAAGTCTCATTTCTAAGGCAGATGCTGTCCTGGAGCTTGGGCTCACCATGGTAGCCTGGCCCTATCAGGAGGAGCAAATGCAGCGCCCTCAGAATCCTGGTGGGGAAGGAAGAGCCCGTGGCAGTGGCTGCCATGTGCATCTCTACCTAGTGGGGAAGCCCATCTGAGTGTGCTGAAAGTTTGTATTTTCGTCTGGGGAGAATGTATCTGTTCCTGTCCTCTGCTCATTTGGCCATATCTCTCCCTTTACTTCCTTCCTGCTCCCTTCCACCCTTTCCTCCTTACATCCCCTGTCTGCTCCCTCCCTCCTGGGGACTTCCTCTCTCTGCCCACAGATCCCCACTGCTCAGCAGATGGTGCAGAGAGACCAGGTTCTTCTCCTCTGCCTTCTCACCAGCCCTGCAACTCCTCCCGACAGAACCAAGTCAAGGTAAATGCTAAACTGAAATCTTTCTATTCCAGAAAACAACCGTGCTATCCCTTGGGAGGCAGCGGCAGCTCTGGCCACTTGAGGTCTACGGATGACGGGGGAAATTTTCTTGTGTCACGCCGTTTGGGGCCCCTCCTTTTGGCCCTGTGTCTTCTAGGCTAGAGTCTGAGATCCTTGAGGGTAGGAACAGGCCTGGCTTGTTTTGAATGCCTCATATTTAGTGTGGTGCAGGTGCTTAACAAAAGCTGGGGGAGGAAGGCAGAAAGGAAGGATGGAGAGGGAAGGTCTCTTGGCTCACAGTCACTGTCTGGCAAGCCCAGGACGCAGAGGTGTGGATGGCAAGTGGCTCCTGTCAGGGATTCCCGTCAGGTTTTTGTCTCCGGCTAGGAGGATCTTTTCTTCCCCTTCGTCCTTTCTCTCTATTTTCATGCCTTCTTTAAGCTACTTTCCTAGACTTTGCCAATCAGCAAGTGTACGTCTCTGTGGTCGCATGCACTTCACAGCTACAACTAAACCGCAGTGCTTCGAAAACCCACCCTTCGCATTTTCTGTCACCCTTGTTGGTTCAGAGGCTGTAGTCTTTGACAGTTACCACAGGATGACTCAACGGTTTCTGTTTCCACTCAGGGTCAGGTCATTCAGGCTGTGCAGGGGCTTACAGGGGTGGGCGGACGCTTTGGAGGTGGGAGGTCAGGTTGTGATGTAGCTGTGGTCTTTACTAGAAGACCGAGGATTTCTCTGCTCACTGCCTCTGGGGATCTGTTCTTACACCATCACCTTTCATTGGTGTGAATGCTTAGCCGTGGGATGCCATCACTTCTTGATGAAGATGGAGCATTTTGATTTTTGCCATTTTCAGCAAGAAGAGATTGATATGGGGTGGGTGGGGCGTTGATCCTGGGTCGAGCTAGAGATGTCTCCTGAAACAAAATTGTAAAAGGGACCAGGATGCAGGAGCAGGTCACTAAAGCAGAGTTGATTTTCAAGTTCTTGTCAGTCTTCATTCCAGAAATGTGGGTGCTGCCTAGAATCACATGGTGGTCAAAGGCTGGGCACCAAGGATGTTACTCATCATGAGGGCATTCAAATTTGGTGTCTGAAGATATGCTTTCTAGGACACCAAAACTGATTTTTGATTTAGATTTTGAGAAAAAAATATACACAACCCCCACCCTCCTTTTTAAAGTTGTTTTTTTATTTGTTGGGTTTTTAAAAGGTTTTCCAAAAAAATGCACAAAGATCTTTTTTGTTGTTACTGTTGCCTTCTTTCTTGTCTCTTTTCAAAATGGACTTTTGGAATAATTTTCAATTTCTAGAAAAATTGCGAAGACAGCATTGAGCGCTCCCCTATACCCATCAGCCAGTTTCCCCCCATTGCTCACAGCTTACATAACCACACTGCGTTTATCAAAACCAGGAAAGCACCATTGGTTCATGACTATTACCTAAACTCTAAGCTTCATTCGAATTTTCTTACTTTTTCCACCAGTGTCTTATTTCCACTCCAGGGCCCCATCCAAGATGCGACTCTGTGTTTTATGGCCTTTTTTTTTTTTTTTTTAGCGTCCTCTGATTTGTGATAGTTCCTTGGTCTTGCCACGTTTTTCATCACTTCACCACTTTTAGAAAGTACTGGTCATGTATTTTGTTGACTATCCTTCAGTTTCATTTGTCTGGTGTTTTTCTCATGTCTAGACCGAGGTTATGGGTTTTGGGGAAGACTCTGAAGGCAAGTAGCCTTCTTGTCAATCACAGCAGGGGGTACATACCATCAACATGGCTTGTCAGCCGTGCTGTTATCCCTGATCACCTGGGCAGGGTAGTGTTTATCTCATTTCTTCCTTGTAAAATCACCTCTTCTCTCTGAAAGCAGGTCCCTGAGCGCAGCCGATGCTCGGGATGGTAGTGGTGGTGTGGAGATAGGTAAGCTCCACATGCTAGAGGGGAGAGTGGCTACAAATTGTTTATTACGGGCAGTTCATCTCTTTCCCATAACATATTTATTTATTTAAACCATTTATTTGTATCAGTATGGATTCATATATATTTATTTTATGCTTTGTATTATAGTCCAGTGGTCCATTATTTATTTTGTTGTTCAGATTGTTCCAGCATTGGCCATAGGGGGCTCTTACAGGTGGGCCCTGTATCCCTTTGACTTGCCCCCACCCTTTTGGGATTTTTTTTTTTTTTGAAGGACTTCTTTACTTTCTGATACTACAAGATGCTCCAGGCTCATCTTCCATTTTCCCTGCCCTGTCCTAGAATCAGCCATATCTCCAATGAGCCCGTGTTCCTGATATTTGAGAATGGTTTCTAGAAACCGAGACCTGTGTTTGAAGGTCTCATTTTTACATAAGGAAATGATGCCCTAACACAATTCCCCTTCTGGTCATCTACTTTCTTCCAATATTTTATATTTAAAAATTTTAAACATACCGTGGAATTGAAAGGTTTTAACATTGAGTTCCTTATACACACCACTTAGATTCTACCATTAATATGTTGCTGTATTTGCTATATCACATATTTGCTCATTTATCCATCCTTTATCCACCATATTTCATTTTTTGGACACATTTCAAAGTTGCTGAAATAAATAAGTAAGTATACTTCCTCCCCCAAAATAATTCAGTGTGCATATCATTAATAAGACTTCGATATGTGTTCAGGCTTTTGGTTTGTTTGTTGGTTTTTTCTGTAAAATGCAATGCAATGCAAAAGTCTTAAATGTACAGTCTCAGAGTTTTGACAAATACATATACCTATGTAACTCAAACCCTTATCAAAATATAGAACATTACATCACCCCAGAAAGTTCCCTCATGTCCTTTCCACTCAGTCCCTGCTCTTATTTTCCCAGAAGTAACCACTGTTCTGTTTTTTTTTCATACTATGTTTTATTTTTGTCTGTTTTAGAATTAAATGTAAGTGGAATTGCACCATACGTTCACTCAGCATATTTTTGGTGGTATGTTAATTCAATTTAACCTTCTACAACAGTGAAAATGAATGATCTACAGTTACAGTAGACACCAAAGATGAATCTTATTAGCTGTGTTGAGCAAAAGAAATGAGACACAAAAGAATACATAAAGTCTAAAAATAATTTAAAAAATTAAATTAAGAAAATAATACATAAGGTCTAATCGCAGTTCTTTAATATTCAAAAGTAGTCAAAAATAATTTAAGGAGTTCCAAGTCAGGAGAGCAGCTAGCAGTGGGGAGGAGAGAGGGAGTAATGATTGACAGGGAGATTGAGGGGAGATTCTGTGTGCTGGTGTTGTAATGTGATTCTCCTTGACGTGGGTAGGGATTGTACAGCTGTGTTCTCTGTGAGAATTCATTAGGCTTTAATTTTATGACTCATATCTTGTTCTTGGCATATTACGTGTTATTAAAGTGTTTAAAGATAAGATTCTAATTCATGCCCATCAGTTGTGTATCTGTGTGTATGTGTATGACAATACCATGTGTATTGGTTATCTATTGATATGTAACAAATTAGCTGAAAACTTAGCATCATAAACAGGAAGGTGTATTATGTCACTCAGTTTCTGTGGGTCAGAAATTTTAGAGCTTCTTACCTGGGTGGCTCTGCGTCTGTCATGAGGTTGCAGGTAGGATGTTGGCCAGGTCTGAAGCCATGTAAAGCCTTGACTGGGGTTGGAAGATCCAGTCTCTCAAGATGGTCCATCCACATGGCTGTTAGAAGGAGGCCTCAGTTTCTCCCCGTGTGGACCTTTCTGCAAAGCTGCTTAGGTGTTCTGGTATCATGGCAGCTGGCTTCCTGAAGAGCAAGTGATTCAGAAAAACTTAGCATAGTGTTTCCTTGGTTAATACACATCATGTGTGTCACACGTACATTCCTTTTTATTGCTAAGCAGTATTCCATCCCGTGAATACTGTTCTCTGTTTATTTCTCTGTTCTCTTAGTGATGGATACTTGGGTTGTTTCCAAGCTTGGGGCTACTATGAATAAAGCTGATACGAACTCTCTTCTATGAGAATTTTGTGAGCATTTGGTTTCTCCGGGGTAAATATCTAGGAGTGTAATTGTTAAGTCATAGAGTTAAGTATATGTTTAATTTTATGAGAAATTGACTAATAGGCCTTTTCCCAAAATGACTGTTTTGATATATATTTTCACAACAAAGTATGGGAATTTCAGTTGTTCCACATCCTTGTTTACATATTATTTTGCTATTGAATTTTTTTTTTTTTTTTTTTTTTTAGCCATTCAGTTGGGTGGATGGTGGTATCTCATTATGGTTCTAATTTCCATTTCCATGGTGACCAGGGTCACTGAACATTTTCTTGTGTGCTTATTGACGATTTGTGTATCTTCTTTTGTAAAGTGTCTGTTCCCGTCTTTTGCAGGGCATCTATTTGTATGTGTGTGTATGTGTGTGTGTCATTCACATGCATCATTTTGTGTGATCACCAACACAATTAGAACATGGAACTGTTTATGGACATTGGGGAGGGTTTGTGCTTTGGTGAGGGCTGTGAAAGATGTAAGCCTGATGATTCACAGACCTGTACCCCTTGGGCAAATAATAAAAATAAAATTAAAAAAAAAAAAAAAAAAAAAAAAAAAAAAAAAAAAAAAAAAAAGAACATGGAACTGTTCCATCACCCCAGAAATTCCCTATATTTGTCCTTTAGAGTCAGATTCTCCCCATCACTCTACCCACTGGTGGCCACCAATCTACTCCTCCTTGCTATAATTTGTCATTTTGAGAATGTCATAAAATTGGAATCATATGTGATTTTTTGAGATTCTCTTTTTTTCTGCCTGACACAAAGTCCTTGAGATCCATTCAAGTTGTCATGTGTAGCGGTAGTTCACTCCTTTTTATTGCTCAGCAGCACATGGTGTGCATGTATCACACTTTTGTCCCCAGTTGAGGGACATTTGGATTGTTTCTAGATTTTGGCGATTGCAAATAAAGTTGCTATAAATTCATGTATCAGTGTTTGTGTGAACAAAGGATTTCTTTTCTCTTGGATAAATACCTGGGAGTGGTATTGCTGAGTTATGTAAGAGTCTGTTTAATTTCAAAAGACACTGTCCAGCTCTTCCAGAATGGCTCTACCATTTTTTTTTAAGATTTTATTTATTCATTTGACACAGAGAGAGAGATTACAAGTAGGCAGAGAGGCAGGCAGAGAGAGAGGAGAGAGGAGGAAGCAGGCTCCCTGCTGAGCAGAGAGCCCGATGCGGGCCTCGATCCCAGGACCCTGGGATCATGACCTGAGCCGAAGGCAGCGGCTTTAACCCACTGAGCCACCCAGGCGCCCTGGCTCTACCATTTTTTATTCCCACCACAAGCAAACGAGAGATCCAGTTGCTCGGTGTCCTCCTAAACTCTTGATATTGTCAGATCTTGTCAGTATTATTTCTTTTATTTTTTAATTTTTAAATTTTTACTTTTTTTTGGTCAGTATTATTTCTTTTAGCCATTCTAATAAGTGTTTGCTGTTAGGGTTTTGGTTTTTTTGTTTTGTTTTTTAGTTAGTACTTGTGGTTTGGTCTTGATTCCACATGTGAGACTTCCAAGGCAGGTGTCTTACTCATGTTGGATGTCTACACCCCACCCCTCTCTCAGGGAAGATGAAATTATTATCTTTTGTTTCGGTTCTTGCTTGTGGCATATCCTAGCTCAGAGGTTTTCAAGATTGTTCTTAGTAATGGCACCATTTTGTTTTTGTTTTTGTTTTCAAGCTAAATCCTACACAGAACACTAAAAGAGAAGTCGAATGATGGCAGAGCTGCTAGGGGAAGAACTGGGCCCTCTCTTTACCCCCACAGCTGTCCTCAAGGTGTCCCCAAGCTCCTAATCTTGACACTAACACCATCTACCCAGGATCCTGCCAAGGCTCTTAATGCCGTAGGGCCTCTGTGCACAATCTGAGGCATAAAGAATAATATTTGCCATATCTTCATATCTGACAGATTCAAGAAGACAGAGAAATTCCATATGCTAAAATATCGAAAAAGCATTATTGTTTACGATTTCTACCCCATTGTTACACAAAAGGTATCTGAGGTGTTAACCTCTTGTTAAATGTGGAGGTTGATATTTAAAGACAGAATACACGTAGATATTCATGCTGTGTAGGGGTTTGGAGAGCTCCGTGGGGGTGGGGGGCAATTGTTCCTAAAATCCTGATCTTTTTCCCTTGCAGAGATTGTTACCTTTTTTATTGAAAAGTATAAGAATTTATGTATTCTTATTAAGATAATCAGGTGCTCAGGCTTTCAGGCAATGTTTAAGACTTCTTCAGCTTTAACTTCTTTGTTGCATGAATACTTGGTGGTGGCTGTTCAAATGAAGAACAATTGCCATCTAGTGGTCATTTTGAGGGCACAATTTAAACTACCTAAAAATAAAATAAAAATATTTTTTTAAATGTCTTTTTAAAAAAAGTATTTTAATATGATTCAAAAGTCGGGATACATAAAAAGATAGAGTCCTATTTGCCACGTTTCCCCACTTCCGCCCCCACATACACAAAAGGTAAACACTGTTAGTAGTTTCTGGTGTGTCCCTTAAGAGAATAAAAAAATAGCAACAACATATAGGCAAGCAAATATGTAGTTTTCTTCCCTGCCCCCCTGCCCTCACTTTTTAACATGCAGTACAGCAGTAAAAGTAATATATTCACCTGTTTGTACCTTGCTTTTTTCATTTAAAGCATATCTTGGCAATTTCCTCATACAGGCATATAGACAGGTTTTCCTTTTTATATAATAATCTCACTGTATGGCTAGACTGTGCTTCACTCAATCACTCGTATTTTAGATGTTTGCTGTGTTGGGCTATTTCTGCCCATGTAACATTAAACTCATGTCTGGTAGTGTGTTTTGGAAGTGAGGGTGGGTAGGGGAATGGGACAGACCTCTCATTAAAATGTCTTAACTTGTCTCTATTGGAAAGTGTTCTCTAATGGCTCTTGACCCACATTTTTTCTTTTTTGAGTACAGAATTTCCTTAACTTGGGTATTAATAGTTGAGAACTATTTATTAGCAACCCAGTTTTCTTGAGTTCTGTTTATGTTATAGTTTTTAATAATTTCTCAGTTCCTTTGGCCAGTGTGTGTATTATCAGTGCTCCCCTGATCTTGCAGTCTGTCTTCTTTTTTCTGCACAGATTAACATAAAATCATTACTCAAACTTGACTCCTATGAGGTGCTTGGTATCAGTATGAGCAGGAAGCTTAATTTAATGTGAGAATAGATGTGAATTAAAATTTTAAAGTAGAGGGCACCTGGGTGGCTCAGTGGGTTAAAGCCTCTGCCTTCGGCTCAAGTCATGATCTCAGGGTCCTGGGATGGAGCCCCAGCATTGGGCTCCCTGCTCAGCGGGGAGCCTGCTTCCTCCTCTCTGCCTGCCTCTCTGCCTGCCTCTCGGCCTACTTGTGATCTCTCCCTGTGTCAAATAAATAAATAAAATCTTTAAAAAATTTTTTTAAAGTAGATGAATAACAACCATCTTATCAAAAAGTTACTGGAATGGAAATGTGAGGAAAATAGCTAATAACTGATGTTTTAGAATCTTGTCTGTATAACACACTTCATGGCATTCCTGTCGGCTTTACTGTCTCGTCTTTGTAGTGCAAAATGTCTCTTGATCCCCTGCTCAGTGGGGAGTCTGCTTCTCCCTCTTGTGCGTGTGTTCTCTCTCTCTCAAATAAATAAAATCTTAAAAAAGAACCCACATGGTACATATTTCTGCTTGTTCAAGTCTTTCCTTGTGTTCTTTGGGAGTGTTTTACAGTTTTATTCATATAAGTACACCTAAAAAATTTATTCTTAAGTATATTTTTCTTTTATCACTTTGGCAAGTGGAATCTTTTTTTCCATGTGTTTTCAAACTGATTGTTTATATATCCATATGAAAGTTACTGACTTTGATTGTGTTTCCTGCCAAGCTCTTCTTGTTTGCAGTAATTTTAGTTGGTTGTCTTGAGGGTTCCACGTACACAGTCATATTGTATCAGTTAGCTATGATGCAAAACATAGTGGTTCAAAGCAACACACATTTATTATTGATCGTGAGTCTGTGGGTGGCTGAGAGGTTCTTCTGACTTTGGCTGGGCTCATTCATGAAGTCAGCTGTGAGTTGCATAGGCAGCTCTTTTGATCTTGTCCAGGCTTTTCCAGCGTGGCCCTTGCCTGGAGGCAGGCTGATCTAGGATGGCCTTGGCTGAGACAACTGGGCTCTCCTCACATGTCTCTTATTTTATACCTTCCGTCCACATGGCAGACTAGTCAGGCATGTTCTTAGATTAGCTCAAGCATATGTCCATGGGATTACAGAGGAGCAAGAGAGGAAGGGAAATGTACAAGCACTTTTCTAAGCTTTTGCTTTCCTTAAATCTACCAATATCTTAGTTGCCCTGACTTTAAACCTAGCTCAGGGGCCAGTGAGCCTTCTTACCTGTTAGCTGGTTGCCTTTTCTATCGTGTTCCAGATGAGAGCTACAAGTTTACCTGTCAATGTGTTCAGCTTATATTTAGAAAGCGAATTTTTACCTGCATTTTTTGAGAGTTGCCAACATTTGTGTGAGATCTCTTTCAGTGGTTCTTCTTGCTACTTCCTCCTGCCCAAATCCTGCATCAACTCGGACAAGTTTATTTCTATGTTAGTATCTGAGAATTTTCCTGACTCCTAGTTTCATTGACAATGGAATGTTTATGTTCTTTTTTTTTTTTTAAGATTCATTTATTTGTTTGAGAGAGAGAGAGAGAACACAGAGGGAGTGGGAGAAGCAGACTCCCTGCTGAGCAGGGAACCCGACACAAGACTTGATCCCAAGGACCCTGGGTTGACTTGATCCCTGGGATCATGACCTGAGTCAAAGGAAAATGCTTAACAACGGAGCCACCGAGGCACCCCAGAGTGTTTATTTTCTGTTCTCCTTAGGGAAAATGCTGATTTTATGCGGTAATGCTTATACTGAAATCAGCACTAGTTGCTCTGAGATCAGGTCTACTCGATGACTCAAAAAAGAAATAAACAAAACAAAAACAAGATTCTTCTGTTGGGGGTTTGCTGTGTCCTTTCTTTTTTGGGTGAGGTGGGGTGGGTATTTATTTATTTATTTATTTTACATTTCAGAATGAATGGTGGGTCCCCTTGGATTTTTTGATTAGTTGACTGAATGAATGAGAGAAAGCCAAGATGGTTGAAGTGGTTCTTGTTTGGTCTGGGGCAATTGGCCAGCAGGTTATTTAGGAAAAATGTTTAAATGTGAGACACTGTGCTAGGCCTGAGGGGCTACACAGTTCAAGACTTGGACCCTACACCCATGCAGTTTCTATTTCTTGTTGGGAATGAACTTTACATAGGGATAGTATGTGTGGTTGGCATGCTCTTTGGGACATACCTGAGAACACGGTCTCTAGGATCTAGTCATGAAACTACAGGAAACAAAGAAATTTTAGTTCAACCATCATTTAATGGGGTGTACTGTGGCCAGCCCTTGCGTTGGTGCTGAGACTGTAAATGTGAATCTAACACAGTACCATTCCTTGAGGAGAAGGAGGAGGGGTGAAGAAGCGTATGAATGGAGGGTAATATCATTGAGCACTTACTATACATACGCAAGCATTGGGATAAGCATTTGAGGTGACAATCCTCTGAGTTGTGTGCAATTATCATTCCTGTCTTACAGATGAGAGGACGGAGGTACTGGGAGGCCAGGTCACTTGATGTTGGTCACACAGTTAGTGACAGAGGCAGGAATCAAACCTGAGTGAGGTTTCTTCCAGGCTCAGGCTATGTTTTGCATGTAAGCATTTTAAGTGGCAGAGTGGAAACGCCCCTCCTATATCAGTTTAAGTTCATTGAGAAGCAGACACCAAGATGGGGCTAGATGACCAAATGACTTATGGGGTGGGGGGCAGAGCATGCAAATCTGGATGATGGGAGGGAGGTGGAAGAGGTGGGAGAAGTTTCCAAATATGTGTAGGCAGGTCTGACTCTGTAAAATGGGAGAGCAGAAAGGGCACAGTGAGGTTATAAGAAAGCCTCAGTGGGCCATTGGGGGGGGTCTCCTGGCATAAGTTGCTTACTGGGCAGTAATGGCCCTAATCTAGAAGCTTGCCCTATTTAATCACCAGCTGGGAACAGCCCAAGAGGAAATTCACTTAGGGTGAATGCCTCAGTTATTTCCAAGGTCAGGCGCTGGAGGTTTTTGGTGCATTCTCTTGAAGGAAACTCTAGGCAACACTCCTCGTGGCCACTATAGTCCACTCCTTGTACCACACAGATCACTTCTTCTCTCTCATCTCTTCAAATGCTGTTCTTGAGTTATCTCAGAAACATGAATATCTTGCCCCTGCAGAGGGGATGTTGAAGTTCTGTTTTAAGGACACCCTGTCAGGAAATCCTTCCTTCTTTCCTTCCATTTTGACCCCGGTGTGTTGAACACAGGGTCTGTGTTACGCACACAATAGACCTTTTTTGACACACGGTATCGAACAAAAGATGTAAAGAGACTTAACAAAGCTGTCTGTTATGTATCTCATCAGGTATCTTGGTCCAAAGGCTCTACTCAGAGTCACCAAATCAGTGGTTTAACACCCATTTTGTGTTTGTTCTTCACAGGTATGACTTAAGTCTGGATGAAATAAGAGCTTTGACATTTCAGAGAGTGAAGTTTATCATGGGTCTACCTCTGTTAAAACGTGCAATTCAGGACCAGGTAAGTTTCATTGTTACTTTGCTGTGATGTGTGTGAGTGTGAGAGAGAGAGAGAGAAAGAAAAAGATTTTATTTTTGTTCTGTTTGCTTTTGTGACTTGTGGAAGATGTTTATTTTTTCCCAGGGAAAACTGTCATCAGTATGGGGAAATGCCTTCTTCAGCCCCCTTTTTTCCCCCACTCCCTGATCACCTAATTGGTCTTCTTCCCTTGGCCCACACATTCACGTCTCCCAAGATCACAGGCTGGGGGATAGGGGAATCAGCAGAAGTAATGATATATATGTTCATAAATATAATTTCGGGCACAAACTCAAATATCTGAGAAATGTAATGAACTAATTTTATAGGCTTTTAAAGCATTTAGATGTGTCCAAAATGTAGGAGTCTTACTTGTCTAAACACTTCTATTCTAAACTCAGTGAAATTATTTTAGTCAATTTAGCCTCATTAAAAAGAAAGAAGGAAAGAAAGAATATGTGATTAGAGGACCCCTTCATGATGTGAACATTAGGAGCTATTTATTTTAGCCAAGTTTAAATCGATTTCCATTTTATTCAGCTTCGTGGCTTCCTTAACCGAACACATTGCATTAAACACAATGAAACAGAACAGAATTCCTGGTGAGGGCCCTAGGAGAGGGACTTGAACTGGGGAGAAGCTTCAGCTTGTGGATGGCTGAGAGGTGGAGCCAGGTCCTCTTCCTGCCCAGCGCAGTCCAGGGAGGGGAAGTCTGAGGACTGAGGCGGTGGGGGTCTTCCCCATTCAAGGGGCCACTGAAGGCTTAGTTCTCTGTGCAATGGAGATCAGAGCCGGGGTGGGGGCTGAGGTCCATGTTTGAGAATAGATCCCACCCTGTCACCCCTCTCCTCCCCTTTTGGTTGGCTGTACTGAGGAGGCAAGGACAGAACTCATCATCTTCTTTTCAAAAGGCAGAGCTCTGGCTTCTCCTGTTGAAGTACTGTGGCCACCTCCAAGGTGACAAAAGGCACACTTAGGTGGAGAGGAAGGAAGGAAAACACCCACATCCTATAGGGAAGGGTGCTTGCAAAGCCTGAAGAATCATTTCATACCAAGCAGTTTGGCAAAGTGGATTTCAAGCTAGTAAATTGCCTCTCAACGGAACATTTAGAGCTGTGAATACAACCAATAAAGAAAAAAACCCGCAACAGACCCCAACCCTCTTTGGTTTCAGGCAATTTATGAAAGTCTGGCCTCCAATACATCTGGCCTGAGGCTGGTTGGAAGGTGAAATCTTGACACATGGTCAGTCTCCTGGTCTCTTAATCAGTCCAATATGTCCATGGCTTAACTTAGTGTCAATATGCAAGACCCAGATAAGGGTTGATCCTTTAATGAAGTTTACTGATTGCTGCTTATCCCACTGAGTCTGAAGGATTAGCCTGTGTAATCTTGCTCCTGATGAAGCAGTTGGTCCCTGGATCCAATTATCTTCCTATTTTTGTGGCTCCCTTCATGGTCTTAGGCAGCTCGGACGACCCCATCCTGGATGATTAGGTATAGTTCTTGCAGCAGCCACAGGACTTGCCCCAGACAATCCCTCCAGTTCATTTCTGTGAGTTACTTCAGCCTATCTGGTGCTTCTCTCCGTGTGAATTCGCAAAAGCCAGTGAGCCTGAAGGAAATTAAACGAGTCGGTCATCAGGGCGGCAGGCTCATCTCTTTGGTGGATGTCGTGAAACTCAGCAGCACATCTGTGTTTGAAGGCTCTCAAATTCCACTCTGTAAACAGCTGGAGGAGCTGTCCACATCCAGTAATTCTAGAAGAAGTGTTACATGATTCATTCTGCCTCTTAATAAAAATATTGAGTCACGGCTGTACTGCCTGTTCAGAGAGCGTTCCAGGTCTTTCCATCCTTCCCTGGCCCCCATTTCGTGTTGCTGTTAGCTTTTGTGGATGATCCGTTGAACTCCAAGGCAGAAGGCTATGTGTAATGTGTAATGATGATGTTCTCGAGGACAAATGAGGAGTGAGCCTCATTCGTTCCAGGTCTCTATGGACAGTCCACGGGCCAAGAATAAGCCATTAAAATATTTCCACTCTGCATTTTCCCCTCTGCCATCTGCAATAGATTTGAGATGTTCTAATAATTTCAAAAGGAAAAAACAATGTCTGAGTCTGACTACAGAGTATACACACATGTGCGTGCACGCACACACACAGTGTGAACCACATTGTTGCATCTCGCGGACTTTTCCTGCACCTGTTTCCAGTGATATGACATTCGTGCCCTTCAGCCAACTGTCCTCTTCTTTCCCTGTGGAAATCCTGGGTGGGGGACGTCACGGACTCCCTGTATTTCCAGAGATGCGGAGATAGAGGACCAGGTGGGAGATCGTCCTCTGTGGCAGCGCTGAGACCGGGGCCGACAGAGGCTGACCCCTTGTACCCAAATCATCACAACTAATACTAGCAGCTCAGACTCACGGAGTACATATCCTGTGCCAGTCACTGCGCTAAGAACTTTAAATGCATGATCTCATTTAATACCCACAACCTCCAGAATGGTATTCCCATTTTATGGATGAGTAAATTGAAGACCAGTAATTAGCCCGAGGTTAAACAGCTGGTGAGTTGTATATATAACTAGTGGGACACAGATTTAAACCCAGGTGGTCCTGCTTTCTAAGTCCCCTTCAGTTTGGTGGTTCTTGCCCCTGGCTGCATGCTGGAATTGCATAGGGAACTTTCCAAACTTCTGATGTCCGAGCTTTGGCTCAGGCCAATAAAATCAGCATATAAATTTCCCAGGTGATCCAGTGTGTTGTCCTGTCCTGGCTTGAGTACTGCTCTCCACTATCCTTCCTTCCCAGCACTCTGTACTGTCTACCCCAGATTGCTCCCATTCAGCATTTGGTCTCTGGCAATCATGGTTCAGGGCTGACTTGTAGGAATGCTCCATCCCAAAATTTCCTTTCCCCAGGAGGGAGACAGTTGGGATCAGGCTGTTCCTGGCCAACAGGAGTGAGGGGTGTGTAGATATTTGAATAATGAAGCACCCGTTCTATGACCCCCCTCACCCCCCATTATCTTCTCTCTCTCTCTGAACTCTGCTGGTCCTCATCCCCATGATCTACAGCGGTGCTGGGCATGGCAGCATCATTATTATCTAAACCATTGGTTCTCAAAGTATGGTCTGAGGACCCCTGGGGGTACCCAAGACCCATTCAGTTACTACCTGAAAAGTGGGTGTCCAACTTCATGTGCATGACACCAGATTTTCACCATAACCTTCAACCAAAACAGCATATGGCAACAGATGGAGTGTGGAAGCAGATGTGAGAGTCTAGCTGTCTTTCATTAAGCCAGATGCTACAATAATTTGTAAAAATGTAAAACAATGTCATTCTTCTCACTGATTGTTTTTGGTTTGGAAATTATGGTTATATTTCATAAGAATTATGTTACTTACATGTAATGGGTATAGTATTGTTATTTTTAACATAAAACTTTTAAAAATTCTCCATTTTAATTACTATGTGGTAAGTTATGGACACAGCCTATGTAAACAAAAGCTCTTTGGAATCTTCGATAATTTTTAAGAATGTAAAGGGGTCCAGAGAACATAAAATTTGAGAACCACTGATCTAAATCATCCCTTGTTTTCTCAGGAAGTCTACACTCAGATCATCTTGAAGGAGAACTGGCAGGAGCCTTATATTTATATTTATTACACTACGGTTTTATGTGGCTTTCCATTTATATTATATTATTATACTAGAATTATTATTTCAATCAGAATTTTAGTCTAAGTTTTAGATGGTTTTTGTTTTTGTATTTAAAGAAATACCAGGTGGGTGATCATATCTAAAATGGAATAAGATTCTGAGGACAGCTCACCTTAGAAGGCATTTGTAAGGGACACCTAGGTTGCTCAGTCAGTTAAGTGTCTGCCTTCGGCTCAGGTCATGATCTCAGGGTCCTGGGATCGAGTCCTGTATCCTGCTCCCTGCTCAGCGGGGAGTTTGCTTCTCCCTCTCCCTGTGCCTGATGCTCCCTTGCTTGTGCTCTCTTTCTCTCTGATAAATAAATAAATAAATAAAGCTTTTGGGAATGGGGAGAATGGTTGCATTCCTAATTAGACCCTAAGAAAAAGGAGCAGCCTTTCCCAGGAAGTTACATGGAATCCACAGGTGTGTTGTGGAGAACGAGCTCAGTAGAGAATACGCCAAGAAGGTGAGGATGTCTCCTCTGCCACTCGCCCTGTTTTACCCCAGCCCATCTCACCCAGGCCTGCTCTGCTGACCACACAAACCAGTGCCAGCCCTGACTGGTCCTGTAGACCATGACCAAATACGTTTCCCCTGCCCCATCCCAGTACTGGTTTCTGACCTACTTTGAGCTCTTGGCTCTAACACGCTAGCCTTGGCTCTGCCCTTGGCCCTCTGGCTTCTGTTTGTACTGGAACCCAGGCTTTTCCTAGTGGGCTATGACAGGCTGCCCCGGGCTCTCAGTCTTGTGTGCTGCCTTTGGCAGGAGTCCCTGTCCCGGCTCCAGCTCTACAGACTTGGACCCTGGCCATTTGGCCAGTGTGCTGGCCAGGCCAGCTCTGGCCACAAGGGATGCCGTGGAGGATCTGAGCAGAGATGACAGGATGGAGTGGCCTGTTTACAGAAGTTCCTCTGTGTAGATTGGCAGCTGAACTGATTTGTCATCTATGATGGCCTCAGGAATTACTTGAAAGAGCATGCCAGGGAGTGAGTTGGGATCCACGCAGGGACGGACTCTATGGTACCAGGAATCCTAGTGTTCTTTATTTACTGCACCGTAAACAATTTGGCTTAATGAAAACTTCTTACTTTGAGGTTTAGTTAATTATTCTTACAGTGAAATATTAGGTTAAAAATAACCATAATTATTACTTGCTATAATTTGCTAAGTCCCTTCTATGTGCCAGATGAGACGATTCATTCATTTTACAAGCATTTATTGAACACCTATGATGAGCCAGGCATTGTTCAAGAGGCAGTGAACAAAGCAAGCAAACATACCTGTTTTTATGGAGCTTATGTATTAGTCTGGGAGGAGGCAGACAATAAAATAATAAACAAGTAAATTTATGGTACATCAGATGGTTGTCGATGTTGCCAATAAAAATCAAACATGGTGAATAATAAAATGATTGGAAACACTTAAAAAATCAAACATGGCAAATTAGAAAAGAAGTAAAACTTCCTCTCTTCACAGATAACATGATCTTATATGTAGAAAACCTTTTTACATTAAAATTAATGTAAAATAATGCATTTTCCATTAAATGCTTACTAAATGCTTACTAAAATCTTACTAAAAGTAAGCTCGTGCTTTAAGGTGCTCATCAATATGATACATTCATCATTACGTGCTGTCAATATTGACAACTTACATGATTACACTGGTAATCAAAAAGATTTTCAAAGCAGCTAGGAATTTGGTAGGAAGCGTGAGCTGCCAAGAGAAGAGGTATTAAATTTAAGGCAAGAATTTGGAAAAATCCCGAGCTGTCAGAATACTACACTGATGTTGTTGTGAAGGGAGAAAAATATCCTTAGACAGAGCCATGGGAATGTCACCTTTCATTGTTCCTGATATTGGGCGTTTCTGGAATGGTCAAGACCCCGGGGGTGGCCAGAAGTAGAATAGCTACACCTAGCCTTTGTTGCAGACTTCTCCCAGCACTCTGCTCAGGTGCCACATAGTAGGCGATGTGGCCCAGCAGAGGATCAGCAGAGAATAACGAATGAGCAGAGAGTAAGAAAAAACAGGGGTGGAGGCCATGGTTACAAGTTTGGATTTTCTTGCAAAAGTAACTGGAGTCATTGGAGAGTTTTCACAATTGGGGTAGGGGGAAGAAGGAGAGGGGAAGCACAGCGTGATGCTTATTTTTAAAATATTATCCTGCCTTGATCAAAATTTACAAGTTGATTCAAAAAAACATATATGGAAGTGTGAAAGACCGGGAATTGTTAAAGCAATTCTGAAAAAGGAGGAATTTGGAGGACTTTCACTACTTGATTTCAAGACTTATTATACAGCTACTCAAGACTGGCGTACGGACAGACAAATAGATGAATGGGACATTATGGAGAGTCCCGAAAGAAACCCATACATATATGATCAATTGATTTTCTAACAATGTTGCCAAGGCAACTCAGTGGGAAAAAAAGTCTTTTCAATGAATGGTTCTGGAACAAATAGATAAATATATAGAAAAAAGTTAACCTTGATCCCTATCTCATACTACATGCAAAAATAATTTGAGATGTATTATATACCTAAACATAAGTTCTAAAATTACAAAGTTTGTAGAAGAACAAAGGAGGATGTCCTTCTAACTCTAGGATGGGAGAGGTTTCTTAGAGAAGAATGCCCAAAATGCTAAATATGTCAAAGAAAAAACTGATAAATTGGTCTTTATCAAATCAAAAACTGTTTTTCATCAAAAGACATCATTAAGAGAATAAAAGGGCAATCCACAAGCTAGGAAAAATTATCTACAGTGCATTTGTCTGAAAAAAACTTTGTTGAGATATGAAGGATTTATATCTAGAATATATAAAGAATTCCTAGAGCTCAATGATGAAAGGACAAGCAACCCAATCTAAAAAATGGGCAAAGGACCCGAACAGACACTTCACAGAAGTGTATAAATGGCCAATAAGCATAGACAGATGTGCTCAGGATCTTTAATCATCTGAGAGATGCATATTTAAACTATAATGTGATGACATTACACTCCAATAGAATAGCTAAAAATGGAAACGATGCACAGGACTGACAAGGATGCGGAGAAACCAGAAGTATCCTGTATTGTTGATAGCAGTGTAAAAATGAAATTCTATAGCCATTTGAAAAACTGGTGGCTCCTTACAATATTAAACACAAACCTACCCTTCAACCCAGCAATTGCACCCCTGGGAATTGACAAAAGAGAAATGGGAACATATGTCCACAAAAAAACTTTTACATGGATATATGTATCAGCTTTACTCATAATAACCCCGGACTGGAAAGAACACAAATGTTCATCAGGAAGAGATTGTACAAACTGTGGAATATTCATAGATGGAAAACTACTGAGGCATGAGAAAGAACTACTGACCACAAATCAACATAGATGCCTTATTTACATGAAAGAAGGCAGACACAAAAATATGCATTCCGTGTGATTCAATTTGTGTAAATCAAAGAACAGGCAAAGTTAATGGATGATGATAATATGAGAACAGTGGTTGCCTGTAGGGGTGGGGACTCTGAAAAAGGGCTTGAGGGCACTTTCTGGGGGAGATGGAAATATTCTGTAATCTTAATTGGCGTGATGTTTACACGGGTAGATAACTGATCAGAACTCATGTGTTTAAGCTCTGTGCATTTCACTATATGTAAGTTTCACCTTAATAAAAAAAAATAATAAAGGTCATATGTTTGGGGCAGAGTAGAAGCAGGGAGGTTAGCAGGGAGGCTGTTATGATAGTCCAGGCACAGGATGGTAGCGGGAGATGTATGAAGTGGCTCAACCTGAGATCTCTTTTCAAGGGAGGGTCAAGGACTGGTTAGCCCAGTAGGCAAGAGTCTCATTTAGGCTGGCCCCAGATGACTGGGTCCCTGAAGCCCATTTATTTATTTTATTTATATATTTTACTCTGCCCCTTGTCGTTCTAAAATAATTCAAGATTAATTATAATAAAGGACATGTATTCAGTAAGACCGAGAAAACATAACCAAAATAGAAAATTGAAACCAGAAGGTAGAAGAAGCAAATATGCCAGTTTGGGAACTGATAATAGAAAACTAAGATCAGGAAACTCTTTCTGCCCAGTACCCTTGGCTGGGGCTGCAGATGGGTTACAAAGAAGGTGATGAGGGTCTTTTAATATCAGAGAAAAGACAGCTTAAGAGGTGCTGAGTCAAGATGATTTTAGCTGAAGAATAATGTATGACTTGTGGAGACTCTCTGGGCTTATAAAACGAAAAATGTATTTTTGTAGAACTTGATTTGTAGCAGAATATTGCATCACAAAGGTCTGATTGATGGAGTGGTTTCTTAAGAAATAGAGGGTGTATTTTAGGGAGAACTACCTTCCTTCTGTTTGAGACAATTATGCAGAAATGTAAATAGCATGGGGTGTAATTTAGGATAAAATGTGAGCTTGAGCATATTCTCTGTACATTTATGGAATCATTATCATTTAAAATTAATACAAACTAACATTCTGACTTGGGACTTGAGTTTGGTTTGAATGTATCAGTCTAAATGAAGGCAGCTATTGATAAGTAGAAAAACTGCAAAAATATATGTCAAGAAACACATGTTGATTATTTATTGATCATTATCAGTACAGACAATTCATTATGTTGTCAGTTGAATGAGAGGGGAAACGTGTCAATATTAGACATTCTTTAATTAAGAACAATTAATGAATCAGAAATGAAAAAAATGAAAAGAATTTGTGTGGTGAAGATATTAAAAATATATGCCAGTAAGGCAGTCAATCAAATTAAGCCTAGTCTTAGCTCTGGAACTTTTGCTTGACTTCTTAAAATAGACTATTCCAAATGAATGCTTAAATCACCATCAGAGGATTAATGGCAAACTCATATTGGCATCGCCCATCAGATCTAATACCAAAGATTGCTGACTCGTGCAGAGACTAGGGAAGGAAAATAATCATCATAAATAAATCATAATACACTAAGATGACTAAATTTGGGGTTGATTCTTTAGCAAATGTGACTGAATTTATTTCAAACTGGTGAGTAAAAATGACCACAGTTGGACAGCATTAACGACAAAGGCATGCTCTTGCATCAACAGTATAAATGGAGGGAATGAAATATGAAGAAAACTATGACCAGTTGGGGATTCTGAGGGATTTACTTGTTCCTGATGGTTTAGGTTTGGCCACAACAGAGCAGGTGGTTTAAGGTAAGGAAGAGTTTGTTGTAATGATAGAAGATGGGGTGACTCTCAGGAAGATCACTTGGGTACTGGGATATGTTGATGTCAAGTGCCCTCTAGGGACAAGGTTGGTGGTGCAAAATAGTGGTGCACTGGCAATAAAGTCTGGGCTACCCAGGGTCCTGGGGCTTCTATAAGCTTCATAGTGAGGGGTCCATATGAGGAATCTGAAGATCTTGTTTCTGGCCTTGCTTTTCCACTTACTAGGTGATCCTGGTTGGACAAGTCTTTTGACCTCCTGAGTCTAGAGCCTTCTGTCTGTTATATGGAATCTGTACTTCCTTTCTTGCTTGGCCTCTCATGGATGTTGTGAGGATCGAA
Organism: Ailurus styani; assembly: GCA_002007465.1. Taxonomy (NCBI): domain Eukaryota; kingdom Metazoa; phylum Chordata; class Mammalia; order Carnivora; family Ailuridae; genus Ailurus; species Ailurus styani. The sequence goes on along the minus strand of LNAC01000033.1, from coordinate 2,396,772 downwards.
AGGATAAAGGATACAGGGGCCCTCTGAAAAAGTCCACAAATATCTTCTACAGTTGTGTGTGTGTTTTTTTTTAAATTATTTTCTGGTAACTAACTCTCTAGTCTGAACTGAAGCTGGAGCCATGCAATGGTTCATGCTTAAGCTGGAGTTATTTTAAGAAATAATCAATACAAGATGCATTGGGTTGGAGCCACCATAAGAGTCATAAATCTTGACAGTTTGCTGTTTGATAAAATTAATCATGCTTGAAAGAAACATTGTAAAAAACCTACAGGAGGGGAAAACTTAGTGCGTTTTGGGGAAAGAGCTTAAGCCATTGTGGAAACTGAATCACCCTAGGAAGGCTGGTTACCGTCCTGATCCAGTGGGGCAATTTTTAGGCACAAGTCCACATGGGCGCGCGCGCACACACACACACACACACACACACACACACACACGTGCACATACCACACACGTATGCACGCACACACACAAGGGCAACAAGCACCAGCTTTGTTGTCTGGGTCTCAGAAGACACTGAAGAATAAGGAAGACTAGCATTAATTCCAACAGTGGAATTCCTTCTAAGGAAATGCTGCCTGCCTCTAATCTTTTAAAAATAAAATAGCCTCAGGATTTTTGCCCTGTCTCACTTCTCGCTGGTGAAGAGTATGCTCACGTAGCCTTGGGATTTGTGGCTGTTGTGTACAGCGACAGAGAAGAGGGCAGTGAAGGGGGATGGGGACCTCACTGCGTTTAATATATCCAAGCCCCGTGATGATTTATGGTTATAAAGTGAAGACTATTGCTTTTCCTGTGTCCACAATGTTCCCAAACTTTCCGGATCCTCTGTCTTCCCACCAAGGCTGTCGCAGAGATTGCAGCCAGGAGTCCCCTGTTGGTGGGAACTTGGGTCCACGCCACGTGGAGACTCCGCAGACCCGCATTGCTAGGCAGAACCATGGTTGCTAGGGAGAACCCACACGGCGTTACTAGGCAGAAGCCTGAAGGGTGTCAGGCTCCGGGGAGCCACGAGGGACAAACTTGGTTAAGTTCAAAGGCCCGGGGGGAGTTTGCCAGCAGCCTGCCCTCGGTGGGGATGCAGTCCACTCTTGTAGGTGGTCAGAGACCGGAAGGCCACGTTAAAAACCTGGATGAAACCGTTTATTTCAGTAGGGTCATGGGAGTATTTATAATCTCAAAATTGTTTTTTATCGTGGTGAATTTTTATTATAAAAGTTACATACATTTATTACAAGGATGTTAAGTTAAATTAAAATGTTAATTTAATTTTAAAACCCTAAGGAAACCTTGATGTTGGGTCTGTCATGTTTTCAGGCAGAGAAAACAAAGAATTTTGTCAGTCGAAGCCTGGTCATAGGAGAAGTCCTCTCCATAGCGGACATGGCCACAGGAGTAAAGGTGAGAGGCTCTGGGCACCCTGCCTTTGTGAGCTGCTACTTAGTTTTGAACGGCAAGGAGCACAAAGTAGAACCCTACAGGTATCAGTCTGTTTACTGGAATAGAGGTTTTTAAAATGGTACACCTTACAACCCATCCCCCTGACTTCCTCTTTAACCATGATAATTCAACCTCATGCTTGTTTGTTCTTGGCTTTTCTTTTTGTTTAGTTGTACTGCACTGTCAAACAATTATTTTCATTTATTTTAATTTTAGAAAAAATCTCATAATCATTCATGATTTACTTTCTTCCCTTAACTATAACCACTAAGATCAGTCTGTATTGTGGCATGCCACTGCCTCTGTACTTGTTTTTTTAAAAATCTTTTTATTTTGAGATAATAATGCTCACAGGAAGTTACAAGAATAGTATGTGGAGTTATATGAACTCTTCACCCAGTTTCCCTCAGTGGTGACATCTTATATAGCTGTAAAGCAATGTAAAAGCAGGAAATCACTACTGCTACATGTAGTACTGTTCTAGTACAGTACGAGAATATAGACTTTCTTTAGATTTCCCTAACTTTTACATACACCCCAGTGTGTATGTGGATCCATGAGACCCCCATTACAATCAAGATCGAGAACTGTTTCATCACCACAAAGAAACTTATAGTGCTACCCATTTTCAGTTGCACTCAGTCCCCACCCTGTTCCTGTTCTTTGGCTACCACTAAAATATTCTCTATAGTGTCGCCATTTTGAGAATGATATATGGAAAGAAGTTCATTCCTCCTATTCCTTTGTGTGAACATGCGACAAAACTGGGAATTCTTGGCCTTCTTCATTTTTCTTGTTCATGTGGGTATAAAATGGCATTGCACCGTGGGCTTGCTTTGTGTGTCCCAGCTCACCAGGAATGGTGAACAGAATAGTCTAGCAGGTGTGATGCACATGCTCCTCATGGTACCCTAAGTCCCCAGTGGAGGGCCATTTGTGTGGGCCTGTGTATGCTCTCCTTTCTCTCCCTGGACATCACTGTACCTCAAAATAGGTCCCTGCATCCATCAGGACATTCAGTCCTGATGTCCCCGAAGGGGAGAAATAACTAGAACATGAAGAGAGAATGATCAGACAGGAAAGCCAGGTCAATCATTGGTGAGTCCAAAATGACAGTTATTTTTGTTTTTACCTTGTAGACATTTAAAAATGAGTAAGAATTAAAAACAAAGAAGACTGCGAGTTCATCGGTGGTGAAGGCACCCACTATTAGGTCCTTTGGGGGAGACTGGCTTCCCTGTGATTTCAGCCAGGCAAGGTCTCTTCCCTCCTAGTTGGGTTGGTTGTGGCTTCCAGACAGAAGAAATTCAGCTGAGATGCAACAAATAGTTTCCCCTCTCAGAAATGCTAGAAGTCCCTGGTTTAGACTCATGATCCTCAGTTTGTGTTTTTTCCATATTGCTCTCTACCTCCTTTTCAGCAAGCCTGTGGTGGGAGGTTGGCCATGCAGAAATCCCACTGGGTGTTCCAGCATTCTGGGTGGGGAGCCCTCTCCTCAGCATCTTTAGGGTCTTGCACTGACCTTTAGTGCCTAGAATTGCACAGGGAATGTTTGAATGAGTAATGAAGAAGCAGCTTGTGGTTTAAAACAGACTTAAGAAACATTTCGACCACTTGCAATGTGTGGACATTATTAAGATTCTGGTTCAAACAAACTTTAAAGAAAAATTATGTGTCGGGGGGAATGTAAGCATTGGATATTTGGTGATATTAAAGAATTATTATATTTTTAGGTGGGGTAATTGTTTTAGGGTTACATTTTTAGAAAGCTTCTTTATCTTTTACCAATATATAGGAGATATTTAGGGATGAAATGACAGGATGTCTAGGATAAATTTTAAGATTACCTGGGGTGTAGAATGGGAAAGTGGATTGGGGGAGAAAGCAAAATGGACCATGAGCTGGTCATTGTTGAGTTCATTATACTCTTGTATTTTGGTTGAAAATTTCCAAAATAAAAAGCTTTTTTTTTTTTAATTATGTTATGTTAGTCACCATACAGGACATCATTAGTTTTTGATGTAGTGTTCCATGATTCGTTGTTTGTGTCCAAAATAAAAAGCTTTTAAAAAAAAGTTTTGCTCCTGGGTGTCCTAGAAGAAAATATGACTAGATTTAAAGAAATAGGTCTTGGGGCACTTGGATGGTTCAGTCAAGTGTCTGACTCTTGATTTTGGTTCAGGTTGTGAGCTCAGGGTCATGAGATCAAAGCCTGCATCAGGCTCTGTGCTCAGCAGGGAGTCTGCTGGAGATTCTCTCTCTCCCTCTTCCTTTCCCTCCCCCCACCCATGCTCTCTCTCTCAAATAAATAAATCTTTTAAAAAAAGAAAAAAAGAAATAGGTCTTTAAAAATGCTTTTCTGATCATGTCTCTCCTCTGCTTAATACTTCTCCTTATGCTTTAGAGAAGCCCTCCTATTTTTTATATGGCCCACGGGTTCTTGTGTGGTTTGGCCCTGCTCACTTCTCCAGATACTTCTGTCTCACTTTGTCCTCCTCCCTAGGAGACCTGACATATTGGCCTTCTTTCCTTCTTCTCATCCACCTTTGAGCCACTCTTGCCATCACCCTAGAATGGATTTTTTCCCGTCCTTCAACAGCCTGACACCTGCTCATTCTTCAAGTCCCAGCCCAAGTGTCCTCCCCTCAGGGAAGCCTCCATCAAGCCTGCAATTGAAATCCTATCCACTTGTCATCTGTCTTTGTACCTTTCAGTTGTCTGCCAGAGTATGTGCCTACTCTGATATTTTTAATTTATTCATGTGTCTAATTGCTGTATGTCTCTTAGCACCACTAGGGGGCAAACTTCTTGAAGATGATCATCCCTTTCATTCTTGTTATACAGTATCAATACAGGAGAATTAAATGAATACATAGAATCAAAACAGACCTTACTAGTAAGGTTAAACTAGAAACCTTACTAGAAAGGTTAAATGTAGAATTACTATATGACTCAGAAAATCCATTCCTAGGTATATTCCCCCCAAAATTGAAGACAGGGACTCAAACAGATGCTTGTATGCCACTGTTCATTGCAGCACTATACACAATAGCTGAAGGGTGGAAACAAACCAAATGTCTGTCAACAGATGAATGGATAAACAAAATGCATATACATATGATGGAATATCATTCAGCCATCAAAAGGAATGAAGTTTTGGTACATGTTACAACATGGATGAACTTTGAAAACATGACACTAAGTGAAATAAGCCAGACACAACAGGACAGATATTGTACGATTCCACTTACATGAAATTTCTTGAAGAGGCAGAGACAGAAAGCAGATTATGGGTTGCAAGAGGCTGGAGGAGCAGGAGAATGGGGAGGGGTGGCAGGGCACAGAGTTTCTGTTTGGGGTGATGAAAAGGTTTTGGAGATAGATAGTGGTGAGGTTGCACAACAGTGTGAATCTCATTCATACTATTGAATTGTATACTTAATAATGGCTAAAACGCAAACTTTATGTTAAATGCATTGTGCTGCAATAAAAAAATACTTTTAAAAATTGAACACAAGTTATCATGAACCCTGTTTGCTTTCCCACACATCATTCATTGCAGAGGACTTTGTTTATCTTGTGCTTGGATAGCCGAGACAGGAATGTGTATATGGTCCTCCTGAGTCCAGCCCAGAGGGGTCATGTCTGTCTTTCCTGTGGGCAGCGGAGAGAGATGTGGTGTGCTCAGAACAGTTCCTGTAAGCCCCGGCTTGGTCAGGGCATCCCCAGACCACAGTGCCAGAGTAAGAGCTTCTGGTAGCCTCTACCTGCTTTCCTTTTACTCCTGCACATGAGCCTTCCATCAGCCTGATAAGGGAGTTTCCTCAGCAGTTCATCTAAGTCGTCTGCGCCCGCAGGCCTGGGCCCCTTTTCTCTCTCCCTCCACGTCTGGGTTCTCCAAAGGCTCTGGGTGTCCCTGAGCACTTTAGACAAACATAGTTGGACTACCACAGCCAAGTGGTGGCAGGACCAGGGGCTGGCTCTGAGAGTGACTCTCGGTGAGGTTGGGGTTGGGAGGTGGGGTGGGAAAGTGAGAGGTGCCAGGAAAAGACTTCCTTTACTGAGGGCTTTGGGTCCCTGCTTTAGCTTGGGAGCCAGTCCCAGGTCTTCTACCAGACATGCCGATGCAGTCTGGAAGGACTCTAGGGCCCAAAGAAATGTGACATGCTTCCTTTTCTTCTTCCCCATGACTGTTCCCCTTTTTCTCTATCTGAACCACCCTATTATCTGTCTTAGTTTGCTTGGGCTGCCATGATAAAATACTATGGTTCATGTGGTTTAAATAACAGAAATTAATTTTCTCACAGTTCTGGAGGCTGGAGAGATCAAGGTCCGCTCTCCCGGTGAGGACTCTCTTCCTGTAGATGGTTGCCTTCTTGCTGTGCCCCCACATTGGGATTGGGAAGAGAGACACAGAAAGAAAAAGAGAGCACTCTCTGGTATCTCTTATAAGGGCACTAATCCCATCATGAAGGTTCCATGCATGACCTCATTTAAATCTAATTACTTCCCAAAGACCTCATATCCTAATACCATCACACTGAGGGTTAAGACTTCAGTGTAGGCATTTTGGGGGGAACCCAATGCAGTCTATAGCACTATCCTTTCTGGGGCCACAGTTGTCTCAAAACCCACCAGCAGTGCGTCAGTGTGTTCCATTTGCTCTTGGAATGAAAAGAATCTGACTGCACTCAAAGATTCTTTAGGGGACCCATTGTCAGACTATGGTGTAGGAAGGGCCTGGAAGGGCCTGGCCTATCACCAGCCATGGCCCTGGCAGACTTCCTGGCAACCATAACAGACCTGCCTGGTCCACTGTGGCAGGGAGACTGTCAGAATGACGTGGGTTTATGTCCTCTGGGTCCTGTCTGCTGAGGTGGGCTGGAGGCCAGGGTGCCCACTGGGCAGTGAAGGCAGCGGTGGACACAGTGCTCTCCAAGGAGGACACTTTGCCCTGCTCCCTTGTGATGGGTTAGAGCCCTTCTTCATTCAGTTTCTGCCCCCCGTCTTAGTGAATCCATCTCCTGTTCCCTGGCTCCTCCTGCAAGCAACCCCCTGCCTGACCCCCATTAAGCAGTTAATGGGCCTTCATTCATCTGGAGGCTCAGGCCCAATATTCAGGTGTCTCCCAGAGTCCTCTCTTGCCTTCTTCTCCCAAATCCAATCCATCAGCTCTGTCTCCAGAATTGACCTTGAATGCCCCTGCTTCTCACCACCCTGGTCTGACCACTGCTCACTGGCTTACCTCAGTGGTTGCTCAGGGGGCACCTCCTTTCTGCTGGCTGGGCTGGGGTCCATCCTCCTCACAAGAGGCATGTGCTGAAAGCTGTGTCAAGCCAGAGAGTCATCTGCTTGGAACCCTCAGGCGCTTCCCCCTGCATTGGCCCCATTGGGTCAGATTATCTGCCTTTCAGAGAATGTGGCTTTGGCAACACACTGCCCAGCACTTGAGGGAAAATCCTCACATTTTAAGTGACTGTGTGGATTGGGGGGTCACACAGACGCCCCCTCTGTTAACTGCTGTGGTTTCTGCAAACCTACAAATTTCATTCATCTGCCCAGTGCTCCTACTGATGACATTTACTGAATGGAAGTTTTCAAAATGTGGATAAAATATTCTCCCCACCTCCCTTTCTAATGAGGATGAAAGGATTTAAAACCTAGAAAAGGAATATATTTGTAAAGAATGCATTAGCCACCAGCTGGAGAGATTTGGGGTGGAGAATCCAACCTGTTTTAGTTTTAGAAAGACGCTTTTTTAAACGTGATTTCCAAGATGATTTATGGGAGGAAAATCACTATTTGGATTGACTGCATCTTCCTGGGCTGGAATTAGCAATGTGATTGGCAGTGTCATGCATGATGATTCTGAGGATGCTTTATGAGTCTCCAAATGAAAGCACTTTATATGTCAGATGTGATTAATGAAATTCGTCTGTCATGATGTCAGAGTTGTTAAAGTTGGTAAAGTGCCCTTTCAGATAGTTAGGGCCAGGCCAATCACACACATTGAGTGCAGGGACTAGTTCTTGCCAGAGGTTGGCAACAGTTCTTGGGCGGGAGCATCCTAGGATTCCTTTCCTGCAATTTCCCTCCTACAAGGTCTTCCTTGGAGTTCCTGTATCCACTGAAGCTCATTCAATTGTAATGACCCAGGGAAAAAGGGTACCTATTGGCTGTTGTAACTGAAGAGTCCAGAGTGAAGCAGGTGTGGATGTTTGGGACCTGGTCTCTCTCATGTCTCTGCTTGTCTCCTTCTCCCCACCTTGACCTCATGTGTTGGCTTCCTATACCAGCTCTCATGATGGCAAGAGCAGCCAGCAGCACAAGGCCTGCATGCTTCCAGATTCCATTGCAATGAAAAAGAGAGAGCTTCTTTTGCAGGGTGGCTCACCCACGTGTCCCAGCGGATGCTATGGTTGGACCCACCCAATATCAGGTCTATGCTGATGCCATCCATCCCCTGTGGCCAGGATATTGTAGATATTATAGCAGATTGACCAGTCCTGGGCCCTATAGGCTCATCCTAGAGCTGAGGGTGGAGGTCAACATCAGCCACGAAACACTTGGACTGACAGTGGGAGGGGAGGGCTCCCCAGAGGAAATCCAGTGCTGAGTGGCTGGGTCAGAGGAAGGCAGGCTAGACTGCAAACACAGCCAGTGTCTATACGCTTGAGCTCTTCCGTCTTTGTCATCAGTCCCCTCCTCCCTTCAAATGGCCTCGCTCCAGCTACCTTTCCTTCTCATCTTCCTCCTCATCTTTCTCCTCCTTCACTTCCTCCTTGCCAGCAACACTTTTCCAGGGTTTATAAAAGACCAAAGTACTTGGCAGTTGACCATCCCTGAATTCTCACAGCAACCTTATGAAGTGCTATTAGGCATTAGGCAGCATGGGTTTGGACCCCAGCCCTGCTCACCATCTCAGAGTGTAGCCTTCAGCAGATCACTCCTCTCTCTGAACCTCAGTGTCCTTGTCTGTCAAGTGGGGGTGACGATGTGTTTTTCCCAGAGTGGTTGTGAGAATCAGTAGGTTTGTGTGTATGAAGTTCAATGCTTAGAAGGGTAAGTGCTCAGTAAGTGGGAGCACTCATCACTCACTGCATTTGTCAGATGTGGAAACTGAGGGTTGCCATTTGTCCAAGGTCCCACAGCCAGTGGGCAGCTGAGCTGGGCTTGGGGCCCAGGCTGACTCATCCAGGGCTGAGTGCTTGCTCATTATTATTGCATTTGCATTGCATTTTCCACCAGCTTTCCTGTTTGCTGACGGTTTCTCATGGTAGGGCTCACCTCTGCAGTCTGGGCCTGGGATCAGTGCACAAATACTTTGTTACACATCTTCTACACACTAGGCACTAAGCTGACCCCTGAGCAGATAAGGTCGATTGAAAGTTTCAAAGTGTCATTTGAGAGAAAAACAAAACTGGAGGCATCACAATTCCAGATTTCAAGTCATACTACAAAGCAGTAGGACTTAAAACTGTATGGTACTGGCATAAAAATAGAGATGTAGAGTAATGGAATGCAATAGAAAACCCAGAAATAAACCCACAATTACGTGGTCAATTAATCTTTGACAAAGGAGGCATGAATATCCAGCGGAAAAAAGACAGTCTCTTCAGCAAATGGTGTTGGGAAAACTAGACAGCCACATGCAAAAGAATGAAACTGGACCACCTGTGGGGCTATGTAAAGCTTGATGAGCTGAACAAATGCTCCCTGAATGGAGTTTGGCCAGGGGTTTATTCGTCATTACATTGTTGACTCTCGCTAACAATGGTCTGTGTCGTCCTTGTTTTCAGTGTGGAATAATTTATTGGCTATTTGGTGGTGCAGTCAGGAACCTTGGAAGCCCAGGACATGTCACTAAGTGGCTTCAGCCACTCCAGGTATGGCATGTACCTCAATAGATGTCTTCTTCTATGGAGAGCCTTCAAAATTCATAGTAACTAGATGTGTGCACATGCGTGTGTTTGCAGAGAAAGAAAATAAACTGGAGAATTAGCGTCAATGAGAATCTTGTTCAGAATGAGAGTTGCAAGACTGTTTTTTAACAGAATTGTTGTGTTGTTATCACATTAGCTGTCACCAGGCTGAACGCTTATAAATGTCTGCAACCCACCGCTCCCTCTCACCCACATCCTTGATGATCAGAGGTCTGCAGTTAGAGCAAGCATCTGACTCGCTAATTTCCTTCTAATATCTGGTAAACTCCAGGAGCAGAAGTACACTGGGATGTTTGCAATGACTGAGAGGGGCCATGGGAGCAACGTGAGAGGGATCCAGACTGAAGCCACCTTTGACCTCTCTGCACAGGTGAGGACTCTGCCCATCATTCTGCAGTTCAGGGTGGCAGGAAACCTGTTCAGAACCAGACTCTCCTACCTGAGGTCAACCTCACATCCTCCGTGTGCGCTCTCTGGCCGAAGGTGCTCAGATTTAGAACGATTGCCGGAGTGCTTTAGTGGAGGGGGACATATGCTCAGCCTTCATGTGTCCCGTATCAGCCAACAGTTTCTCAGCACCTACCAGGTGCAGGCACTGCGTCACGCACTTGACATGCTCTTGTTAAATGGACGCCTGGTGACATCTCTGTGAGAATGGTCCTGGCGCCATTTTGTCATCCTGCCCAACCACAGCGGGTAAATGACTGGAAGATATGCTTTTGTTTGCACTCTCCTTTGCGCCGTGCGGCAGGAGGGCACTGTGTGTGCTGGTGTTTCCTTACCAGGAACCAAGCCCTCCTTTTTGGCATGAAGCAGTGTTTTTAACTGTGACCTCTGTGAAAATTCACATGGTCACCCAAACAGAATTTCACGAAACAATCTTGCTTTTACTATCTTTAGTATATGTGGTGAACTCCATTAGTTTCCCTTCCAATCTCATTAATAACAAACAGTTTGTCAAGACTCTCTAAATTGGCCCCCTCCATAAATGTGTCACACCCCACAGGGTGAAAACCCTGCTCTATAAATCTAAAGAAGTCTCCATATCTTTAGCTCCTACTCCCTCCGAATAAGGAAATTATTTACTTATTTCACTGTCCTTCATAGTTCCTTGTTTGATATTGGGTTTCCTAAGAACTTCAAAGGAATACTTAACTTCTGACATTCTTTCTGGACATGAGTTTGGGTAAATATATGTGTGCAAGTGTGGGGCATGGGTGTAGGTGTGGCTACTCAGTCTGTTCTTTGGTCTTGCTGAGTTTGTCCTTTAGAATCTGAATTTTTGTTAGCAGGTTTTCCCGACCCACAAATGCTAGTTAGAGGTGATCAGGGTTTAGAATGACAGATTCAAGCAAGGGTTGTACTGGAATATGTTCATCCTGTCCTCCTGCCCAGATGCTAGTTCTCTACAATAGTCCGTGATGTCCAAGGTCATAGCAAGAATAAGGACTGACATGTATTGAATGCTCACTATGTGCCAGGCTCTGTATTGAACACCTTCTGTATACTTTACTGTATTCCCTGCAATAACCATCCCACAACATGACAGTAAGTCACTTCTGGTAATTGAACCCATGTGTGCTAGACATCAGGCTGGGCACTCTAAATGGGACATTCTGTTAAATACCCTATAGTTTTCTAGAAAGATACTATTGTCCGCATTTGATAGGTGGAGAAACTGAGGCTCACAGAGGTTAGGAAACCGACTATGAATGAATCTGCAGTTAATGAGTGAGTCTGCCTCAAGTGGGGCTGCCCCTAGAAGTTTAGCTTTCCAGCCAGGGGTGGCATGCCAACCAACCATCTTTTGAGTTTTTGGTTGATTAGTTTTTTCTTTCCCTAAACCACGGTACTGAGGTCACCTTGCTGTCATTAAAGGAGAAAAAAGAAATCCCACCCAGAATTCTTATTTATTTGTTTCTTTTTACAGTCATTATTTTTTCCCACAAAAATCATTTCCCAGGGTGGGTCCCATTTCCCCCAAACAGCATGAATGATTTAACTACCTGGCGTGCTTCAGCAGCTGCCGCCTTCTGCAGGGGAGTTGCAAAGCTGAAATCATAATGATGAGGACACTCTGGTGAACACTCTGCCTCCAGTGGGAGTGAGAGAGAATAAGCCCATCATAAACTCAGGCCACTGAGGATTGACATAGCAGGGAATGGATTTCTCCTTCATTGCTTTCTGTGTTTCCCCCTTCATTTCCCTTTTAAAATGTGAGAGCATAGCAAATGAGCCCTCTCTCCCTCAAGGACTCTTTCAATCTCTAACATCTTTTGGTTATTCATTTCTGTGGGTTGGCTATTTTTATTTTTGTACAGTGGCTCGGGTAGTGGTGGGGATAATGAAGAGGTAAGAGAGAATTTTAGTTTTACATTTTATGCTAAATAGCAAAAATAAATGAGGCTACGAGCTCTTTGGGCAAGTCCTTTTCTTTTCTTTTCTTTTCTTTTCTTTTCTTTTCTTTTCTTTTCTTTTCTTTTCTTTTCTTCCCTCCCTCCCTCCCTCCCTCCCTTCCTTCCTTCCTTCCTTCCCTTCCTTCCCTTCTTTCTTTCTTTTTTTTTTTTAGTGCTTACAGTACTGACCATTTTGTTGGCTTTCAACAGCTAATTATGGTAGGAACCGACACACATGCTGTGCATTATTTAGATCCTGCTTTAATGCCTGCATTTTGGCTTGTGCAGACTTTCCCAGATCAGTGTTTTTGCCAGAAGTGACAAACCTCCTTTTCCAGAGTGTATCAGATGTTTACAGGGATGGATGGCCTTCCCCATCCCACCAGATCTTCGTTGCCAGGTCAATGTTACTGTGCTACTTCCCTTCCTACTCTTGAGGGGTAAGTGTCCCTTCACCACATTTTTTTTTTTTTGGTGGTGTTTTTGTTGTGGTTGTTACTGCACCCAGCCTCAAATAATTCCTTTCTTTGAGAAATCCTGGCTGGCCTGATAAGACAATGGCAGTCTCCAGAGACTTCCCTTAAAAAGATTCAGCTTGTCCATTTATGTTTCTGAAAAGCGCTTGCACATGTTAAAAGTTTCCTTGTGCAAACACATGTCAGAGAATGTTTTCTTAGGCTTTGAGAATGTATTTTTTGGCCAGCAGGCAAGTGTAGTCTATAGACTTTAAAATCTGGACTCTGAGATAATCTTTACATGATCAATCGCTTGTTGGTTTAGTTCAGCCACCTCTTCGATATTGTCAGCTCCAATTAGATGTACAGTTCTGCTCTTTTGCCATTTCCCCTGGATTCCCTGACCTGCCCCAGAGACCCTGTATTCAGAGCTGGCAGTTACTGTCAGTGCCTCCTTGATGAGAGAGGTTTCAGGGTAACCCCTGGTGGCAAGCAGAATCAGAAGCAGCGTGGGGGGGGGCATTTCTATTGTGATTCTGCACTGGCCTCCTGAGAGGAGGAAAAAGAAGACCCAGGTTGAGCAGAGCCTGAAAACAAAGACTCTGCATCTTCTTCTTGAACAATGTTAATTTCAGAATGTTTAAGCTGGAATCCTTGGTCATATGATGGAGACAAACTGGGTGGCATAGTCAAAGATTCTTTCCCTTATAAGATAGAGAATTATCTACAAATGCTTCAGTTTAAGGGCTTATGCATTTGGGGGGAACTTTTAATTATTACATTCATCCATCAAGAAAATGGAGAGGCAGGATCTGAAACAATCATCCAAAGGCCCAAATGAAGTTTTCTTTTTTCCTTCTATAAAAATCAGGATTGTGTAGGCTAAGATTCTAAGCAATAGTGGGAATAGGTCATGGTTGCCTACTAATTTTTTTTTAAGATTTTATTTATTTATTTGACAGAGAGAGAGAGATCACAAGTAGGCAGAGGCAGGCAGAGAGAGAGGGGGAAGCAGGCTCCTTGCCAAGCAGGGAGCCCGATATGGGCCTCGATCCCAGGACCCTGAGATCATGACCTGAGCCGAAGGCAGAGGCTTTAACCCACTGAGCCACCCAGGTGCCCGCCTACTAATCTTGCTTGCATTTCTGGCATACAGTTTTGGCCTTCAGTCAGATGCTATTTAAACAACAGAGCCATATCAATGAGGTAGAGATTTTCAAGGCCTGGGCAGGAGTGGAGGGCATGAGGAACCAAGTGATTTGTCCGCAAGGCACAATGCCCAGGAGACAAGATAAAACGTGCAGAGGTGGACTCACCCACCTAGGGGCCCCAGGTCATTAGACGTGCCATCCTTTCTTGTGAACCTTGCCAGTGGGGTGTTTCGGAGAGCTGAGTATAGATCAGCAGGGGCTTGGGGTTACTGTCTTCTCTTCTGCTGTGAAATCACCTGAGTGCGTCCTGCTAGAGGCTGTGGATCTGTTTCACAGTAATCATTGCACTGAGCAAAGGAGTTGAGATAACCTAGGAAAGGAAAACTCTGTCGCTCTTTTTCTGTGTAGGAGTTTGTGATCAACACACCATGTGAAAATGCTGAGAAAATGTACATTGGAAATGCGATGTATGGGAATTATGCCGCGGTCTTTGCTCAGCTCATCATAAACGGAATATCGCAAGGTTTGTGCTGGTGCAGAAAGCTAGAATAACTCTCTTTGCTCTTACTACTTTCCAACAAGCACTTTATCTTGCAAGTGCACTTCACAGCACTGGTTTTGTCTTGTCTAAACTCAGTACCAACTTTATTTCTTAAATATACACAGTGACTGAATTTATTCTTACATTTTGGCATTACAATAACTTCCCCCTCCCCCCACCCTTAAGTGCAATTTTGCTTTCCGTGATACTGTTACCTGCAGTCAGCTGCAGTCTGGAAGCAGATGACCTTCCTTCTGAGGTCAGAAGGGTCTGTAGTAGTGTCACACTCTGTCACAGCACCTACGTCATTCCCTCACTTCATCTCATCACGTAGGCAGGAAAACATTTGGCATACATAGGATTTGGTACTTTCTATGGTTTCAGGCATTCACTGGGGTCTTGGAACATATCCCCTGTGGACAACTGGGGGGACTACTGTATACACTATCATAGGCAGTGCACAGTCCTAGAACTGACTGAATTTCAGGATCAACACCATCTGTAGACTGTTCCAGAAAATGAATAAAGCTTTAATCGTAGCTTTAGAAAAGAGAGTTTAGCAACTGTCCCTCTGTCTTCCTCAGGGCCCCACTGTTTCATCGTTCCTGTCCGTGATGAAAACGGAAGCTTGTACCCGGGAGTGACAGCTATTGATATGATGTACAAGGAAGGTAAGTCGCCAGGGGACACCTCTCCTCCCTTCATTTGCACTTCCTGCATGCTCCCTGCGCCACCCAAGGAGGGTCGGGCATAACTCACCAAAACAGCGAAGGCAGAGAAGACTCTTTGATTTTTTTTTTTTTTTTAAAGATTTTATTTATTTATTTGACACAGAGAGAGAGATCAGATCACAAGTAGGCAGAGAGGCAGACAGAGAGAGAAGAGGAAGCAGGCTCCCTGCTGAGCAGAGAGCCCGATGCGGGCCTCGATCCCAGGACGCTGAGATCATGACCTGAGCCGAAAGCAGAGGCTTTAGCCCACTGAGCCACCCAGGCGCCCAGACTCTTTGATTTTGAAGCCTGATGAAAGTCTTTTATGTCACACCGTTGGGGAATGTCGAAGATTGCCATTTATGAATATGCATTGATCTTATTTTCTCCCCGCCTCTCTTATTTTCCAGTCATGAGGCAGCTTTGCCCTGAGTAATTTTGCCTCCTCTCCTCTTCTTAGACTTGTGGGCTCTCAGAGGGCCTTTTGAGGCTCTCTCTTTTTCCTGCCTCTGAGCCACAGCCTGGTGTTGGTGGCTCCGAGCCCCTTGATGAATCCCGAGGACTGACTTGGTGGACGAGTTTGCTTTCATACTCCAGGCTGAATGGCTTAAACAACAGAAATGTATTGGCTCATAGTGCTGGAGGCTACAAGTCCAAGATCAAGGTGCTGGCAGCATTGGTTCCTTCTGAGGGTTGTGAGGGAGAATCTGTGCCAGGCCTCTCTCCTTGGCTTATAGCTGGTGTCTTCATGCTTGCATAGCATTCTCCCTCTTTTCGTGTATGTCTGTGTCTAAATTTTCCATTTTTAAAATCCAGTCCCTTGGATTAGGGCAACCCTAATGACCTCTTTTAACTTGATTATCTCTATAAAGACCATGTCTGCAAATAAGGTCACAATTATAAGTACTGGGGGTTAGAACTTGAATGTGTGATTTTGGGGGTGGTGGGGAGGGGGTGTAATTCAACCAACAATTGGTGAGAGCAGGCCATACCTGTGGGCCACACTGGTTGTCACCAACCAAGGCCAAACCAAGCCAATGAAACAGGTGGGAAGAGAAGGAAAAAGAAACAAAAAGAGAAAAGGGGGAAGAAGATGATTCTTCGGTGGAGGGGATAGTCTCATCTCAGCCCTCAGTGTTTACTGACCACTGCCATGGCTGCAGGAATGGGCTTCAGGTGGGGTTGTGAGTGCTCTGACTGTATCTCTCAGGGGTGACTGAGGCCCTCGCTGGCCTTGTCCCTTGAAAGCACCTCTCGAGTCAAGTGTTGTTGAGAGCAGAGGGCCCAGCTCTTGTGAAGTGGTGCCAGACATTTAAAACATTGGCAACTTCAGAAAGTCAGCTTTGGTTCCTTGTAAGCTCGTAAATGCAACTGTGTCCTTGTCAAGAGGTGATGTTCTAAATAAAGATGTTTACTGAAGATTTTTTTCTCCTCAGATTAAATCTTCCTAAGTGAGAGATAAACAAAAAGTAGACCCCAGACTCTGACAGGTGTCATTAGGAAACAGGTCCAGCGGCTTTCAGGAAGCTTCTGGGGAGTTGGGTCACTCTGGTCACTCACAGCTGTCCTTGTGGCCATTTTCCCTTGTCTTTTAAGGCATTTGACTTCACAGACTTACCCCTTGTTCCGGGACAGAAGTGCTGGGAGGGAGGAGAAATTAGACTTCTGGCTTTCCTGCCTTCTCTGTGTTTGCCCTGACATTCCTTCTGATGCCTAGAGCTTCTCCTTCCCAAATCCCCCACCCAGATCCTCCACCTGAGCCCAGGAGAACGGAAGGCACAACTCTTCAAGAAAACAAGCAGACAGCGTCCCCACACCCATTCCAACTAGAGTAGCATCAGCCAGCCTGGGAGTAAAAGAAAGGGTGTGGGATTTTAGCAGAGACAGGCCTGGGAAATAGCAGGAATAGTAGTTCTGAAGCTAGCACAGATTTGCCCCATGCAGCTGTTTTCTGCTCTCTCTAGGTCTGCATGGTGTGGATAATGGGATTTTAATATTTCACAAGGTTCGGATACCAAGGGACAACCTGCTGGATAAGTGAGTACTTTTCACTTTAACTCAGATTGACTGTGTGTATGATCTCATTGCTCTTCCAAGTTAGGCCTGGCGCCTGGGTCTCATGGGCTGCACATCCAGGCTGTCTGCCAGCCACTCCTATGAGTTTATTGACCATCCATTGGAAAATGTAGATAAGAAAACAGAAAAAATTAAAATTATCCAAAATGCTGTTACCCAGACACAATGATTGTTATACACACTTTAATGTATAACCTTCTAGACTTTTTCCGTGCTGGCATATCAACAGAGAGAGGTATGTTTGATTTTTATTGAATGAGATCCACTTATAAATTCTATTTTTTATAACTTGTAATTTCTGTTTAACATTATGTCAAGTGTTTTTATGCAACAGGAAATACATATATATATACATTATCACTTTCTTTTCTTTTAAGATTTTATTTATTTATTTGACAGAGAGAGATTACAAGTATGCAGAGAGGCAGGCAGAGAGAGGAGGAAGCAGGCTCCCTGCTGAGCAGGGAACCTGATTCGGGCCTTGATCCCAGGACCCTGAGATCATGACCTGAGCCGAAGGCAGAGACTTTAACCCACTGAGCCACCCAGGCGCCCACGTTATCATTTTCAATATTGCTGTAATAGATTGTTAAATTAAATGATCTCTAATTTGTGTAATCTATCCTTATTGTTGGGTGATTTAGGTTGTTTCCTTATAATTGTCATTGTTGCTATTACACACCAGATAGTGTTATTGCCTCCTTTGTGGGTGGCAGGAGGTCATGTACCATCTTTCAGCCCAAGAGGCTGTTACAAATAGTGCTGCTTGGAGGGATGGATAATGTCAGAGGTGCTCTGTGTCATTTCCCAGCATCCCACTGATGCCAGGGGGGTTAAACTATGAGGTGAAGGCGGCTTCTTCAGGTGCATTTTTAGGGGTGGAGCTCTAGGGGTTCACGTAACACTTTGCAGAGGCCAAGAAACACCAATCACGGTTACTTTTCTCAACAGCATTTCATGTATTCAGTAAAAATCCTGACCTATAGGTGTATTGAAATCTGTGAAAAAGCTAGCAATCAAGCTCTGCATAATCAGCCTGACTCTAGATATTCCTTTAACACCTCACTCCTTTGCTTTGCCTGCATACTCTTGCCAGCAGGTAAATGTCATAGGTGCCAAAAGTTTAAGAAAAATGTGTGGGAAACAAACTTTAAAGGACTGAATTCTGTTAACCATCCCCCTGTCCCCCCCAGGGAACTGGTAGGAAATAAAATGGAAACCATGAAAGCATCTTTGCAGTTATCCTGGTGTGTTGGGAAGCCTTTAGGTCCCCTCAGGAGCCACCAGTGCCCATGACAGCAGGTCTGAGCACCACCAGCCTTCCCCAGAGGTGCCTGCACATTTTCCAGTCACTCAAGCAGCAGCACTCCGCTCTGGGGGGTGGGGAGGGGGGAAGGAGAGCTATGGGTGTAGAGCTCCCCATGTGTCTTCCACCCTCATGAGATCTCAGTGGCCTGGCCAGTCTGCAAGAAGCTGGATCCGTTGGCTCATCCTTCATCCAATGCACTAGAGATTAGAAAGTTAGATCCAGCCAGAAATAAAAGTGATAGTGAGCTACATGGTCTGTAGAAGATATGAGAATATATAGGGTTTTTTTTTTTTTGGGGTTTTTTTTGAAAAGCAGGATTTGATTCTAAGCCATTCTATTGGCATTTCAACTGGCCTCAGTATGGCAGAGAACATCAGTGGAAACATAGACATTTTGAAGGAGGAGCCCCATTTTGGGGGGTGTTGATAAAAAATGGATCAGTGAGTAGATGTTCAGATTCACTGCAATCCCTGTCAAAATCCCAGTTGCCCCCCCCCTTTTTTTTGCAGAAATTGAGAAACTGCACCTAAAATTTATATGGCAACACAAGAGAGTCAGAAGAGCCAAAATAATCTTGCTAAAGAAGTAGGAGACTCACAGTTCTGATCTGAAAATTTACTACAAATTTATAATAATTGAGATGGTGTGGTATTATAATGGATCCCCTGAAAGCAGGTGGGAAGTAAAAAAGAAAAAATAAAAAGGTTTAAAACCCACTGTGGTATTGGTGTAAGGATAAATAGGTAGGCAATGAAATAGAATGGAAAGTCTAGGAATAAATTCTTACATTTATGGTAAACTAATATTCAACAAGGATAAGAAGACAATTTAATGGGGGAAAGAATAGTGTTGGGACAACTGAACACCCCCACGCAAAAGCATAAAATTGGACTCTTTTCTCATCCTGTGTACAAAAATTAACTCAAAATGGATCACAGATATAAATGGAAGGGCCCAAACTGTAAAGTTCTTAGAAGAGAGCATAGATGTGAATCTTTGTGACCTTGATTTAAGCGCCAAAAGCATAAGCAAAGAAAAAAAAGAGATAAAATGGACTTCATCCAAATTAAAAAACTGTTGCACCTCAAAGGATGTTATGAAGGAAGTGAAAAGACAATGCACAGAATGGAAGAAAATATTTGGAAATCATATATATTGTGATATATATGATGTATCTATATCATCTGTATCATCTACAAATCATATATATAGCATCCAGAATATCCAAGGAATTATTACAGCTCAACAAATGACCCAGCTGAAAAATGGGCAAAAACCTGAATGGACATTTCTTCGAAGACGATATGCAAATGGCTAGTGAGCACATGAAAAGATGCTCAACATCATTGTCATTAGGGAAATGCCAATCAAAACCATAATGAGATACCACTTTGCACCTGCTTAGATGGCTATAAAAAAAGAGACAGGCCGTGATAACGGTTGGCGAGGATGTGGAGAAATTGAAACCTTCATACATTGTTGGTGGGGATGAAAATTGTTGTTGCTGATTTGGAAAAGAGTTTGGCATTTCTTCAAAAGTCTAAGTTTTTCATATGAGTCAATTCTGCTCCTAGGTATGTGTGAAAACATTGTTCACAGGAGAATGAAAGTCACGTCTGCACCAAAACGTGTACACAATTGTTCATAGGGTAATTATTCATAATAGCCATAAAAGGGGAAACAACCCAAATGTCCATCAACTTATGAGTGGATGAACAAAATATGGTGTATCAGTACAATGGCTTATCACTGGGCCATAAACACCGCAACATGCGTGAACCTTGAAAACAATGAGCCGAGTAAAAGAAAGCACACATAAAAGCCACATATTGTACAATTCCACCAATGGGAAACACCCAGAGTAGACAAATCCATAGAGATAGATAGTAGATTAATGGTTGCCAGGGCCTGGAGTACGATGAGTATGGGGAGTGACTGCTCATAGTATGAGGTTTCTTTTTCGGATGATGAAATGTTTTGGAATTGCACAGTGGTAGTGGTCGCACAAGGTTTGTGAATGTCCTAAAAACCACTGAATTGCACACTTTAAAAGGAGGGGATTTTATGGCACGTGAATCATAATATCAACAACCAAAGAGTGGATTGATGCATGGTCTTCACATTCAGCCTCTAGTGTTGGTTTAATGATGGTGGTCCCATGCTTCTTTTTGCCAGGGGCCCCTGCTGGGCTACAGGTTGGTGGTGGCATGAAACCTGCTTTTACTTAACGNGAGTGGATTGATGCATGGTCTTCACATTCAGCCTCTAGTGTTGGTTTAATGATGGTGGTCCCCATGCTTCTTTTTGCCAGGGGCCCCTGCTGGGCCACAGGTTGGTGGTGGCATGAAACCTGCTTTTACTTAACGTGAGTCAGGCCTTGGTCAGAATCTCCTGGGGAGACTCTTTCCCTGTCCCCGACTCTGATGTCTCAGTAGTTCCTGGACCTGGAAACCCTGTGTGTGCATATGGCATCATTTCTAGTGGTGCTGTGTACTTCTTTTTTGTTAACCCTACTCTTCTTTTCCACCTGCCTCTTCCCTCTCATAGGTTTGGTTCTGTGGCTCCAGATGGGCAGTACTACTCCCCTATAAAGAACAAGAGTGCAAGATTCAATGCGATGCTGGCAGCTCTGACCCCTTCGAGATTAGCTGTGACTTTTCAAGCTATGGGTGCCATGAAGGTAGTTGACTCTGATTTTAATTTACATCACGGTTTATTCTCTGCACGTTCTGGGGGTGGGTAACAGTTTCAGCTTCCTGAGCCACGGTTTGTGTAATGTGGCCAGGGTTAATGGTTAGATACGAAGAAGAGCCAGTTGGCTGCACACAGGGGACATTCCTGCATCCTTCTTATCGTGGGATCCTATCCATCTACATCTCAGATGTGCTGCTGGTTATGGTGGGTGGAACATAGGCATTGTGGTGAAAGAGCCACAAAAGATGACCTTGGGGGACCTGAGTCATTCAGAACAAATGAGTCTGCTGCAAAAACACTAAGAGCTGACAAGTGAGGGGAGGCTGGCCTGTCTCAACTCAGTTCACGGGGGAGCTTTGATGGTCACGTGGCTGTTTGGGGTGTGGCATTCAGCATCACAAGTGGGAGTCCATGAAGCCAGACCCCTAGAAGGCATCTCTACCTCCCCTCCTCTCACACCTTCCCAAATACTGATTTGGAAAGAGCAGCCAGGAGAGGAAAGTTCTGGAAGGGCCTTCTCTTCCTCCTCTTCCTCCTCCTCAAGGCTCAGCATTGTCTGTTCTCTGGGCCCTTTCCATCTCTTTGTGTGAGGGAAAAACCCGCTTTAAACTCCACAGAGCTTGGTGAAGCTGGAAGAAAAATTAAGAAGCCCATGAATATACACTGTGGCTTGAATCCAACTTTTCCATCAAGAAGGAATAAATTTCATTCACCTGACTCCAGGCCTGACATCAGCACACAGTCGGCTGACTAGCACGAAAATTCTCCGTCACACTTTTCCATCAGGTTGGTCCTGTTTCCCAGGAAGCCGGCCTGATAGGACCCATCCTGTGTTTTGCGTTTCCCGCTGGTTGGTACAACTGAGAGGCTGTAGATACTCAGGCTCAGTGCTCAGCCAGTGACCTCATGCCCAGGGCACTGCTTCCCGCGCTTGTGTTCCTGTGGTTCTGAAGTAGTGTTGAGTTCTGAAGTCCCACATCAGGAGTGGCCCAGCTGGTTGGTGCCCTTGGCTGAATCGTCTGACAAATGAATGAGGCCCCGGGGCAGCCTGAGGTCAAGGCTGTGTTCTGAAGCGGAGCTTCAGAGTGCTAAGGAAGACTTCTTCTTCAAGTCTGTAATAGAAACCATTTCAGCCATTTCAGGACTCCAGAAAGAGGCAAAAGGGGAGAAGTCGGTGAGCTGAGAATTACACTGTAGAGAAGCTGGGACAAAAGTCAGATCCAGGATTATCTGGTACCTCGATGGCAGTGTCTGCACCAGAGACCCTCTTCCGGCAGTGGCCTTGGGGTCCCTCTGAGGAGAGTGCTCGGGGAGCATGAAAGCACCTGCTGGCTCCTAGCCCACACAGGCGCTGCAGAAAGCCCGTGCTTTGTTTCCGAGGGGGCGGTGGTGTGTGAAGGACGCCCACACTGCCAGCAGCCCCATTAGCTCATCCAGGCTGGTGGCAGAGTCTCGAGGGGCAGGCATGGGGTAGCAGAGACAGGGAAGTGGCAGGGCCTTCTGGAGGAGACTTGATTCTCAGTATCTCCAGATCTAGAGCAGGGAGGGTGGGAGAGAGGAGACCATAGCTGATTTTTAAAAGGTCCTCATTCTCTGTTCTAGCAGACATTGGCAACATAGAGGCCTTATCTTGATCACAGAACAGAGAACCGAGGGCCGGGGCTCAAATCTCTGCCAGGCCATGAATGGCAGTGGGGCCACGGATGAATCAGGAGGCCTCTTTAAGCCCCAGCTTCTTCAACTGTAAAATGGACCTCGCAATAACAGTGAGGTAGGAGCGAGTAGAGGTGTGTGCGAACACTGGCACAGAGTGAGTGTTCGGTAGCTCAGAGCTGTTACTGATGGGACGCCTGTTGCCACTGCTGCTGTCACTGGGGATATAGTTAGCTGTTAGACAGAAATAAGTGGGCTTTTATTGAAACACGTGCCATCCTGGCCTCCAGAAACAAGGCAGTCTGAAAGATTTTGCAGAAGCATGAAGTTTCCTTTGGATTCCTGTGTCTCTGAAGCAAAACAGAGTGGCTGTGAGTCAGCACCTGCCCTGCCCAGCGGGCAGGTTTGCCCGGTGGCGGGGAGATCCTCTCATGAAGCCTGTGTGCCCCGGGCACAGCGTGGTGTGGGCACCACCAATGTGCTTGGCCCTGATGGACAGCGACCCTGACCACTGTGATCTCATCGCGAGCGTCTTGGGCAAGGATGATCTCACCAGCTCTTGGCAGCTCCTCCTCTCCTATGGCTCAAACACATGACAGATGTTTTCTCGGCTGAAACCTAAGACGGTCCTGCTTGTTCTGTTCTCGCTGATGAGTGGAAAAATGGATCCTTTTCTCCTACGTGCATTCCTTATGTATTAGAAAACTGTCACCACGGCTCCCCATGGTGACATTTGCTCAAGGCTGAGCATGCCCGGGCCTTTTAAACTTTGCCCAGATGTCTTATTTTTCATGGTTATCTCTCATTTCCATAGTTTCTCAGTACTTTCAGATTTTCTCTTAAAGCCTTGCTTGCTTTAATAGCCTTCTTCCAATTTGTGTCCAAAGTGCCGTGCCGGATCAGATGATTAGCAGGAACAAAAGGAAAAGGAAACCAAGACATTTGGCCTGGGTGGGAGGTGGGGGCTCGGGAGAGCTCCGCAGGCTGGGAAGCCTTTTCAGAAGGAGGGAGGAAGCTGGGAAAGTCACCGAGAGTTCGGAGGCGGGAGTAAAGGGAGTGTGAAATGTGAAGGAGTTCTAGCCTGTCGTTTTGGGTTGATTTTGCATGGAAGTAAATATTTCAGCATAAGACAAGCTGATTCCCCACTCTCTCCAAAGAGTCTCTCTCGTCCTTTGAAGTAGGTACTGCACAGCTGCGGGGGCCCTCCCCCAGAGTTCTGAGCAGCTCTGGGTGGGGCCGGGGCCGGTGAGTCTGCATTTCCAGCAAGTTCCCCACTGAAGCTGACATTACTGGTTGGGCACCACATTTGGAGAACCCCTGCACAGAGCAGATGGATACAGCCATAGATTCCTGGCCCCATCCCAGCCACCTTGCCCCTGTCCTGGCCTTCCAGTGCCTCCAAGATCATGGCCCAAGTTCTCTTCCCATCTTCAGCACTTTGCATGACCTCTCACTCGGCCTCCTGCACACATGCGCTGTGCTGCCTAGTGTGCCCACCTCCACTTTTCACGTGGTTAGTGTTCATGTACATGTTAGCGGTCAGGCAAGTGTCCCTTCTTCAGAAAGGTCACCGCCTACGTGTGATCCCTCCGTCATGTTTTCTAGGCCCTGTACTTCCCCTTGCAGGATTTATTATGGTTTTGACCAGCTAACAGTGTGATAGGCCATTTCTGTGCCCTTGCCAGCCTAAAAGCTCCACACAGCCAGGACCCTGCCAGCTGCATTCACAGCTAGGTGTTCAGTTTCCCACGTGGCATGGCATGAAGTAGGAGCACAGTAAATAGGAGTTGGCAGAATGAATGAAGAATGTATCTTATCAGGGGCGCCTGGGTGGCTCAGTTGGTTAAGCATCTGCCTTCAGCTCAGGTCATGATCTCAGGGTCCTGGAATCGAGCCCCTTGTTGGGGGGGGGTCCCTGCTCAGTGGGGAGTCTCCTTCTCCCTCCCTCCTTCCCCTAACTCGTTCTCTCTCTCTCAAATAAATAAATAAAATCCTTTTTTTTAAAAAAGGAATAAATTAGAATTCACAAATTGAACACCTGACAGAGTTCTGAGTAGAAGTAAGTGTTCAATAAGTGTTTATCTTGTGCCCCACGCCCCAACCCCTCAGCTCATTCCAGGGTGGCAGGGAAGAAGGATGTTGCTAAGTCTTCCTTCTGACTCTACACATAATATGTGCTTTACAGATGTTAACTTATTTCTCAAATAAGTTAAGTGCGGAGGGGATTCCATTGGTATGTGGGGAAACTGAGGCCTGAGGAGGTTAAAGAAATTTGTCCAAAGGGGGCATTTAACATATACAAGTTGACTCTGCTGGTCCTTGTTAAGGGAGATGGCCCCATATTTGGAAGGATGGTCATTGCATGTTGTGTAGATAAGACTGACATGTCGATATGATTGAAAGACACCATTGGATTCAGTGGGAACAGGGGCAGGTCAATGTAGTACAAGAATACTAAGAAGCTGGAGGTGCTCAGGTATGTCCATGAGTTGCTAACTTAGCTGAGTTACAACTTTGGGTCGAAGAAGGCCACGCGCTGGCCTGTGAATCGTTGGGTTAGGAAGACCCTCACCAGAGGCTTTAGCCAGGACCACATCTGGTGGGAGCCACACTCCTTCTCATCACTTAAACCTCGTGCCAGTGCTGAGGCAGGCAAAGGTAAGCTGCCCCACATAAAGTTGTTCTGGTGAGATGTGTGGGATTGACATGCATGGAAACAGCTGGAATGTCATGGTTACCGTAGACCACAGCGAGGCCATTAACAGCATGGACTCTGGACTGGCTTCTTGGATTTGCAGCCTGCATCTGTGTGACCTTGGCAAGTTACTGAGCTTCTCCACCCCTCTAAATATAATGACAGCACTTCCTCATAGGGATGTTGTAGGGCCTGGGTGGGTCGGTCCTGGAAGGGGCTTCTACAGTGCCCGCATACACTACCCCGTCCATACAGGGAGGCTGCTATTATTATTATAAGGCATGTGGGAGCTTATATAATCAGGTTCAGGACTATCAGTCATGAGAATGACATCTGAGGCTGTGAGGACACCAAACTAGGTTGATAACACATGCCCAGCCCGCTGTGGTGGTGGTGCTTGAGCTGACAGTGGAGACGTGTGAGGCTGAGCCTGGATGTGGCTGAAAGATGTCTGTGGTCACGTTTGGCTGTGGATGTGGGACAGGGAGCAGGGAGGTCCATGCCATCTGGCTGTCTTCCTGGGGTTCAATAAAGGACACATGGTCTTGAGAGAAGAGTGGAGGGAGTGAATGACCACCTTTGAGTCATAAAAGGTTGCGGTATGTTTGATGATAGATAGCTTTTCCCATTTTCTGGGGCTGAAGGGAGAGCAAAGGGAAGAAATTGGTTTCACATGGGACACTCAGAACTTGTGATGGGAACGTGACCTTTACTGACAGTGAGCCTTGTTGGACATGAGGAAAGGGCCCGAGGAAAGTGGTAGAGTCCACTTGTTCAAGAGAGTCTCTCTCCCCTATTGATGGGGGTTTGGGGATATTGTGGCTTTGAATAACCTTTTCGAGACCTTCTGACTGTACGGTTTCATGGAGAATTAGAACAACAAAGAAGAGGAGGTAAGGGGTATCTGAGTCTTCTGAGTCGAAGATGGCTGTTCAAACCAGAAGGGGTATGATGATGCAAAATAACTTGGGCCTGTGCTGTGTTGGGGGAACACAGAGCAGAGCTGGCTGTGTGTTCCTGCTCTCCTGCCTTGCCCTGGGGCTTCTCCTTCACCCAGGCTTTGACACATCCCCAGAGGTGTCCCAGAGGTGTGTTCTCACCCCAGTGTCTGGCTCCTGCATTTGGCTCTGCAATGCCAGGCTTGTGTTCTTTAGTCACCGGCTGGGACTGGCGCTGGGCAGCTGGCATCAGAGGGTGACAGCCTGCCCACCCTGATAACCATGAGCCAGTCCCCTTGAATTAGTAACCTCGATTCCTGTAGCTACCACTATTAAGCTATCAAGTTTTTGTCTGTTCAGTTTTTGCCAGGAGCTCACCTACTTTAGTTTTCTTTTGGAATCATTTTATGTTTATCTCTCCTTCTTGTCACTTAGTTTGATCTCATTTTTATCATTATTAGTAGAACATTTGATGGACAGAGGTCATACCTTTTTATTTAGTCTCAGTGTAGGGCCTAGTAGAACACTAAATGTTATGAAATCTTTTTCTCTTCCTTCCTTTCCTCCCTTCCCTTCCCCTCCCCTTTCCCTTTCTCTTCCCCTCTGCTCTCCCTTTCCCTTTTCCTTCCCTTTCCTTCTCTTTTCCTTCCTTCCTTCCTTCCTTCCTTCCTTCCTTCCTTCCTTCCTTCCATTCATCCATCCACTCAACCATCTTCCTACACACTCATGTACCCACCTGTCCATTCATCCATCCATCTAACCACTGTCCTCCTCCCATTCATCCATCCATTTATCTACCAATCCACTCACTTATCCATTCACCCATTCATTCATCCACCCACACACCTTCCCAACCATCCCACTACAAAGACTCTGAACACAAAGGTGATCCATTCATGTACGATTTAGTAGTTAGTGGGGAGCTATGCAATGTTCTAAAGAGAAGCATTCACTTTTCTGATGGACACCATATTTTAGAAAAACTCCCTAGGCAAGAGTGTATAAAGAGAAGTCAGAGGCATAGTCCATCCTCCAGAGCCTGGCCCTCGGCCAGTTTTAAGGACTGAGTAAGAAGCATCTCTATAGGACCTTGTACGCGGGAGGGCTTGGTGTGGGGACTGAACCGAATGGGATTGGATAGAAATGGAAGTACTCTGACAATGAGCACAGTGAGACCTCTGCCCCATCAAATAGTGTGGTATAATGTTGGCCAAAGTAAGGTAAAATATGGGGCCCCTAGAACAATGTCTTGAAAATGTATGGTACTCACAAGTGTGTGTATCATTGAAATTGACGAGGCAAAGTTGATTGATGTTTATTCTGTTGACACTTTTGTAATGTGGCCAGTCACCCCTTACCACAGGGAGTTGGGGAGTTGAAAACAGGGCTCATTCTGTGTCAGTTGTATGCTTGTCTTTTTAGATAAATTGTGTGTGCTTTGAGGAAGCATTTTCACGTTGCTCATCTTGTTCTATTCACGTTGACATTATTCTTACCTTAGCATCCTCACAATGCATACACAGGTGTAAGGAGCAGAGGACTTGCTCAGATGCTGTGGAAGTCCCATGGAATAAAGGGTTTGGTCTGGATGATCCTCAGAGGGGCCATCTGTGAGATACGTACGGTTTCCAGTTTTCTGGGGTAGGAACTTCCCAAGTTTGACCACCAGAGGGTAGCAAATACCAATAATGACTTGCAGATTTTTTTTCCTTTATATTTATTTGGGGTTATATATGTAAGGAGAGCCTGGAATTTTGTTGTTTTCATCAGTTTAGCATTTTGTCAGCTATGAGTGTTGATTGTTGCAAAATGGTCAGTATAAGGAGAGTTGGAGGTGGGGGGGGGCATCAGCTGAGTAATTAATTGTCTGGCCCAAGACCAAGACTGTACATAGGAGGCAGAGTTATCTGGATGACACTTCAGGGTATAATTTGGCTAACAACGGCTTAAAAAATAGGTTTGTAGCATTTTGGGTGGGTGTGAAAATGGTTAAATTTTTTTTGTGTGTGGTGTTTCCATGGCAGTTTACATTTTTAACAACTGAAATTTAAACATTTATTTTTTAAAAGGTACATCTGCTTTTTTCCTCAAAGAGCAAAGAGCTAAAGAGCCAGTACAACTGTAGATAAGTAGCACCTGACATGAATTTTTGAAATGGTAATTTTAAAGAATTGCCATTCTGAATTTACTTCAATTCTGTGAACACATGTGGGATGAGTCGCTGTGGGCAGTAAGCAGAGAGAACCTGGAACAAGTGTGCGGAGCTCACGGTGTATCCTGGTAACTGAGATACTGGACACTGAAAACGGCTCCACTGTGAGGCAGCCTCCAGGGATTACGCTGGCCAGAAGGGGAAGGTGGTGGTGGTGGTATAGAGAATAACACTTCATAAGAGAGAGTCCGGAGATTTTTGTGGTTGGAAGAGACCTCAGAGATAAGAGTCCAGTGAATATGTTTTATGGAGACATTTCTGAACGAGGGTATGAGTCTCTCAGGCACAAAGACCTAGAAGTTGACCTGCAGCCCTTCCACCCTGAGCAAAGTCTCCAGGTCCCATCTGCAGATGGACAACCCAAGAGAACATGGCGGTGTATGGAGTTTTTCTGTGCTGGAGGAGAGGAAAGTCTTGGGCATCCCTCCCTCTTTGATGTGGCCCAGGAATGTGAGATGTTCATGATTATGATAACATTTCAAGGAACAGAGCTCCCTTGAACTAAGTCATCAGAAGCTGAGCAAGCCTTGTAGGAAACCCCGTCGCCTCAAACCCTGCGGTGTGGCCGTGGCAGCTATGAGAGCAATAGCGATGTTGTTGCCAGTGTAGACTGGTTCCAAGTTGCTCTGAGGCTGGGTGCTGCTTGGAAGGGGGCTGGCTTCTAGCAGCCTGCTCACCCAGGACATGGAGAAATGGTGCCCAGGCTGTAGCTGTGAGGAGCGTCATCTGTCCTGTTGCCTGCATCTGGGGAGCACCACCTGTGCCACCCGAGAGGTCAAGTATGGATGATTAATGGTGGACTTGCTGTCTTTAGGAACTTTTCCACCTGAAACTTGATATTCCATGTAGCACAAGTGCTTGTTCAGGTCACTGTACCTTTTCCTGATTGCACATTTCATGGACTCCATTCTTCTTCCTCTGCCATGAATCCCTCTGTCGGTAGTTTCTCAGAGAAAGGTGACAGTAGTTCAGTCATCACCAAGTACTAACTCCTTGTCCTGAGTTCTTATATAGATAATCACTCCTTTAGTCATCACAATGGCTCTGTGAGGTGGGTGCTGTCATGATCCTCATTTTTCAGATGAGAAAACTGAGAAAGAGAAAAATGTAAGTTTGCCCCGATATCCCTTGGCCTCACAATGTGGCAGCCAGATGCTGGGCCCTACCTTACCCACCTTTTGTAATCCTCAGGCAAGGAATTCTGTGAGTCTATCACAGACCCTGCTCACTGGCATTCTTGGACCATTCTTACACACAGTTGTAGTTGCTTTGGTTAACCAAACCAAACCAAAAATTAAAAAGAATTTTTTGTCTGCCTTTAAAAATATGGCGATTCCACTCAAACTGGGATCTGGCAGATGCCAAATGGTTAGTGGCTGGGCTAGAATCCTGGCTTCCTTATCCGCTGTGGCCTGGGACCTGATTTGTTCTTAACAGAACCACGGGCTTTGCATGATCACTGAGTGTCACCATGGTCCTGAGCATCTGTGTGCGGGGAGCATGAGGGGCGAGGGAAGACAGGCAGGTCCAGCCTTCACATAGAATGCCCTTTTACGGGAAAAAGGTCCATATGTAATGAACATTTGTTGAGTGTGTACAACTCTGAGCTCAGTCCAATGGGGTAGTTTTTGAATATTTCTGCTTATTCATCACAGCATCAGGTTTGCTGGTGACCAGGTCTATATTCCCCTGTAGGAGACCTCCACATTAGCTCAGGAAGCGGTTTGGCTTAGGTGTATGGACATTTCTCAGTAATGTGTTTAGATCTGGTCTTTCATTTTATCCTGCATGGCGTTTGGTAGGCTCTTTAAATGTGAAAATTCTTTTCATTCTGGGGAACTTTCTTCTACTCGTTCTCTGGTAATTCCCCCCCCCCCATTTTTCTCTGTTTTCTCAGAACTCGAATTGTTTGAAGGTTGGAGTTTTTGTCTTGATTGCCTCTTTCTTATTTTTCCCCTCAGAGTTCTCAATAGGATTTGCTCTATGTTCTGGAATTTTCCCCATTACACATTTTTATTTGTACAATTACTTTTAATTTTCAAGAGCTCTTTCTCTTATCTATTCCTTTTCTATAGGGATATGTTTTTGTTTTTTAGATGCAGTTGCTTCTGTAATCTAGATCAACTGGAGATTTTTTTCAGAGTTCTAGTCTCTAAATTATCTTTTTTTAAATAGGGTTAGTTGGGGTCAATTAGAGAAAGAGAGGGTTAGGGGACAGAGAGATTGGAAACCATCAACTACAATCAATGTGAGGTTAGTGCTATAATGGAGTTACTAGCAGGACCAGGCCAAGGGCCACCAGGATTAGCTTCAGCCGTTGGGGGAGAGTTCCCCCAAAGACTTTACACTGACTCTTGAGGGATAAGTAGAAGTTGCTTGGGAAACAAAGAGGGGGAAGAACATTCCAGGCAGAGGGGAGACCATTCATGAAGACATGGAGGGTGTAAAAGCAATGAAGTCCACAGTGGATGAACAGAAGGCTTACTGTAGCCAGAGCTCCCATGGCCTGCTTGAGAAGTTGTGGTGGTTACCTACCACACTGTCCAAGCTGGCAGGTGAGTGACAGCCATGATGGAAAAGGACTCAGGACCTGTGGAGACCTTTGAAGGAAGGATTACATACATAAGGACATGACTGGAATTGCATTTTAGATAGAGTGGGTGAAGAGTTAGCAATTGGGACTATGATAATAGTCCAAGTGAGACATGATGTGTGGAAGGGGTGGGGAAAGAATATGGTGTAAATGCGAAGGACAGAATGGAGAGGATATTGGAGCTGACTGGATGTGAGAGACCAAGGATGACAGCAGGTCTGGCCTTGGGGACTGTGACCCTTAATTCATTAAGGGAGTTAAGAAAGGGTCGCTTCCTATGCTTTCACCAATAGAAATTTCCCTTTAAATATACAACTGGCTTGACTCTATCCCTAACTTATACTACTGCAGGGCTTGTGGGGTGACCTCCCTCTCAGGGAAGCTGGAGATCAAGACCCTGGGGCTTTTGGAAACCTGCTTTCCTGCTTCCCCCTTGTTCAAGGAGCAGGTGCTGAGGGCTAGCCCTAGGGAAGGCTCCTTCTTTTTTTTTTTTTTTTTAAAGATTTTATTTTATTTATTTGACACAGAGAGAGAGATTACAAGTAGGCAGAGAGGCAGGCAGAGAGACAGGGAGAGGAGGAAGCAGGCTCCCTGCTGAGCAGAGAGCCCGATGTGGGCCTCGATCCCAGGACGCTGAGATCATGACCTGAGCCGAAAGCAGAGGCTTTAACCCACTGAGCCACCCAGGCGCCCGGGAAGGCTCCTTCTTATGGGAGGCCTCCCTGTCCAGTCCTGCCAGGACAGCATGGGCGAGTGTGCCGAAGGCTGGACTGTGGTATTAGCAAGTCCTTTCACTACTTCCCTCAGCTACTTCCTCTAGCCTGGCTTGAATCAATAAGAAAGGTGACATTTTGGCCTGTGTCAATGGTTCCTTGACTTGTTTCTCAATTTGTATAAAAGCCAGGTGGGGGTGCCTTGTCAACCCAATGTAGGGACCATAAAAAGAGGGAATGTTCATATTTAAAATACACGTGCCTGGCGAGAAGCACAGTGCCCCGTTCTGGTGAGGATATGTGGCCTCACTACATTTATTACACATATTGAGGAAGGGGGGATCCTGCCTACATTGGAGGGAATCCCCTCTGGATCAGTCTTGAGCAGAGTTTGGAGAGGTTGTGGCTGGAACAGGAGGAGGTAAACTGAGGGATGGGCACTCCTGCCTGCAAGGTTGGCCCTGGGCGGAGTGACTGAAGCCTTCTGTGGAACCATCTTGATTTGCTGCTCGGAGGACTCTGAAGCAAGTAGGTCTTACCTAGGGTACCTGCCCTGTGAGGCCAGTCACTGGGAATGTCAGCTTCAAGTTAACAGG
The DNA here is from genome assembly GCA_002007465.1 of Ailurus styani. Lineage (NCBI taxonomy): Eukaryota > Metazoa > Chordata > Mammalia > Carnivora > Ailuridae > Ailurus > Ailurus styani. Next base: position 2,364,654 of record LNAC01000033.1, on the reverse strand, counting down.
ATCTGTGTCTTCTTGGTCACTGTTGTCCCCTCTGGACTCAGCTCAGGGTCTGACACTTAGTAAGCACTTAGCAAGTGAGTGAATGGGTAGGTGAATAGATGGATGGCTACAGTGATGAAGGAAAGGCTTCTTTGGTGGAGAATAAGTCAGTCCACATCACAGCTCCATGGAGGTCAGATGTATGTCATTTGGTGACATCTTCAATGAATTAAGAGCAGTGGACCCTGATCTGAATCTTTACACAATTAAAAGCAAGAATTCTCCATTTCTTCTGTGTATATCCAGACCTTCTTTTTATGACTTTGGAGCTTGCCCACATCAGGGTATTTTCAGTCCATGCAGGGGTCTATACGGCAGAGACTATTTTGTGTTTTATTTCCTGCCGAGCTCACTTGCTCCCTGGCTCACCCTCATGGATTGCTCATGGGTGAGCCTCATGGGTCTGACGACATTGTCAGTGTGACTGGAGTGCTATTCTGGGCGGATGACGCACAGGTCTGGGGATGGTCTCTCATTCTCTAGAGATGGCCGTGTAACAGGATTAAAGCTTCAGCTGACAGCCCGGGTCCCAGACTGTGGAGGAGCTGGGTGAAGGGATTCTTTCTGGGCGACAGAAATGAGCTCATACTCAGCAGCACAGATCCGATTGCATTTCCTCAAACAGGCCACATCTTGTCACTACGGGCTCTGCCCATGACCTCCCTCTTTCCTTTCCCATTCACCCATTCTGCCTAAGGGTAGCTGCTCTTTCCTCAGAAAGCATCCCCACTCTTGCGGCTGCCCTTTCTGCCTGGAGCTCTCATGGAACGACACTGGTCTGGCCCCAGGTGTTAACTGTTGTCTGCTTCTCGGTCTGACTGTTAGACAGTCGTATCACACAGCACCAGGGTATCACACAGCACCAGGTGCAGAGGACGCCCTCAGTAAATATCTCTGAACTGATTCAGGCCCGGGGACTCCCCAACCCATTACCAGCATCTTTTTTTTTTTTTTAAAGATTTATTTATTTATTTATTTGACAGAGAGAGAGATCACAAGTAGGCAGGGAGGCAGGCAGAGAGAGAGGAGGAAGCAGGCTCTTTGCTGAGCAGAGAGCCCGATGTGGGGCTCGATCCCAGGACCCCGAGATCATGACCTGAGCCAAAGGCAGAGGCTTTAACCCACTGAGCCACCCAGGCGCCCCCCAGCATCTTTGTTCTAAGGAAGTCCAGGAGAAGGGAAAGGCAGCTGCCATATGCTGACCGCTCATGGATGGGCCAGACGTGTGATGCTCTATGTTCATTTGCTCGCCCAGGGCTCACAACAGCTCTACCATGATCCCCATTTTACAGATGAGAAGACAGAGGCTCTGTGAGGTAAGGTAGCTTGGCAAGGGCAAACAGCTCATATGGGGCAATGCCGTGTTTTGCCTACCTCACCCCAGAATGACTTGAGGGTCTCCCTTGAATAACTCTTATCAAAGACACCTTTTTCATCTTTTTAGCTCAAGTGTAGTTGATATACGTTATTATGTTATTTTCAGGTGTCCAACATAGTGATTTGATATTTATATACATTACTCAATGGCCACCGTGATAAGTGTGTCACTATTATTACAGTATCATTGACTATATTCCTCATGCTGTACTTGTCATCCTGAGACTTATTTATTTTATTACTGAAATCTTGTACCTTTTAATCCCCTTCACCTATTTCACTCATTCCCCTGCACCCCTCCCCTCTGGCAACCACCAATTTGTTCTCTGTATTTATGAGTCTTTTTGTTTGTTGTTTGTTCATTTGTTTTGCTTTTTAGATTCCACATGTAAGTGAAATAATATAGTATTTGTCTTTCTGTATCTGACTTATTTCACTTAGCATTATACCATCTAGGTCCAACCACATCACGAATGGCAAGATTTCATTCCTTTTATAGCTAAGTAATAGTTCATTGTGATATATACATATATATTCCACATCTTCTTTATCCATTCATCTATCGATGGACACTTAAGTTGCTTCCATATCTATTGTAAATAATTCTGTAATAAGAGCTCATATGTTTTTGAATTAGTATTTTTGTTTTCTTCCGGTAAATACTCACAGGCGGAATTACTGGGTTGTATATATTTCTATTTTTAGTTTTTTTTGAGATGTCTCCATACTGTTTTCCACAGTGGCTTCACCAATTTGCATTCCCACCAACAGTGCACAAGGGTTCCCCTTTCTCCACATCCACTCCAACACTTGGTATTTCTTGGTTTTTTGCTATTAGCTATTAGCGACAGTGGGAGATGATATATCATTGTGGTTTTGATTTGCATTTCCCTGATGATGAGAGATGTTGAGCATCTTTACATGTGTCTGTTGGCCATCTGTATGTCTTCTTTGGAGAAGTGTCTGTTTAGGTCTTCTGCCCATTCTTAAGTCAGATTGTTTGTTTTCTTTGGTGTTGAGTTGTAGGAGTTCTTTATGTATTCTGGATATTAACCCCTTATCAGAAACATCATTTGTAAATGTCTAGTCCCATCCATTAGGTTGTCTTTTTGTTTCATTGATGGTTTCCTTTGCTGTGCAAAATATTTTTAGTTTGATGTAGTCCCAATTGTTTATTTTTGCTTTTGTTGCCCTTATCTGAGAAGACAGATCCAAAAAAATATTGCTAAGACCAGTGTCCAACAGTTTATTGCCTATGTTTCTTTTTGGGAAATTTATAGTTTAGGTCTCACATTTGGGCCTCTAACCCATTTTGAGTTTGTTTCTGTGTATGATATAAGAAAGGGGTTCAGTTTCATTCTTTTGCATGTAGCTGTCCAGTTTTCCCAACAATGTTATTGAAGACTGTCTTTTCCCCATTGTATATTCTTGCCTCCTTTGTTGTAGGTCATTTGACCATCAAATTGTGGGTTTATTTTTGGGCTCTCTATTCTATTTTCAATGTATCTACTTTGTTTCTGTGTCAGTACCATATTATTTTGATTACTATAGCTTTGTAGTATTGTTTGAAATATGGGATTATGATATCTCAGGTTTGTTCTTCTTTTTCTTGATTGCTTTGGCTATTTGAGGTCTTTCATGGTCCCATATGAATTTTAGGATTATTGGTTCTATTTCTGTAATTTTGATAGGAATTACATTGACTCTGTAGATTGCTTTGGGTAGTATGGACCATTTAACAATGTCAGTTCTTTCAATCTATGAACTTGATATATTATTCCATTTATTTGTGTCATCTTCAATTTCTTTCATCAGTGTCTTATAGTTTTCAGAGCACAGGTTGTTCACTTCCTTAAATTTATTTTTTAAATTGAGTTTATTCCTAGATATTTTATTCTTTCTGATGCAATTGTGAATGGGATTATTTTCTTAATTTCTCTTTCTGCTAGTTTATTGTTAGTGTAGAGAAACATAATTAATATATAGAAATTTCTGTATATTTATTTTGTAACCTTTAACTTTACTGAATTCATGTATTAGTTCTAATACATGAAGTTTTTTGTGAAATCTTTAGGATTTCTTATATGTGGTATCTTGTCATGTGCAAGTAGTGACAGTTTTACTTCTTCCTTAATAGTATGGATGCCTTTTAATTTCTTTTTCCTTGTCTTATTGCTGAGTCTAGGACTTCCAGTACTACGTTGAATAGAAGTAATGAGAGTGGACAACCTTGTCTTGTTCCTGGTCTTAGAGGAAAAGATGTCAGCTTTTTACCATTAAGTATGATGTTAGCTGTGAGTTTGCCATATATGGAGTTTAGTATGTTGAAGTATATTCCTTCTATGCCCACTTTATTTTTTAAAATATTTTTTGTGTGTCTTTTCCAGTTTATTTCTTGTAATTTCTTTCTAGTTCTATACTAGTGTGGTCAGAAAAGATGCTTGATATGATTTCAATCTTCTTAAATTTATTGGGATTTGTCTTGTGGCCTAACATATGATCTATCCTGAGAACATTACATGTACATTTGAAAAGAATGTGTATTCTGCTGTTTTTGGTTGGAATAGTCTGTATATATCTGTTAAGTCCATCTAATCTAATATGTTGTTCCAAGCTACTATTTCTTATTGATTTTCAGTCTGGATGACCTATCCATTGATTTAAATGGGGTGTTAAAGTCCTTACTATTATTGTATTACTGTCAACTTTTCCCTTGATGTCTGTTAATATTTGCTTTATATATCTAGGTGCTCCTATTTGGGTGCATAGATATTTTCAATTGTTATATCCTTTAATAGGGGTAATCACTTTATCATTAGTAAAGACCTTCTCTGCCTTTTTTTTTACAGTCTTTGTTTCAAAGTCTGTTTTGTCTAGTATGCATTGCTACCCCAGCTTTCTATTTTTTTGCTTACATTTATGTGGAATATTTTTTCCCATCCCTTTACTATCAATCCGTATGTGTCTTTAGGTCTGAAGTAGGCAGCATATAGATGGGTCTTGTTTTTCTATCTATTCAGTCACTACTTGAAAGACTCTCTATTTTAAGGCTGCACTTGTGAAGGAGATTTGGACATGGAGCCCCAAAGTGCAGCATCTTAGATTTACGGAAAATTTCATGCCTCTTGCTTGGGTAAACTCTGACCTCTGAGCCCACTTGGCCGTTGTGATATTCTGAGGAGTAGATCCTATCTGTCTCTGGGTTTCTGGGGGCAACCTTAGACTCAACTTGATTTTTGTTCCCTGGGACAACATAGGTCAGGTAGTTAGGGTGACAGGCATTAGCACCAAGGTGACCCTATTGGGCCATGTTTTCTTTGTTAATTTTCATCTGATGAGAATGTTGCAGTGAGTAGACTTTTGTTAATATTTTAAAAAATATTTGCATATCTCATTTCTTTGCCTAATTAGCATTGTAAGAACAATGTCCCAGTTTTCATGCTTGAATAAATAACTGTCATGGTGTAAGGCGCTAAGGGGCTGGTTCACTGCAGTGCTTTCCCTTTCTCGTGTTTGGCGTCTCATCTAAGATTTGTTTCAGTGCACACTCTAGACATTTCTTTTAAAAGAACTAATCTTGTCAGCCAAATAATACCTTCTACTGCCATGATATATCTCCTAAATTTAGAGGACACTTTGTCATCGTTGCAGCATGACTCTGAGCATGAGATCACAGGAGATGCTTACTACAACAGCATACTCTATACCTCTACTCTGTTTTTAAAGTAAGTGGAATTTTAAAAGTGAGGAAGTTAGTTTAAGTATGGCCTTTCCTCTGACATGACTCCACTTTTATATATGACCTTACAAATTCTCTGGTTTATTCACTGTAGTCTACCACATGGGCTAAAGGCATGGCAGTATTGTAAGTTTTGGAGGAAAGAGCATAGACAGAAGTCCCTGCACTTAAGGGGTTTTCAGTCCTGTTGGAAAAGCAGAATGTAGACCGGAAAGGATCCTACATCAACACTGATGTCTTGGGGGCATGATGAAGTTGTAACAAGCACAGGATGACTTGGCTTCCATGCTGCAGTTAGAAGCCAGCCTGAAGGCATGCATGAAGAGAACACAATGTATTATAAGAAGCATAATTTTCAGAACACTGGAGGGGATAGTTCCACTCAGTGCCTGGAGTATTGTTGAATTCTGGGCTTCATTTCTAAGTAGAGACCCAGATAAATGGAGCCAGTCTGGGGCACCTGGGTGGCTCAGTGGGTTAAAGCCTCTGCCTTCAGCTCAGGTCATGATCCCAGGTTCCTGGGATCGAGCCCCACATCGGGCTCTCTGCTCGGTGGGGGGCCTGCTTCCTCCTCTCTCTGCCTGCCTCTCTGCCTACTTGTAATGTCTCTCTCTCTCTGTCAAATAAATAAATAAAATCTTAAAAAAAAAATGGAGCCAGTCTGGAGATGATACCCAGGATCATGAAGGGATTTAACACAATGCCATGCTAGGAACCACTGGAACACCTGAGGATGCCTAGATGGAAAGAGAGAAGATCCTGGGATGGAGAGGTATGATAGCAACCGTATAATAAACTGGGGATATTGGAGGCAGCTGGGAAGATGGTTTGGCTTAGATGATGGAGGACTTTTCTTGCCTTGTTAAAGATTTTGTGTTTTATTCTCTTAGCAATGTGGCTCTACTGATGGTTTGTAAGGACAGAAGCAATGAGAATTAGCTTGTGGTTCAGGGAACACCTTGGTTTGGAATAGAGAACACAGAGGAGCAACAGGTTTCAGGAGTAAAGCACGAGTTCGCAGAAGCTTCAGGCAGGAGTGTGGAGGCTCTGGGATACATTGGCTGAAACTGGCAGGAGTGGGTGACATCACACAGGAAGAAGTAGCTATGAGGAACTCGGGGCAAAGCCTACATTTAAAGGATAAGTTAAAGGGCATGATTGGGGAATGCAAGGGTTTGACCAGGGAAGTGGAAGGAGAACCAGAAGACTAAAGCTTCATGGAAGCTAAAAGGAGAGAATTTCAAGAAGGAATGTGTAATTAGTGATCCCACAGTTCATCACCATTTGTTGAGTGATGGAAATTCGTCGAGTGCCAGCCATTTTGCTAAGTGCTCTCCATACATCATTTTCTTTAATTCTTACAGGAGTTCCACAAGGGTGACACTAATGTTCATATTCTGTAGGTAAGGGATTGAGGACCGGGTTGTTAGGCTCCTTGGAAGACAGCATGTGGACTTTAGTGTGAGACAAGCTGAATTAGAGTTCTACCTCTGCTTTTATTACCTGTGCATACTCGTACAGATTACTTGGTTTTTCTTCTCCAAATGAAATATAATGGGTCAGTTTCCTGAGGATGTTGATGGGATTCTGTGAGCTATTGTCTTATTTTAAGTGAAACCCTTCACATGTGCCCAGCATGCAGGGATCCCTCCATAGACTTTAGCATGGTCTTGGTTATTCCCCAGAGTTACCTAGCTGGTAAAGGGTGGAACTGAATTTGAACCCTGGTCTTTGTGGGACCATATCCTGTGCCATGCCTTCAACCAAGGGAGGTGATATAGGGCCAGACTTTAAATGCCCATGGGGTGGAGGAATGGTGTTTTAGACGTAGGAGTAACTTGAACGTGTTTGAGCCCAGAAGGGAAGAAGGAAGTAGGAAGGGAGAGATTAACACTACCAGAGAGAGGGGGATTGCCTGGTAGGAAGTTCACAGGGAGACATATGACAAGCCATTAAAACACAGATGGAAGGATGACCCTGAAAACAAAGTAGATGTTTCTCCTTCAGAGACAGGATGGACAGAAAGTCTGAAAAGAGGAGGAAACAAAGAATTTTCAAGCAGGGGCAAGAAAATTGGGAACACTCCGACAGATGATTTCTATTCTTTCAGGAATGCAAAGTTAGATCAAGGTATGAGGAAAAGGAGCAGGGTGGGGTGGAAACTTTGGAAGAGGATGCTCAGTGTTTACAGCCACAGATGGTGATAGGCTGGGGAGAAGAGAGGCAAGGAAGAAGAGGGCTTGTGGAGATCATGGAAGACCCAATCTTGAGTGGCTTGCTGTGGTGTAATGTATAGTCATGGCCAGGCAGTGTGATGATGTAGTTAGTGCTTGGGGCACATAGCCCAGGGGAATGGGATGGTTGGGTTGTCCCAGATTTGGAAATTGGGTTGCAGAAGGACAGAGTGTCACAGTGAGATGACAGCTGCTGGGAAAATGTGAATCAAGGGAGCCCAGGAGATGAGGGTGAGTGGGAATAGGACAAAGGGACACTGGGATCTGAGGGAAAAATTTCCTCCTTCCACTGTTATTGAATACCCAGAGTATGATTAGGAACTTCTGATGAATAATATATATGACTTACTTTCAGATCTCCTTTTCCAAAAAACATAAGGCATCTGTATGCAAATTTTATGGCAAGAATTTCATACTACCTAAGCTGGATTTTACTCAGATTGTTACCTCAAGTGCAATCCATTAAAACTGGGCTCTCAAAACCCCTTGTCTCATGGTCACATAGCCCAGTCTGAGGATCCCTACATTTTTCAAGGATCCCTACCTCTTTTTGTTGGAGAATGGTTTTAGATGCCAAGATTTCGGTGCCAGGTGTTTTTGTTGCTACTAGAGTGTTACTACTTCTACGTCTTCTCAGTTGATGGAGCAAGGAAATATACATTTTTTTTCTTTTTTAAAAATACCTTATTATTTCAATTCAGTTATTTAACATATAGTGTATCATTAGTTTCAGATGTAGAGTTCAGTAATTCATCAATTGCATGATGGAAATATACATTTTTATACTAACCTGTGTGTATACAGATATCTCAATATATATCCATTTATATCTATGTTAAGCTAAAATTGAGTTCGAACTGATGTCTCAGCTCTAATCCATTACCACATAGATCATTCTTAATTTTTCCCCTACCTTGTCTGTAACCTCCAGCTCCACTGGTGAGAAACCTTGCTCCAGCCACTTGCCATCTGTTTACATAATTGCTCAATTCCAATATATGCGTATAGTGGTTTCAGAATTGCTAACTCATGCCCCTGTGGGAAACAATTTTATCATTCAGAGTACAGTGCTTATGTTCAGTTTATTTTGCCTTTGGTTTTACAGCCTATACTGAATTTCAAAGTTACTTATTTCAATACCTTTATCTCCCACCCCCTTCAGAGAGGTCATTTTATACATTTGTGATAGATTCTTTGGTCAGCCTGAATTCCATCCTGTAATTCCCCTTTACTTTCACACGATTAAAAAATTGCACACACTAAGTTTTATTCTTTATGCTGTAAAGTTCTGTGGGTTTTGACAAATGTATAGTTTCATGCACCTGCCATTACAGTATCATATAGAATAGTTTCACCACCCCCAAATAATACCCCATGCTTCACCTATTAGTTCCCTTCCCTCCCCAAATCTGGTAACCACTAATCTGACTACCAGCTATAGTTTTACCTTTTCCAGAATGTCATGTAAATATAATGACATAGTGGATAGCCTTTTCAGACTGGCTTCTCTCACTTGGCAACATGCATTTAAGATTCATCCATGTTTTTGCATGGCTTTTATGGCTGAATACTCTTCTGCTCTATAAATGTACCACAGTTTATCCATTCACCAATTGAAGGACATCTTGGTTGCCTCCAACTTTTGGTAATTATAAATAAAGCTGCTATGAACATTTACATACAGATTTTTGGGACATGAATTTTCAAATAATTTGGATAAATGCTTAGGAATGCTGTTGCTGAATTACATGGTAAAACTATGTTCAGCTTTGTAAGAAACTGCCAAACTGTCTTCCATAGTGGCTCTATCACTTTGTATTCCCACCAGAGATGCATGAGAAAACTCCTGTTGTTCTGGATTTTTGCCAGTTATTGTCAGTGTTTTGGTTTTAGCCATTCTAATAGGTGTGTAGTTGTATCTATTTGTTTTAATTTGCATTTCCCTGATGACATATGAAGTTGAGCATCTTTCCATATATATGCTTGTTTGCTCTCTGAATAGTTTTTCTGGCAAAGTGTCTCTTCATGTATTTTGCCCATTTTTAAATTGAGTTATTTATTTGTTTTATTATTGAGTTTTAGAGTTCTTTGGATATTTTGGATGTCAGTCTATTATCAGATATGTGTTCTGCAAATATTTTATCCTAATTTATGGTTTTCATTCTCTTAACACAGTACCTTTGGCGGAGCAGAAATTTTAAATTTTAATAAAGGTCAACTGATTTATTTTTTTTTTATGGATTGTGTTCTTGTTGGTGTGTGCAAAACTCATTACAAACCCAAGGTCATGTATACTTTCTCCTATGTTTTCTTCCAGTAATTTCATGGCTTTGCATTTTACATTTAGGTTTGTGACCCATTTTAAGTTAATTTTGTTTAATATGTAAGGTATCTTGATTTTTTTAAAATTTGCTTTCTTTCATTTTTGCATATGGATGTCTAACTGTTCCACCCCCATTTATCAAAAAGATGATCCTTTCTCCATTGAATTGCCTTTGCAGCTTTATCAAAATTCAGTTGACTATATTTGTGAGGGACTATTTATGGGCCCTCTATTCAGTTTCATTGACCTATGTGCCTACTTCTTTTCCAGTGCTATGCTGTCTTAATTATTGTAGTCTTGAAATTGGATAGTATTAGTTCTTCAATTTTGTTGTTCTTTATTGTTTTTTGGCTCTTATAGGTCCTGTGCCTTTTTACATAATTTTTAGACTTAATTTGTCAACATCTATTAATTTGTCAACATCTATAAGCCAATTTCTTAGGAACTTGATTGTGATTGTGTTGCAATCTGAAGAACTGGCAGGTTAAAAAGAGTGAGTCTTCCAATATATGAGCATAAAATATCTCTCCATTTGTTTATATTTTCTTCGATGTTCATTTTTAAAAATCATTTTTCTTTTTCTTTTGGATAATTTGTATTGATCCATCTTCAAGCTCACTGACTCTTTCTTTGGGCATTTCCTCTCTGCTGTTAAACCTATTCATAACTCTGTTTTATATTCAGATATTGTGTTATTCCATACTAAAATTTTCATTTGTTTCTTGTTTTTATCGTCTATTTCTCTGCTGATATTGCCTATATTTTCATTAATTAGAGCATATTTTTCTTGACCTCATAGAGTATGGTTATAGAATTGACCCTTGAACAACATGGGTTTGAATGGTACAGATCTACCTATATATGGATTTTTTAAAAAGTGCAGTACAGTACTATAAATGTACTTTTCTTCCTTATGATTTTCTTAACATTTTCTTTTCTCTAGCTTATTTATTTTTTTAAGTTTTTATTTATTTATTTAACAGAGAACACAAGCAGGGGGAGTGGCAGGCAGAGGCAGAGGGAGAAGCAGACTCCCTGCTGAGCAGGGACCCCCCCCGATGAGGGGGCTCTATCCCAGGACCCTGGGATCATGACCTGAGCGGAAGGCAGACGCTTAACCAACTGAGCCATCCAGGTGCCCTCTAGCTTACTTTGTTGTAAGAATACAATATATAATACATATGCAAAATATGTGTCAATTGACTATGTTACTGGTAAAGCTTTCAGTCAACAGTGATCTATTAGCAGTTAAGTCTTTGGGGAGTCAAAAGTTATATGTGGTTTTTCAACTGCACAGGGGGTTGGTGTCCCTAACCCCTGCATTACTCAAGGATCAACTGTAATATTTTCTTGAAAGCCCTTATCTGATAATTTCAACATCTGTATCATTTTAGGAAAGGCATTTAATGATAGTGACTTCTTCATTCTTCATAAAATCAGTAACTTTGGATTATATCCTGGACATTTTGAATATTATGTTCTGAGGACTCTGAGTTATGTTATATTCTTCTGAAGAAAGTTGGTGGTTTATTTGAGCAGACAACTAACCTGGTTAGATTCCAGGCCTTACCCTTGAGCTTTGTCTTATCTTCTGAGGGTTTGTCTCAGTTTAATTCTTTAAGCCTTGCTGCACTGCTTTGTCCCTCCAGTGCATGCTGGTTTGGTGCTCAGCCTGAGATTCATCCAGAGTTCGTGCACAGAGTCAGGGGATCCCCTTCTCCTCCTGCCTCTCTAGGATTCCTCCTCATACTCTTGTGACAACAGCTGCCTTTACTTATTTTCCTAGGTACTCTAGCCAGAAAGACAACAGGTTTTCTCTCAGTTTTATCTACCCATGCCGCACTACTCCTCACCTGTGGCCTGCTTTCAGGGAAAACAAAAGCAAAAACAAAACAGGAAGAAAAAATTTGGGACATTAACCCTGTACCAGTTACTACTCTATAATCTGTCTGTTTTTATTCTCCAGAATTCTCAGTAGCTGTTTCTTGTATTTTGCCTAAAGTTTATAGCTATGATCTGTGGGAGGGTTGATCTGGAGAGGGCTTCCTCTGCCATATTAGAAGTGAATTTCAGTCTGCTTTTTTCACCTAACATTATTTCTTGAAGATCTTTCCAAATGAGCATATAGACAGCTTCCTCAATGTTTTCAATCCTGCCTAGTAGTCCACTATAACCAGACCCCTCTTGGTGGACATTTATGTTATTTCCAAAGTTTCACTTTTAGAGATAATCCTGCCTCAAATGTCCTTGTACCCCTATATGTTACTCTGAGGTCCTGGGGGAGAAATGTCTTGGGCCCTCAGCTAAGCTTTTTTTTTTTTTTTTTGAATCTTGAAAAACTTCATTTCCTTGGTAGCAGAACGATTTCTGTTTCCTCCTATGGTTGACTGAAGCTTGGGTCATGTTTCTGGGTATATCCAGCGGCAGGAAGATATGGAGGAGAGGAGAGATTATGAGGAGTGCCAAGTATTCCAGAAGTCTTAGAGATTGCTCCACAGCACTCAGCTGAGTGGAGTGAGGGAAGTCTGATGGAAAAGGAAAGTGCCAGCCCTAGCCCATCCCAACTGGGTGCTTTATTTAATTTGCCATTTCTGAATTGTTTATTCATCAACAAAGGACAAAAGGCATCTTTGGACAAAAATATAGCACATTAAACAACGCTTTCTCTCTTTGCCTCTTTCTCTTCCACTTCTTCTCATGCAAAGGTCAAGAGGAATCTTTCAGAAGCATCACAAAGTCTGTCCCTACCTTGTTCAGCATCTCTTGATTGTCTCCAGGATCACATTCTCAAAGTCTCAAGACCCACCATACGCCAGTCCCAAATATCCCCAGATATTTAATCCCTATGCAACTGTGTGACTTTAGGCAAAGTAGCATACTCTTGGAATCTTCTTCTCCTTGTCCAAAAATGGGAGCAGTTGTGCTTTCTTCTCAGAGTTGTTGATTAAGTGATGTTTCTGCAGCACTTGGCCCCATATTTGACTTGTGGAAAGTGCTCAGTGGATGCCACCCAGAGGTGTTGCCCAAATGTCCCACCTGACTCCATTTCTGTACTGCTAAGTAAGCTATTGCTGATGCTGAGGTCCCCACATGATGCCCTCCCCTGTTCTCCATAGCCATCTGAATCCTGCCAATCCCTTGAGACCCAGCTCAAGTCCCAGCTCCTTTGTGAAGGTTTCTTGATCAAGCTTTCTCACAGCAAGATCACCCTCCTATGAACTGGAGTCTATCACTTCACAAAGTGGGTAGTGAAGCTATTTTCTTGGTTTATGTTGTGCTTTCTGAGCTCAGGGGCAATGCCATGGATCTCTTTATGCCCTCCTTCAGTGTCTTGCACACAATAGGCTTTTTATAAACATTGATGATGGGTTTGAAACGCTGTATTTCACATGCATTAAATGGGCAGTTTCCACACATAGAAAAACATGATACAACTTTGTCATTGGTGGCCAAAACAATGCAATGGTCATGTTGGTGTTACAAACATGTCAGATTAAAGTTTGAAGACATCCAAAGAGTCTTCTGAGTTTTGGGGATGTTGCTTTGCTCTTTTCCCTCTTGACTTTTTAAAAATAGCAATTAGGGGGATGCCTGGGTGGCTCAGTCATTTAGTGTCTGCCTTCGGGTTGGGTCATGATCCCGGGGTCCAGGGATCTACCCCTGCATCAGGCTCTCTGCTCAGTGGGAAGCCTGCTTCTCCCTCTCTCACTCCCCTGCTCGTGTTCCCTCTCCCTCTGTGTCTCTCTGTGTCACATAAATAAAAAAATCTTTTAAAAAATGGCAATTAGGATCTTTGGTGTACAGTTCATATTTTCTTAGGTTCTCGGAAAAATAATCCAGTTGGGTGCCTTATACAGACACATCTCCCTCACCACGGTGAGGACGTACAATGTTCTTGGCTGCTGTGTGGCTATAGCAGAACAGGGAGGCTACTGGGTTGGCTGTTCTATTGACTGTCCAAGTCAGGGGGCGGAAATACAGACTTGATGTGAGTTAGAAACACAGACAATTGCATAAATACATTAAAGAAAAAACAAATACAAAACCCATACTTCCAGGAAGTGCTTATTGAGCTCCTGTTTTGCATCTGATACTGGTTTAAGCATGGGATGGAAGATAAATACCCACTGTCCCAGAGCTTGCAGTATAGTGGGGGAGAGCTGAATACAGACAGTAGCATTTGTATATGCCATGCAGAAGTCGCCAGATGAGGAACAGATAAAAGCCGGAGTGGGGCATAGAAGCCACATAGGCGTCGTGATAACTGAGGGACCATATAGGATGAATGGGAGTTTTCAAAGTTGAATGAGGAGAGAAGAGCATTGAGGGAAATGGGATGGGATACGAAAGGAAGTGAAACAGTACATTGTGTTTGGGAGTCTGGGATGATTTGATATCCCGGGTAGGTTGAAAAAGGGGCAAAGAGGCAGGTAAGGTAACTATAGGGTCTTGGCTTTAGCACATGGCCACTAGGAGTCCCACATGGGTCTTCCACAAGATTCAATGGCATGATCAGCTCTGAATTTTCATCCAAAGAAAGTCAACCCCTTCAAAAGCTCTTGCTGTACTTTTCCTGTGAGGCAAAGTGACATTCTCAAGGAGGTGGCAGTGGGGCTAATGGGAAGGAGCTGAGCTTAGAGCAACTCACCTGGAGTTTTGGGGGGGGGGGTTTGTTTGTTTGTTTTGTTTTGTTTTCCATCTAGAGATATTGACAGGGGCTAAGGAGTGGTTGGGTGGATGAACTGAGGATGAGAGGGAGTCACATGTTTTGCTTTTTTATGTAGTTATAACCTCAATGTTGAAATCCTTATTGCTTATGTTCTGCCTTTTTTTATATCACATCCTGAGTTGTATTCCTTGTTGCTATATGTTTTTCTTAATTGTAAGTTTTAGTGGAAGCAAAATATTGAGTTAAAGTGTTGTATTGACTTAATTATTCTTGTAGTTGTTGATAATATTTACATTATTTCAATTATTTTTAACTTTATATATGGAACTTTAGTGTACATCCTTGGATTTTCTCTTTTATATTATTTCCTTAGGGACAATCTGAAGGTATTAATAGTGTCATGACTCCTTGATACATTTTGTCAAGTTGTTTTTCAAATGGGCTCTGCCAACAAGTGTGAATGTGCTCCTTCCACTGTTTTTTTCTAGATCTAATTCCTGTAACTATCAACAATGACTAACAGATACCGAATGCTCATTTTATGCTAACGCTGTGGAGTGCTTAGAGTGTATCATCTGATACAGCCTTGTCAACAAGGCTGGGAAGGAGTAACAATTGATACCCTCAGGTTAGAGCAAGGAATCTGAGGCACAGAAATTGAGCCATCTGCCCAAGGTCATATGGTTCAGAAATGCTAGAGCTGTGCTTGGAATTCAGATAGGGTCTTTGGGGAAGATCTTACCATGGGTAATCACCAACTTGTACTGTCTCACTGTTTAAATTTCCATTTGGGGGGTTTCTGATGAGGTTGAATATTTTTCTATATGTGTGGCATTTGTTACATTATTTAGTGACTTCCCTTTTATGTCCATCAGAGTTGTTTACTTACTAAGGTCTTCACACTCCACCTCATCCCAATATGGAGTGCCAGTGCATTATAGTCTAAGTAACACCCACTTCAAGTGGTGGGTTTGTGTTTTGGGGTCTTTGTTGGGTCAAGGTGGCAGTTAGCACTGGTCTCACACTTCACTGATAGCTATGGCATGCGTTCATCTCTCCCTAGCTGTGTCATTTGGACCTGGTTACTCCTTGGTAAGTTTATTCTTTCTCTTCAGAGGAAGAGAAGACACCCTGGAGAATTGTCCTGGAAATATTGAGAAAACTGAGAATGTTTCTTTTGTCTCCTGGTGAGGCAATGATGGGTCATAGCAATGTCTATAAACCAGTGAAGGTGTTTTTGCTCTTGTGTCTTCTGCTCCATTTCTTCTCTATGACCACATGATCACACTTCAGCAGGGCTCTCTTTGTCTGGGTGTGTCCTTCCGTGAACCTGGTCTGAGGCAGGGGAAGAAGAAGAAAGATGTTTTTATCCCACTCTGCTTGTTGTGTGTGTGTGCAGGAACATTAGTCATTGCTTCTCTCACATCCATCATTTTAGACAAATTCACTGCTCTGACATCAAAGTCTGAAATTACCACCTTTGGATTATACTGACCTAAAAATTGAAATCATGACACAGAATCTTTGTGAGAATTTGTTTGGGGTGGGGGTGACAGGCTTATTTCCAAGAGATTATAACCTTGTTCTTTTACCTACTTCCTTCCTTTCTCTCTCTCTCTCTCTCTCTCTCTCTCTCTCTCTCTCTCTCTCTCTCTCTCTTTCTTTTAGAGGTGGGGGAGAGTAGGGAAGGGGCAGAGAGAGAATCTCAAGCAGACTTCATGTCCAGCGTGGACCCAGATGCAGGACTCAATCTCACAACCCTGAGATCATGACCTGAGCCGAAATCAAGACTTGGACACTTAACAGAATGAGTCAACCAGGCACCCCTCTTTTACCTCTTTTCCTGAGTCTTTGCTTTGAATTTTTGTTCTTTTTATCCAGTGTGAATGTATCTCTCTGCCAAGGCATTCACGTTTTAGGCTGACAAAGACAGACAGCATCTTAAGATGTGGTTTGTAGTATTTTGCAATGCGATTTTTTCCCCATGTTTTTTCTTTATTAGATATTTTTTGAAACTCATCATTCACTACCAGCTTATGTTAAAACATTCAAAACACAATAAACAAGGCCATGAAAGAGTGAAGGTCCTTTTCTACCCCATCCCTTCCCACCCAATAATTTGGTAGTCTTCCGCACTTCTTTCCTTATATAAATAACCATCTAATATCAAATATAACCTCAACACATATTATACACATCTATATTGTATCTACAGTTGATTTGTTTTGTTTTGTTTTGTCTTTTTGCTTAAAAATATGTTGTGTCCCTTTTTGCAGTGAATCTACTGCACTCTTTTTAACAGCTGTGCTCATGTTTTATGGAAAGCCTCATCTTAACCTATGTTCTATATACCTGGACAGAGGACCTTTTTTTTTTTTTACTTTGTTTTGTGGGGTTTTTTTGGGGTAAAAACTAGACAGAGGAGAAGGTATGGGTGGTTAGAAGGAAGAGAAGTGTTTTTAAGGGAGTATTTGGCAAAATTCAACACCCATTCATGATAAAAACTCTCAGAAAAATAAGAATAGAAAGGAACTTCTTCAACTTGATAAAAAGCATCTAAAAAAGAAACTGTCGCTACCATTATGCTTAATGTCCAGAACTAAATGCTTTCCCCATAAACTTGGGAACAAGGCAAGGATGTCTGCTCTCATTACAAAGGGAGAAAAAGGTGTATAGATAAGAATGGAAGAAGTAAAACTGACTCTATTTGCAGATGACATAATGTTGTACATAGAAAGGCCATGGAGCCTATTAAAAAAACCACACACACAACAATGCCTAGAAATAATAAATGAATTTAACGATGTTGCAGGATACAAGATAAACATATGAAGATCAATCGCATTTCTATATATTAATAAATATGTGAAACCTGAAAAAAATACCATTTACAATTGCTTTAAAAAAAGGAAATGCTTAGCAGTAAATCTAGTGAGACATAAATAGAAATTATATGGCATTTATCTTATAGAAATGAAAACTTATATTCATGCAAATTCGTGCACGTAAGTATCTATAGCAGCTTTATTTATAGTAGCCCCCAAATGCAAATAACCTATATGTCCTTCAACAGATTCATAAACATTGGTATATCCATACCATGGAATACTACTTAACGATCAAAAGGAATGAGCTATTGGTGCATGTAACCATCTGGATGCATCTTCACAAAATTATGCTGAATGAAAAGACCTAATCCTAAAAGGTTACATACTGATTGACTCCATTCTTGAAATGACAAATTACAGGAATGGAGAACAGATTGATGATTTCCAGGGGTAAACAGTGAGGGATTGTGGGAGCAAAGTGGGTGCATTTATAAGGGCAATACAAAGATCCTTATGGGGAAGAAATGTTCTGTAACTGAACTGTATTGGTGTCAATATACACATTGTGTTATTGTAGTGTAGTTGTGTGAGACGTTACCATTGGAGAAAACTGGGTAAAGGATACATGGGAACTCTCTATCCTATTTCTTTATATAATTTCTTTTTTTTTTTTTAAAGATTTTATTTATTCATTTGACACAGAGAGAGAGATTACAAGTAGGCAGAGAGGCAGGCAGAGAGAGAGGAGAGAGGAGGAAGCAGGCTCCCTGCTGAGCAGAGAGCCCGATGCGGGCCTCGATCCCAGGACCCTGGGATCATGACCTGAGCCGAAGGCAGCGGCTTTAACCCACTGAGCCACCCAGGCGCCCTCTTTATATAATTTCTAATACCTGCATATGACTCTACAATTATACTAAAAAGTTTAACTTAAAAAATATATTGTTTCTTCAATAATGAATCTACCATACTGTTTTTAATAGCTGTTGACATATTTCATGGAATGCTTTATTTTAGCCTATATCCTATAAGCCTGGGCAGAGGGATTTTTGTTTTATGTGTTTTGTTTTATGTGTATGTTTATTTCTGTTTATATGTTTTACGAATTTTTTTTTGCAAAGATTAGAGGAGAAAGTAGGTAAAAACTAGAAGGAGGAAAATGTTTTTCTTTCTCTAAAACAAGCTTCTTAAAATTATTTTTGTATTTTACATTAAAAAGAGATATCCTTTCCTGGGAGTTATACTCTTGACCCTCATGGGGGCCTGGGGGATCAGAGTGGGTCTGCAAGTTATGGTGGGGTCTTAAAGCTGCTGTGACAGGCTATGAACAGCCTTTCTTTTTCTTGCATTTAACAGCCCCAAATCCACCTTAGAAATGCCCTCAAATATTTTTGTTATTGTCTGCATTTGAGGGCGTCACCTATTTTTTCCCTTTTGTACATTTCCTTTTCTTCTCTTCAGCCTCCTCCTCCTCTCCTTGCTGACTCTTTGACTTAGTAATCAAGTTTTCACTTAAGTAGTATTTGCCACTGAAAGTTCCCCGAGTTTTCTCGGTTAGGTATTCTGTGATGTAGGCTGCACCCAGAATCCAAGTCCATTGTCATGCTGATTTCTTTTCCATTGAAGTTAGGCTTTCTAGGACAAGAGGGTGTGATTTATGATATTATCGAATACCCAACAGTTTCTATCAAGAGAAGCAAAGAAACCCAATTCCACAATTATTTTGTTTGAAACCTAAAACTTAAAAAATGCATTTGTGAACAAACTGTAAGCATCAGAGGAACTACCTGGGGGTGAATTCAGTGGTTCATGAAGCTGGCTCTTTGACAGCCCTGTTTGTCCAGCTCTGGGTTCCAGGCACACAGAGAGGAGCGAGGCCCTGCTGCACACTCATGGTGCTGTGACAGAGACTGTGACCACTTAATGACAATGACAAAGACAACAGCCAGGCTCCTGAAGCCCTTACCTTTGCCAGGCCCTGAGAGCCTTCTCCCCTGTGTCTCTTGGGGGCTACAGTTACTGTCACCTCTGCAGAGGAGGGCACTAAGGCAGAGAGTAGGGGGCTTTTCCACCTGCCAGACCCCCACAACTCACGGGGCTCGGTCCCTGGAAAATGCCTAGCAGAATGGGTCCACAGTGCTCTAACTATGGGGCAGCAACTCAAGACTGACAAATGTTTTCATTTTGGGTGAACTGGGGGCCAAACAAGTCCTTGTGAAAACCTGTCTACTTGTTTTTTAAGCAAGACGTTTAGTCCAAAAAGATAGTGTCTGGCTCAGGTTCTTGGGGACAGCAGTGAAGAACAGCACCATCATTAGTCTTACCTTTTTAGTCATTTGGAGCTTAGAGTCTTAAAAACAACCTGTTTTCTTAGGTTGGTTAAACAACCGCTGCCTATATTTCAATGTTCGTTCAATGTTAATTTCCATTGATTTAGCAACTTATCTTTTACATCAGGTTTTGAAACTTTCAGATCTGAATTGCTAGGTTTCTGACAAATCTGAAAAGATTCTATACATTATGCATATCCCTTGCTTTTCCTAAATGTTAGTGTGTCTTTTTCTTGATTTTTTTGAGTTTTTTTTTTTATTTTAAGGCACCAAGGAAGGATAACATCACAAAATAAACTCAGTAATGAAAAATATGTTTCTGTGTTTTTTTCCTCCTGCCTTTCTTGCTGTTCTCTCCCTCTTTCGCGAGGAATGGCAAAGGAAGGGGAGGCTGCAGCCTGTTGAGGCTCATTCTTGGCCACCAGGAAGTGGCCTTGTCTTTGCAGGTCAGCAGCAAACAGTGGGTCTCAAGCAGGGTGCACACAGCTCTC
Organism: Ailurus styani; assembly: GCA_002007465.1. Classification (NCBI taxonomy): domain Eukaryota; kingdom Metazoa; phylum Chordata; class Mammalia; order Carnivora; family Ailuridae; genus Ailurus; species Ailurus styani. The sequence goes on along the minus strand of LNAC01000033.1, from coordinate 2,344,627 downwards.
TGTGATGGGTGGATGATCAGCCAGGAGCACCAGGAGGCCTCATTTCCCAAAATATAATCTCAGGCCAGCCCATCAACCTGCCTGAACTCGCAGTGATGACAATCCCTGAAGTTGAGTGTAGGACACTGAAAGGTCATTAAGAGCATGTAAAGTGAAAATAGCTTTACTATGTGCTATAAGACCATCATCACCATCATAGCAGGTAATAAGAGTCATCTATGCCAAGCATGGTTGCTATGTTCTTTCCTTACATCACCTCCTTCAGTGCTTCTAAACCCTACCCCTGGAGGAATGGCTAAAACACCCCGGAGTTTCTGATTCAGTAGAATTAGGGCTGAAGAGTCTGCATTTCGCACAAGTTCCTGGAGGACGAAGATCCTTGCTACTCCTCATCTCTGAGTCTAAGTGAATCTTTCTAAAACAATGCCATTTTACATTGAGGAGAAGTCAGGGAACTTGACCACAAAACTCATTGTTACCGACCATAAGCATCTGCTCAGCGCAGTTAATTTTTCAGAGGAGATAGCAAGTGCCTAAAAAAAGCCCTAGACAGATGCCAAGGCTAAGGACTAGTGAGTTGTGGTAGGGGTTTGAGAGTCAGGCCTGGGAGTCCAGGAAGATCTAGGACGATGCCTGCGGAAAGAGCAGTCCTGGGGGGTGCTTGTGTGGGGAGCAAGGGAGTCCTGATTATTACCGGGAGAGCACCGTGCTGCAAAGACAGCCAGGGAAAGGGTTAAGGAACCATTTGGTAGATTACTTTCTCCCTGTGCTGGCTTCCTGGTGTCAGCACACCGTGGCTCTGTTTGTGTGGGATTCTGTCCACACCATGCCTCTTCTCCCCTTCAGGCTCCTTTTCCATATCTCCCATAAAAGGGGAAGGAATAGTGGAAAACTGCAGGAGGAAAATAAGCAACAAGCTCTTCTTTTTGAGTTTATTTTGTGATGGACCCTTTGGACCTATGAAACTTAAAAAGTGAACTAAAGAGAAAAGTTCACATAATTACAGGAAAAGGAAAGAAGACTCATGAATAACATGAAAGCTCTTTCTAGATTTGTCACGAGCTAATTAATTCAGATTTGAAGATCCGAGAATGCAAGGAGAGGCTTGGCGGTATGGAAATGTGTAAAGTGAGGTTGCAGACTGATGGCCTCCCGGCCAAATCCCACTGATATGTTTTGTTTGGCTTGCACTATTTGAAAAATACTCAAATCTGTTTAAAACGTGGGAGTTTTTATCCTAAAACCCTTAGTTTCCAGATTTTCTTGAGGAATAGGGAGTGCTAGCATGGGGGTTGTGGTCGGTTGGTAGCTGACCCTGTGAAAGGGCATGGCTCTTGGTCATAGTCCCCGCCAGCACATCACCCCAGTCTAGAAGGTTCTGGACCCAGACTTGAAACATCACCACTTATCAGCGGGGCCACTTTGGGGCCGGCGTTTAATGGATTCTTCCTCCTCACCAGCCCCCGACTGCCTCGTGAGTGTGACAGCACGTCATAAACACGCAGCACAGTGGACCTGTCAGGAGGGGGTTCCCAGCAACGCAGGCACCTTTGGTCAAGTGGGCATTAGGAAGAGATGCTTAGTGACAGCCTGTGGACAGGGAAGGGAACTCATGTAAAGGAAGTGCCCTAAGACAGTGTCAGCCATTTCTTAAAAAAAGATTTTTTAAGGTGTTTGAAAAATGTCTTTTCTAAAATTATTATGATTATCTTACAAGATCCGTGCAGTCTTCGTGGTACTTTATAGGGCGTATCCGGCTACAGCTGGTGCACTTTGGGGGGTTTTATGGCAAATTATTCTCGGATTACTCTTTAATGCAGCAAGGTCTTCCTGTTGTCTGAGCTCCCTGGGTCATATAGAAAACCCTCAGACTTGATACAAAACAGCTGCCTCAGTCAGCTGTTCCAAAAAAGGAGCATTTTAAGGCTGAAGCAGCAGGAAAAAGGTTTTTGTTGCTGGTGGAGATTTTGAAAAACGTTCAATTACTCTTTCCTTGCCATTAAAATGTGATTTAATTTTGTTATTAACAAATTGTGTAAATCTAAAAAGAAGAACTCTGAGTGGGAGTTTGTGGAGTGCGTTCTGGCAAGACTTACAGTATGTCCTGGGGGGTTGTTCTCCAGGGAGGGCAGCCGCACAAAACTCCAGCTGACCTCCATGTCCCCGGGCCTCAGCCCTGGCTGGGCTGGGGTCAGGGGCCAACCCCTCAGCCTCCCTCCTCCCGCTCCTCTGGGTTCCTGCTGAGACCAGCAACAAAAGGGTCAATTGTCTGAGGCCTCCCTTTGTCTCAGGGGGTACTGGGGGCCTCTCTGAATGCGGGAGAGTCTCTGTGCACGTGGGTCGGTGCATATGTGCACGTCTGTATGAGTGTGTGTGTGCGCATATGTGCCAGTGCCTGCATATGTTTGCATCTGAGTACTGTGTGAGCATGTGCATGCATGTGAGCACATATGAATACATGCTTATTGGGACATGTGCATACGAGTGGTGTACATGTGCATGCATGTGTGAGTGTGGATATGCACGCATGCGAAAGTATGAGTACACACATGGGTGAGTTGGGTCTCAGGGCACACACATGTGTGCATCTGTGTGCACATGCACGTATAAATTGGTTGTAAAGTGTGTGCAGGCGTGTGGTTGCATGCATGTCTGTGCCGACACAGGCAGGAGCAAGACTGGTTCAAAGCATCTCCAAGCTGCTGGTGCTTCTTAGCGAGGGTGAGCGCTCAGAGAGGCTTGACTTAGCTAGGTTCCTAACGCCAGGGCAGAAGGTTATCTCTGGCCCATCTCTCAGCAAATTACACAGTTGCCTTTGTCTTGTATCTGTTATGGTACAGGAACCTCAGAGAATTTTCTACCGCCCCTGCCTTCTCTGGGGTCGGATAATATGTAGGAGGAGGAGAAAGAGACATAAAGAATCTCCTTACTCATGTTCCAACCTGGGATTTCAGGGCAAGGCCCATGAGGGCTTTTCTACACGGTTCCATTGTCTTGTCAGGGCTGTCAGATTGGATCCAGTGCGTTCCGTGTGGAGTTTAAGCCCTGTTTTCAGAATGACGGTGCAGTGCCCTGTTCCCATCCACCACATGAGTCGGTTCCCACATAGCTCCAGGCCCTTTGCGTGGGTTCGAATCATCTAGTTCCCTTGCATGTCATTATCTGGCCTGTTCACACAGGGGCCCGCGGGGTGTCGCGGCGGGTCTGTGTGATTCCCTGATTCGCACTTTTTTCCTTCACAGAGACATCCTTTTTAAAATGATAATAACACATATTTGATTCAGAAGCCAGGAAAGGACAAATACAAGTGCTTCATCGAAATTGATCTCTGTGAAGGATTTATCACCCAGCCTCACAGGTACCATGGAAAGACTTCCTCTGGTTTTTTATTTTTGTCCCTCCCACGTCCATTTTCTCTCCCTACTCCAGCAAAGGCGTATCTTTCAACTGCGGAAAAGCCACCAATTAAGCAGTACTCTAAAGCTTATCAAAATATTCGGTTGGTAAAATTATCTTATAATTAGCCTCACTGGAAGCCAGAACTTTTTAACTCCAGGAAATGTAAAGTTACGTGGCATGTGAAATCGTAAATTGTTCATCCTGACCTTTTGGCTGCAGTTTCTGTTTTTATTTCCTTCCCTAAATAATTTCCTCTTTGTTCTTTAAATTCTTGATTGTCTTGAGGCATCTTCCTTTTCTGTTTGCTTAAATCTCAAAAAAATATACTCCTGCTTCGGCTGACAGATAATTGAATACACTCAGGTGAGTGTGATATGAAATCATCTTGATGTTATATATTTCATGCCTTTACTTCTAGATAATCTTTTGGTAAAATTAAGCCTATCCTCCCTGAGTCCTGGCTCACCGATGCCAGTTTTGCATTTGGGGTGTGAGTGGTGGTAACACCTGGCCGAATTATTCTGGAGCTGAGCTGTTCAAGCAATAGTTGGAGGATTCTGCAATGTGTCAAGGTGGACCAAGGTGTTGGGCTTTCTTTCCTCTTAAAAAAAATGAATTGAAATATAGCTGACGTATAATATTATATTCATCCCAATGATTTCATTTCTCTTAACTCTTCCTCCCCTTGCCTCTTTGTCACCTCCTCCACCCTCCCACTGCCCAGAGACCCTTGTGTCATCCAGGGTCCAGGACAGTCCGTGAAAGTGACCACCCCCACCCCCACTGCCACTGGGGCCAACATCAGCGGAACCGCCAGGGACGTGTTTGGGGATATGAAGGTTCAGCTGAGGTAGACTTCGGCCCAGATGATGCTTGTATTTTTAACTGCTGTGAGGTCCTTAAACTAGCAGTGCCCTAGATCAGCCACAAGCGGGTTGATGAGACTTATACAGGCATGGTTGAAGCTGATCATCATTTTTACATGATGAAATACTTTCTAAGTTCCGAGAACTAGCTTAAAATTTTAAAAATTAAATTTTGGAAAACGAAGGGCTGCCTGGGTAGCTCAGTGGGTTAAGCATCCAACTCTTGATTTTGGCTTGGGTCATGATCTCAGTGTTGTAGGATCAAGCTCTGCATTGGACTCTGCGCTCAGCAAGGAGTCTGCTTGGGATTCCCTCTCTCCTTTCCCTCTGTTCCTCTCCCCCCATCTTCCATCTTGCTCTGACTTGCACTCACTCTCTGTCTCTGTCTCTCTCTCTTAAAAGAAGTAAATAAATAAAATCTTTTAAAAAATTTTTGGAAAGTGAAAACATTTTCATAAATGAGGTGTTGCCCATATATAGTGGTAGTAGCAGTAGTTAATATTTATAGAGCTTTTCCTTTCTATAGGCAGTATGCACACGTGTGTGCACACACAGGTATAAACACAAAAATAGAAAAATTGCTTACTCCTTATATGAGAAAATAATTATTTGCCCATTATATGGTTGTAAACACTGAGGTTCTGAGAATTTAAATAACCTGATGCCCATACAGTTAGCAGTTGAGCTTGTGTGGCCTGACCCTTCTGGAATCGGCTACTGACCTTGCACGAACTAGCTGAGGTCTATGCCATATGACTTAATCCCAGCCGATGTTTCAGAGGTTTCCATGACACCCCCACAGAGTAAAAAGGAAATCAAGGTGTCATCTTGGTCTCCACTTATCGCTGTGTCCAGCGATGGTATACACTTTCTCTTGATGTCTCACATGCACTGAAGGCTCAATCTCTTTGCTGTCCTCAGAGGTGCAATTTGCTGGCCTTGGAATTTGATGGTTATGGAATCAGTGTGAAGGTTGTGCAGATCCCCCTGACAAGACTCTGACCCAAGTAGACCCCCCCCCCCCCACTGCCCCCGCCATGGCCTGGGCTCTGCTGGGCACTCCTGGGGCAGGGGGTTAGGGAAAGAACTCCTCCCAGGACCAGGGTACAGCAAACCTCAGAATCAGCCACGCACTGAATCCCATCCTTTCACGGCTTTGTCTCAGAGCTGAAAGAGCCCTGTTTTGCTCATACAAACAGGGAGTAGAATGGTGGTTGTCAGGCTGGGGGTGGGGGAAATGGGGAGGTGTTGGTCAGAGGGTATAAACTTTGAGTTGTAAGATGAATAAGCTCTGGAGATTTAATGCCCAGCATGGTGGCTATAGTTAACAATACTGTATTGTATACTTGAAATTTGCTAAGAGAGTAGATCTTAAGTGGTCTCACCAAAAAAAAAAAAAAGAAAAAAAAAGTTAACTATGTGAAGTGATGGATGTGTTCATTAATGTCATAATGTATAGTAATAATTTCACACTGCATATGTAAATCAAATCATCACATTGTATACCTTATATATAATTTGTCAATTAAACCTCATTAAAAAAATTAAAAAATTAAAAACTGTAAGAAAAAAGAAAAAAGGGGAAAAAAGCAAAAAAAAAAAAAAGTTCTGTTATGGAAGATCTCCCAGATGAGAGACAGCCACTTAACTTGAGAGACACAATGAAATATTTTAGGTGTCTCTAAGACCCTTTCAAAATATGACTATCCTTTAAGAACTATGCTGAAACTAAAGATCTGTCATTAAAAGGTGTTATTTATGAAGTATAAGCTGTAGGAGATTTTAAGAAATGTTTAAAAAATAATGGACAATAATAAGTTAATTTTCTTGGGAATTCAGCATATTCTTAATATTATTTAATATCTATTTCTTCCCTCTTTTTAATTACAGCTTGGGTTGACGATAGCCATTCGCTACAGCCACAGGTAAAGTTAATTTTTTTCTCTCTTAAGGCATAACCTTACTGGTTTATAGCTTTTGGTTTGCTCAAGTCTGTGGGTTTTTGAGCTTAATTTTGGTGGCTGCTGTACCCACGGTATCAGTTCACAGCAATTAGAATTGCTCTAGTTGCTTGATTGGTGAGGGTTACTATTTGGAGAAATAGGGTTTCTACATAAAAGTGGTGGCAGGAAGTGCATTTCTTTTAAAACAAAAAAATGTACTCCAGTAGGGCAGGGACACAAGTGATTCCTGGGTAATGTAGTCCGTCTAGGGATAAGAACAGAATCAGAGATGTCCTGCATGAGAGGCGGAGACCCAGCAAACAGAAAGCTGGGTGAAGGCTTGTTAGTGAAGTCCCTGGACCCTCCACGGGGGGCCCCCCTCTTGTCTTACACACATCTGAGAATGGCTAAAAGCTCCATTTTTTGGTCTTGCTTCATGACTCCTGCCTTTTTCTCAAGTGCACCATGTTTATGAAAAGTGTTGGTTTCTTGTGCTAATGTTCATCAAAATATATTAAGATGTTGAATTAGTTAAAGATCCCGTCTCCATGGAGGGGGTAACAAGCAATGTCCCTCCTGTCCTTACACAACCTGCTCATAGCCTCCCTGGAGTGCTGCCCTCCGGTCAGCTTGGGACATCTGGCTAGCTCTCCACAAACAACCTGTAGTTACCTCAGAGGAGATTGCCTTCTAGAAACGCTTGTATGTATTCATTTACATTCAGCTGTGACTCAAGCCACTACGTGGGCAATCAGAGAGGCCTCGAAGAGCTGTTGGTGGCCTGTGTAGGACAGAGCAGGAAGAAGGCAGGGCAGGGTGAGAGGCACTCAGAGCTGGGAATGAGTGTCTGGGACGAAAAGCGTTCATGCTGGACATTGCTGGCTACTCTTGGGAGAACGCTGCTCCAGAGAAGCCCAGATTACTCTGATGTTTCAGGAATGCAGGTGTGCCTGGTGCTAGGCACAGGCAGGCAGAGTGTCCTGCAGGCACACCTGTCCCCCTGTCAGCACGGCCAGGCCACTGGACTGATGGGCTCTGCAACGGCTCTGTCCTTGGGAAGCCTGGTGTGGATAGCGGGTCCTGGACCCTCATGTGGGCTGCATACTGGGTGGGAGTATGGGGAGGGGAGGGCAGACTTTGCCCTTTCCATTCTTTACCTTTTGGATGGAGCTTTCCTCATATCTGAGTCCCTCTTCTCAAGAAAAGTAGCTGCCTGTTTCTGCGTGAGAGCTGAAGATGCCTCTTCCCTAAGAAAGCTAAGGTCTTGCTCTAGTTTGGTGAACAATCATGACTTGTTCCCGCAATGGTGAGGGTTACTCTGTGGCTCCGTGGAGAGTTCTAACTGGTGCAGAAACTCAGAGTCTATATGGAGCTTGAGGAGAGAGCTTTCTTTTTAATACTTGGTGAGGCTAAGGGACTTTTGCCAACTATCAGCCTTTCGAGTTAGGGAATCGGGTAAGATAGCAGAGCAGAGTAGACCTGACCAAAGGCTAGATGGTGTCTTTGCCCCTGTGCTTATATGGGGTTCAAGTCTGTGTTGTGGAGAAGATTCCTGCTTGCCCCTCCTTCAGCCAGGGCAGGCACCTGGCATCATTCTGTTTGGTTACTGACACCTCACTGGCTTGGTGGAGACCCTTCTGTCCCTCCTGCTGCTTGGCCCTGTCACCCACTTCTGTCCTCAGAGAGAAGGAAGAAGATGAGGGTGTGGGTTTCTGGTCGTATCCCTTCTCCTCCTCCTCCTCCTTCTTCTTTTTTTAGATTTATTTATTTGACAAAGAGAGAGAGAGAGAGAGAGAGAGAGAGAGAGAATAAGCAGGGGGAGCAGCAGACAGTGGGAGAAGCAGGCTCCCTGCTAAGCAAGGAGCCCAATGCAGGACTTGATCTTATGACCCTGGGATCATGACCCAAGCCAAAGGCAGGCACTTAACCGACTGAGCCACCGTGGTTGTGTCTCTTCTTTAAAAAATCCTGCTCGTTTATTTAGATTAATTGAAGCTTCAATCTTTCTGTTGATCATTTTTTTTTTGGTAAAATATACCTAGCATAAAATTTGTTATTTTAACCCTTGAAAAAAGTTAAAAAGTATACAGTTCAGTGATATTAAGTACATTCACATTCTTGTGCAACTAATACCGCATCTATCTCTAGAACTTTTTCATCTTCCCAAAAGGAAACTCAGTACTCATTGAAAACTAACTTCCCACTCCCCCTCCACCTCCAGCCCTTGGTAACCCCCATTCTACTTTCTGTCTCTGAATTTGACTACTATAGGATCCTCAGATAAGTGGAATCATACAGTATTTGTCTTTTTGTGGCTGGCTTCTTTCACTTAGCATAATGTCCTCAGGATTCACCCATGTTGTAGTGTGTGTCAGATTTCCTTCCTTTTTATGGCTGAATAATACTCTATTGCATATATGTGTGTGTGTTTGTGTGTGTGTATGTGCATATGTGTGTATCTATACACCTATATAGATAAATAAATATATATATCACTTTTTGCTTATCCTTTCATCTGTCAATAGATTTTTGGGTTGCTTCTGTCTCTGGCTGTTGTTAACAATGCTGCTATAAACATGAACGTATCAAAATCTCTTTGAGGGGTGCCTGGGTGGCTCAGTCAGTTAAGCGACTGCCTTCAGCTCAGGTCATGATCCCAGGGTCCTGGGATCAAGTCCCATGTTGGGCTCTCTGCTCAGTGGGAGTCTGTTTCTCCCTCTCACTCTTCTTCTGTTCTCTCTCTCTCTCTCTCTCACATAAATAAATAATATAAAAAAATAAAAATAAAAATCTCTTTGAAACCTTGCTTTCAGTTCTTTTGGGTATATACCCAGAAGTGGAATTGCTGCATCATATGGTAATTGTATTTTTAGGTTTTGAGGAATCGCCGTAATGTTCTTCCATTGATTACTTTTTAAAATGGGGTTGTGTCCTACATGTATGTAGTTCTGGGTCTCTGTCAAAGGCTCACCGTTGCTATTGAGAAATGGTTTCCATTTCTACTATCATCTCTACAAAGAACCCAGATGTTGGAATTGAGGGTTTCCAAGGTCCTCTCATGGGGGTAAGGATACTTTTGGAAGTAAGGTTTGGGACTTGAGGTTCTAATCACCAGGTCTGTTTCCCAAATTCTAAAAGGAGGGCCAAGGCCAAGAATGATGGTGCGAGATTCCTGTAGTAGACGGAGATGGGTTGAAGGGAAGGGAGGAGGTGAATGTGGCTCCAGATGGCAACGTTGGGAAGATGGGTTCACTTAGGGGTGGGTTGGAGGGAGTGAAAGGACATGAGTATGCAGAGGAGGAGAGGAATCACTAACTCCTATGAATTCGGTGGGCAGGCAGTGCCTCTCAGGCTGCCATAGACACATGGGGCTGAGCAGCCTAGAACAGGAGCCTTGCATGGCAAAAGAGGGACTTAAGGTCCAAAGGATGCCTGGTTTTGTTTTTATACAACTGCATTTTGCTCTAGCCATCAAATCTCTCCTGTTAACGATGAACAGAGTTAGAACATCATTCTGCCTGATTCCCGTACTAACTCAGGTTCACCCCAGTGACTCCCACCCCTGCCCTCAGACTTGCTGGTTCAGCCTCTAACTCCTGCTAGACCAGTAACACCAGACCTGGTTGTGTGTTGTGTGGTATGAGAGAGAGAGAGAGAGTGTGTGTGTGTGTGTGTGTGTGTGTGTGAGACGTCATGTGGGGTCAGGTGCTGAGGGGTCAGGAAGCGGAGAAAGACAAAGTCATATTCTGATGGTGTAGATGTGCCAAGCAAGGAAGAGCATCAACCGNGAGAGAGAGAGAGAGAGAGAGAGAGAGAGAGTGTGTGTGTGTGTGTGTGTGTGTGTGTGAGATGTCATGTGGGGTCAGGTGCTGAGGGGTCAGGAAGTGGAGAAAGACAAAGTCATATTCTGATGGTGTAGATGTGCCAAGCAAGGAAGAGCATCAACCATGACCGACTGTGTATTTGACAACAGGTCCTACACACATTTCATTTATTATCATGGTGTCTTAATTTATTTTTGTAAAGTCAAGTCATTTTCACAGAGTGGAAAAATTGTCTCTTGATGTTCATTCCCCCACGGCTTGGCTTGAGGTTTTTGAGTGGAATCCACACAGTGGTGACAGCTGGGTAACCCCCAGAAGTGCCCTTTGCAGATAACAGCTCTCGGAGCCCCACCACCCACACAGTGGGGAAATTGTTCCCCACTGTGTGGGTGTTCTGTTTTTTTCTTTTTCTATAAGTTTGAAAGAGAGTTTAGATGTTCTTCCTGTCTGTCACTGTGCAGCAGCCCGGAGAAGCCTGCTCCCTCCTGGTGGGAGCTCCCGGGCAGAGGAGAAGTGGCTCAGAAGTGGTCATCTTACCTTTGGCTCTTGCTTCTCTGATATAGCAGAAAGGCCACGTAAGCCAAGAGCGTGGCATTTTTGTACATGGCACCTCTGTCCATGTTTCTAAGAACAGCCCATGGAAGCAGGGTGGGAGCTGTGAACTAGCCCTCGATAGAATTATTTTCTTTTCTTTTTTTTTTTTTTCTGTTCCTGTCTTTCTTTAATAAATAAGGAGGGAAGCAAATTTTCCACTTGGCTCTGTTACAATTAAATGGAAGTTCACAGAAGTTTGACTTTTAGATGAAGACTAAAGATGTGTCTTTCCCACAACTGACTTTTTCTATCCATTTCTTATAGGCCCTAACAAAGGCCAAATTTGGTACCCTGTCCCAGGCCTGTGCCCTAACCCTAATTTTGGAGTTATAGGTCCCAATCCCCTAACAGGTTTTGGTGTTCCATGAGGGCTGGTGAGGGGAAGGGAGGATTGGGGAGCTTGTGTGTGATCAGTCCCAGAGAAGTGGATGAGTTGACAGTTTGATGATCCCTGAGCTGGACTTTGGAGGGCATGGCCTTAAGTGGAAAATGCAGACCCCATGATTAAATGTCATTGCGAGACTGCCTTCGGGTGTTTGCTTTGAACGAGCCAGAGGGCCTAGCAAGAAGTGAAGGGGTCATGTACTTTTGTGTTTTTGTGTTCTGATTTAGATTAGAAGTGGAGTTTGAAGTTCCTAGATGAATCAGAATGCTTATTGAATGGACAGGCTGCATCAATGAACAAATGAAATTGTCATCTTGAAATACAAAGGGAGGGAAAGACAAGAAACAGGGCCATCAGGCCTACTGGACTTTGATTCAAGTGTTGGCAAATACCTAGCAACTCCCATTTGGAGCTGGTTTGATCTTGTGTAGACAGCTGGGGGACACCGTTGTTCTCCAAATTTTGTAAAAATAAACAAAGATGCCTTTCTGCCCTTTTTTTTCCCCCTTACAGGGAATAGTTGTCTCTGTCACTGGGGCTTTTTGGCCGACTGTTCCATCTGTCTCTTTTTCAGACTCCACAGTGAGGCCCTGACCAGATTTATACACAGGATTGCCAAGAAATTTATTCAACCCCAACGGCATAATCTTAAAAGCAAAGCCATCTTTTGGAAAGTTGCATTTTCAAGATAACCTTAACACAAAATATTGCTCCTGAAGAGCAGAACACGAGTACTTGCAGGGTGTCTGAATTATCTGATCTGACTCAGGGAGGCCCTCCAACGCTGCAGATAGTTGTTGCCCTCTCACAGCAGAGCTTTGCCTGGGCTGTGGATGTGCCTGGAGAGTGGTGGGTGCTTTTCAGGGTCCAGGGGAGGAAGGGGTATGTGACTGTGCCTTCCTGTGCCTCTCCCATCCCCTTTAATCCCTTGTCTGATTTTAATTTGATGGACTTATGCTCCAAAAGACATTCTGGTCCAGGTTCTCACCATTTCCCCAGTCAAACCTTCTTATCGCATGTCTGATGCCACATCCACAGGATGATCTCGGGGAGGGTATTTTGCCTGCCGGTAAGAAGATCTTTCTCAAATACAGATCTGATTACGCCCCTTCCACTCAAAAGCCTCCATGGGCCTCCGTGCTCAGGGAGCAGAATTCTGACCCCAGACTTCATCTCCAACCCTGTCTCCTCAAATTCTGCAGCCTTGAGCTTCTTGCCTGCTTCACCCCTTGCTCTTGCTATTTCCTTTGAAGAATTAACTTCCCTCTTCCCTTCTGCATTAATGAACTCCTACTTGTCCAGTGGCCCCTTGGATGGAAAAGATGTCGCCTCATTTTCAAAAACTTGTCAAGGAACCACGCTCCTTTCTGTTGTTAGGGCTCAGGGCTGACCTCAACTTTGTGTCTTTTCCTTTCTGTATTAGGGAGCAGGTTGGAGAGGCAGACTGTATTTTTGTCCCCCTCACACATCAGAATACGTGGATTCCAACAACCGAGCACTTAGAGCCAAGGCCATTTGGCAAAGCCATTCTGTGTGGGTGAGTTTGGAAGGAACTGGTCAGTCTTTCTTTTATGGTATCTTTGAAGAATGACCACTCCTTTACTTTCAAAAGGATAAGGTACCTAACTTAAATTGATCCAGAGATTTGACAAAACCCCAATTCAAACATAGGAACACAAATGTAAATATTTTGCATAATGATAAGCTAATTCGCAGAATGACAAGCTAATTAAAAAATTTTTATGTAAAGGCAAAAGACCTGGATTAGCCAAAGCAATTTGGAGAGAGTTGAAAGCCTTATACTACTCATCTTCAAGACTTACTCTAGAGCTACAGGAATCAAGACAGTCTGGTGCTGGTGAAAGGACGGATAGGCCAGTCGAACAGAATAAAGAGTCTAGAAGCAGACCCACACATACATGATCAATTGATTTTCAACAGAAGCACCAAGATAATTCAGTGGAGAAAGGATATAAATGGTACTGGAACAATTGAACACCCTTTAAATAAAAACACCCCAAGCCCTCAACCCTTACCTTACAATACATAAAACTATAAACAGAAATGGGTCATGTGCCCAAAATAAAACCTAAAACTGAAAACTTTAGAAGAAAACTATAGAAGAAAACATAGCTGCAGATCTTTGTGACCTTGGGCAAGGCAAAGATTGCTTTGGACACAAAGAGCATAAACTATGAAAGAAAAAGTTGGTAAATGGATTTTTATCAAAATTAAAAACATCTGCTCTGTGAAAACCACTGCCTATAAACTACAAGCCACAAACCAGGAGAAAATATTTTCAAAACACATATCTGATAAAGGACTTGTATCCAGAATATGTGTAGAACTCTTACAGATGTTTAACAAGAAAGCAATTTAATACATGGGCAAAAAACCTCTTGAACTGCTCCTTTACCAAAGAAGAGACAGAAATGAGATGGCAAAAGAGGTACAAGAGATGGCAAATAAGCATATGAAGAGACACTCAGTATCGTTAGTCATTAAGGAAATGCAAATTAAGACCACAATGAGATACTATTACACATGTATCAGAATGGCTTAAACACATACACACACCAAAAAAAAAAAAAAAAATTCCCCCCAAACAACAAAACACAAAACCACAAAATCCTGACAATAAGGTATGAAGGTGCTGATGAAGATACGGAGTAATTACAGCTTTCCTGCACTGTTAGTGGGAAAGCAGAATGGTGTGGCCACTTTGGAAGATCCTTTGATAGCTTCTCATAATGTTAAACATCATCTTACTATGTGACCCAGTGACTCCACTCCAGCACTGGAGCACTGACACAAATGAAAACATAAAAAGACTTTATGCAAATGTCCATAGTGGCTCTGTTCACAATAGCCCAAAAGTGAAAACGATCTCAAATGCCCTTCACCTGGGAAGTGGATAAACAGACTGTGGCCCGTCTGCACAGTGAAATATTATTTGGCAATAAAGAGGCATCACGTTGAGTGGAGGAAGCCAGACTCCAAAGTGCATATGCTCTGTGATTCCGTTTGCATGGCATTCTGGAAAAGGGAAAACTACGGGAAGAAGAGTGGGTAGTAGAGGGGTTAACTAGAAAGTGGCATGAGCAATTCGGGGGGTGGGGGCGGTGACACACATACTCTAAATCTTGATTGCGAGGGTTCCAAGACTGCATATTTTTTCCAAACTCGTAGAACTGGAACACCTGAAGCAGGTGAATTTTACTGTAAGTGAATTAAACCTCAGTGGACTTCAATAAAAGAGAGCTAAGGTAGGAGAGAGGCAGGGCCACTCTTATGTGAGACCACCTTGTCTGAGGTCACATTAATGGTCCTGTGTCCGAGTGCTTCTGAGTATGGAATTACGTTGTGTTTGGTATGCCCAGAGTGAGGCATTGGTTTCATGGTTTTGCTCACTTGCTTGTTTTCAGTGAATGTGAGCTGTTAGGTGGGTAACTGCGTGCAGGTTAATTAGCTGGTCTTTCTAAGGCTTTCCATGTGAACGGGTTCACAGGTGTAGTCAGAACTTTTGTCAGCCGTGGACTCTTCAGATTCAAAGGTGCTCAAGCGACGACGGGCTCTTAGTGGGGGCATTTCAGCCTGAGGCAGTTGGTTTGACCTTATTCTTCACTCACTATGTTGCTGCCAGTGGGGGGGCATTGGAGGGGCTGCAGGGGGGCTTCCAGAGCCGGCCCCCCCCTCTGTGGTTCACTGGGCCCGCAGGGGGCACTGAGATGACATGTTGGGCTTGGCTTGCCCCCCTCTATGGAGCAAGGTCCCCAGTGCTGGTGCTGGAGGTCACGTTCCAGGAGGCACTGCTCATCTCATCCATCTGGAAAACTCATCGACCGGCTGGTCTCTCCCTGGAGACGCAGGGAATGGGGTGCAGCTGTTTCCAGATCTCACCAGTGAGAGAGTAGTGAGAAAGCAGCTCTGTGTTCCTCCCACCACTCCTGCCCCTCCCACCCCGCCCGGCTGCTGAGGCGAATGTGGCAGGTGTCACCCCAACTCCCACTTGGTTGATTGCCGCTGAGCACTGGGCAGGGGGCAGGGGCCCAGGCACCCAGTGAATGGGCTGCAGCCCAGTGCCCTGGGGGCTAAGGGCAGACAGGGAAACCAGCCTGGATGAAGATCAGCAGCACACTCCTCACTGCACTGAAAGGAGCTGCCATTCTGCCAGGGCCAGGAGAGACACCTCACAGACCATTGTCTAGGCTGGTGTTTATGACAGCCAAGCTGGGTGGGGGGGAAATACAGGGTCCTTTGCTAAATTCCCTTGACTGGTACCATAACGCCCTGGTCCTTTACATCCCTATCTATAGTGACCAAGCAGTTGGTCATCACCCATTTTGAAGAAGAGTTTACTAAGGCCCTGGTCATGTTTTTGTTAAGTGGGAGAGGTCAGAGGGGTCCTGATGTGCTGAGGGGGACTGGCTCACAGACTGATTTTCTGTGGCTTTACCCGTAAGCTTGACTTAAGGTTCTACACTCCCTCTTCCTGAAGAAGGTTCCTCAAGTTTTAATGTACAGTTAAGTTGGCAAGACATATACCTGAGGCTCTGTTAGACTAGCCACAGAAAATTCTAGATTTATTTCCTTCCAGTCACCAGGGCGCCTCATTTATAGGTAATTTTTTCCTGTACGAAAGACATTCTGGCCTCTTACGTCTGGCTCAAACTATCTACTCATCAGGAACATTCTGTGCACAGAGGACTGGGCGTGTGGAGGACCAGAGGGGTCTCCTGAGGGGGGCGGCGTGTATGCCATTGCTGTGGGCCCAATGGGAAAGGCATCGTGTGCGGTAGCTCTTTTTTCTTTTTCCTGAGGTACCTTATCACTTAGATTTAGTTTCCTGCTGAGGTTGGTAGAGCCTCAAGTGCCAAATAGAGAAGGAAATATGTAAATTTACACTCCTGAGTCTTTTATAACACAGATGTGACTGCTTATCACAGTGGCCTGTTCTGTTCTACAAGACAGCTTCCTTCTAGAGTTTGTGGTGGGTGGAGATGGTGGGGGTGTTAGCGGCACAGACGGAGCCACATTTATATGCTCACGTGTAGGCATCCACAGATGTCCACAGCATTCCTCCTCCAGAGAACGAATTGCTCCTCTGTCCACATTCCCAACCGTGTTGGCCTCTTACCTGGTGGTACATCTTGGGGTTATTGCTTTACACACCTCCTAGACCAGGAGTTCTGAACTGGGGAATTCTGTCCCCCAGGGAACATTTGATGATGTTTTTGGTTGTCCCAACTTGGGGAGGGTACACTGGCATTCAGCGGGGGGAGGCCAGGGTTGCTGCCAACCGTCCTATAATGTGTGTAGGAGAGCCCCTCACCACCACAAGACTGATCCTGCTCCAAATGTGACTAATCCCAAGGAGGAGAAACCCTGCCCTAACTGAGCTTCTCAAGGTCAGCACAGTGTTTATTCCTCTTTCGATCTTCAGGGCCTGGCAGGTATCATGTGTTCAGTCAGCAGAGATTGAATCAAATCCGTTATTAAGAGGCTCACATGCTATGTTGGCTTTTGTGTTGACAAAATACTTCCCTGAAAACCTCTTTGTCCTCTTTTGTTTGCCTCTTTGCTTAAGCATAGAAATCAAATCAGCTTTCAATTAATCATGGTAATGGGCGGGAAAGAACAGTAGCCTCTCGTGAATGCTATATCACCCAGAATGCACTTATGGTTGTCCATGCAACGGAAGAGAAGTACACACCAACAATTAGGCTCATTTGTCACTCTTTGGAGCCAACCCTCTTCCACCCCTAGTTTGGCTGTCATTGCAGACACATGGGAGGGCTCTGTCCTGTTGATAAGCCACACGGCATGACAGCTAATTGGAAGGCAATTGATTATTTTACCTTGACCGTACTATTTCCAGTCTTCTTCTCACCTCTTCCCCTTTTAAAATCTTAAAATGAAAAAGAAAGAAGATCCAGGACATTAAAAAAATTCCAGTTGAATGTAAATTCATTTGTTCATTTAACTAGTATTTATAGAGCATCTACCATGAGCAGATAGAGGTGAAAGCCCTCCATGTCTGCCTCTGGTGACTCTGGTGGAAATCCTGGTTGGGAAGGGTGATAAAGGAAGTGTTTAATGTGGTGAGGTATGAACGTACGCATGCATGTGTGTTTGGGGGTATCTGTTGTTGGCCATGCCCGGCTCCATGGGATGGGCTGGAGGCCAATTCTGGAGGAAGAACAGGAGATTGGCAGGCAGAGGGGAGGTGGAGAATATGCTTAGCATTGCCAGTACAGATTCTAGACCCCCTTCCATCTGTGGCTGTTTGTGATTGTCTGGGCAGAGACTAACTGTATCCTTACCAAGGAGATAGGAGGTGATGGTTTTACACCAAGTAGAGGTGGGGATTTGAACTCACACCTCTGACATCTAACAGAAGACATGTTTCCTAAAATGCATCACCAACCCCCCTGGGAGCCCCAAGGATGATTTCACATGTCTTACAGCCCCAGAGAGCAGTGCTTGTTTTCTGGTCTCTCACAGGGGCTAGGAGAGCAATTAAATGACACTTGGGCTGGAAGGGACAGTTAATGCTGATGGAAAATTTCTGTTTAAAATACATTTACTTAAGGGATGTCTGGGTGGCTCAGTCGGTTGAGTGCCTGCCTTTGGCTCAGGTCATGATCCCAGGGTCCCGGGATCGATTCCCACATTTCGTCAGACTCCTTGCTCAGCTTGGAGCCTGCTTCTCCCTCTGCCTGCTGTTCCCCCTGCTTGTGCTCTCTCTCTCCTCTGACAAATAAATAAAACCTTTATAAAAAAATACACTTACTTAAGTAAAAGCTGAGTACATGCTGTGATGATGTGCCAGAAACCATCGAAGGCCATCCACGTGGCAGTGGTCTGGAAAGCGCCCACTCAACCCTAGGGGAGAGGTGGCCTGCCTCAAGTGATGATCCAGGAGGGACCAGAATTTTCTGAGTTTTCATATCTTTGCTTGAAAAAGGGGAGGGAGGCAGTGGTCCGTGTCCCACTGGCGTAGGGTAAAGGATTCAGAGACCACTCTCTCTGTTCTGCCTGCCCCCACCCCCAGTCCTTCACACTTGATGGCCAGGCCTCTGTGGGGTGCGGAGGGGAGCTACCAATGTGTGTTCCAAGGAATTCTCTCCCATTTGAGATAGTTGACTGACCCCAAGGGACCTGTATTGTTTGGAAGGAAACCACTGGGGATCTTTCTTTTTTTTAATAAAAATTTTAAATTATTTTTTATTATGTTAAAAAGTACAGGGCACCTGGGTGGCTCAGTGGGTTAAAGCCGCTGCCTTCGGCTCAGGTCATGATCCCAGGGTCCTGAGATCGAGGCCCGCGTCGGGCTCTCTGCTCAGCGGGGAGCCTGCTTCCTCCTCTCTCCTCTCTCTCTGCCTGCCTCTCTGCCTACTTGTAATCTCTCTCTCTGTGTCAAATGAATAAATAAAATCTTTAAAAAAAAAGTACATAAAATTTACTATTTTAACTATTTTAAAGTGTAAAATTCAGTGTTGTTTAGTACATTCACAATGTTGTGCCACCACCACTATTTACTTCCAGAACATTTTTTAATTGAAGTATAATTGCCATATAATAATCTATTAGTTTCAGATGTACATCATAGTGATTCAGTCATTTATTTATTTATTTGTCTATTTTTAAGATTTGCTTATTTTTAGGGGGGGGAGGCGTAGAGGGATAGAGAGAATCTCAAGCAGACTCCCCACTGAGCAGAGCCTGACCCGGAGCTCAATCCCAGGACCCTGAGATCATGACCTGAGCCAAAATCAAGAGTTGAATGCTCAACCGAGAGCCACCCAGGTGTCCCTGGATCTTTTTTTTAATCACCTGTCCTCTGCGATAAAAGTAGACAGGGAAGAAAAAAACATGTTAGATGTTGGAAATGAAGCTGCTCATAAGGAGGGAAATTTATTACTTTTTTTTTGTATACATGAAAGCAAGGGTAGAAGAATAACAGGTATTCTTCTAGTTACCAATAGTTAACCTTGACCTTAAAACCAGTCTTGATGTGGATGAAATGGCATTGTGCCATGCTTTAGATGATTTGCTGTACGGTTCCCCATTTAACTCTCTCAGCCCCTAAAATGGGCATTACTAGTTCTGTCTTGTAGATAAGGACATTAATGCTCAAGAGGTTGAGGGATTTGTCCAAGACCACAGAGCCACTTAACGAAGACCCTGTTCTTTCCAGTATACTGGAGCCCCCACTGACTAGGCATAGTTATGAATATGAGGTGCCATTTAAGGAAACGCTCCAAACAAATCAAAGAGCAACTTCACAGGGAAAGATACTGCGAAGTATCCAATTGGTTGCCAAAGAAATAAAATACACAATGTGTGCTGTGAAATAAGAGAGAAGATCCTGTGTAGTAAGGGGAAATGGAATGTAAATCTCAACTCTTATCTGGGACTAAAGCAACACTGACTTTACTTAGACTCAAATGATGCAACGAAGACTGGTAATTCTCCCCATAGGTCTGTCTTCATCCATTCTTTCCTTCATTCATTGAACAGTTATGTTGTATCAAGTAGGATGCCTTTAGCTATGAGTAACAGGAAACCCTGGCTCAACTGTTTTAAATAGTAAGTGGGTTGTTTTCTCACTTAATGATTCCTGAAGTGAGGCAGTTTCAGGGTGGTTATTTCAGTAACTCAGTGACATCCTCAAAGACCAGGGTTGCTTTGATCTTTCTTTTCTGCAACCCTCAGCAAATTGATTTTGTCTTTGGCTGAATCCTTCATGGTCACAAAATGGCTGCTGAGTTCTTGCTGTCACGTGTAGATGCAACAAATTTTAGCAAAAGAAGAAGACCCATCTCTTCCTATATGCCACTTTGTAGCAGGATGGGAACTTTTTTTCCAGAAACCCTTCAAGAGACTTCCCCTCTTCTTTTATTGGCCACATGAACCATCTGTTCATCCTCCTGTGGCCAGGAAGATGGGGATGACTTCGGCTGGCTCAGTGAAGCATGGTGGCTCCAGAGGAAAGGGTGACTTACATGAGCAAAATTGGAATTCTGTTCCTAAGGAGAAGGGAGGAGGAGTCAGCCCTACAACTGGAAATGTTGCTACATATTTAAAAATTATATTGATTATGGAAAATTTCAAGCACAAGGAGAAATAGCATAGTGGATTCCCAATTGCTCATCTCTTGGTTTCTACAGTTATCAACATTTTGACAATTTTGGTTTATTTTCATATTGATATTTACCTTCTATTGAAGTATTTTAAAATAAATCCCAGATATATAATTTTTTTAATGTCTCCATACATGTGTTCAGTACCTTCTTTATGCCTAGTTACAGATCCAAAGAGAAATGCCATTTCAGGGATATCAGTAAAGACCCAACCTGATATTAACTACTTTTTGCTAAAGAGAAAAGACCAAGCTCCCTGAAACAAAGGAAAATGCAACATTCAGGGCACAGGGTTTCCTCCAGCGCTTTTGTTCTGGCCGCATCTGGAATCCTTGGGTTGTCAGGGAACAGGTGTCCTGCGAGGTTCGGGAGGGGGGTGGGGAGTCCTCCCTGCCCTCTTAGTCACACATGGAAGGTGAGTGGAAGTTCGGCATCTCATTTGTCATTTCCACTCTCAGGCGGATGAGGTGAATGCTTTCTAAGAGTGGGTTTTGGTTTGATGACACCTGTTTCTGCATGTTAATAGATTTCTGGGGTAAGATAGAGCCTGGTGATGTCACCTGCAGGTGCGTGAGCCTGTGGTAGCGGTCTGCTGCTTGGCATTTGTTTCACAAGGCACTGCTAGCCACATCTGTCCTCAGCTGTGAGGGTATATTCAACAGCAGGCTGAAGAAAGAGTTGTTTTTAACCAGAACAGAAAGTCAGATGCAGCAAGCTGACCCTGGGCTGGCTGTAAACACATGTACTTTCCCTACGGCTTCAGCTGATTTCATTTAGTTATGGAACAAAATACAAATGTTATTTCCTTAAAATATCACGGTGGCAATAAGTATATTTCCATGCACCCTTTTCTGCATTTCTTGAGCCCACCTGTTTTATGACAGGTTTAAAAGACCCCTCTTCCTCTGTGTGTATGAAACAGGAAGACTGCCTTCTTATTTTCCTTCAGTTTTTAAACATTTGCTCCTTTGACGAGAGTTCACATGCTTCACGAGGGGCGGAACCTTTGTACATAACATAAAAATAAATTCACCATTTCTCTAAATACGCTTCTCCATTTCTACCCAACAACTAAAGGTCAGATTGCAAAGCTGAATCAGTTATAGCTTCGTGTGCAGTAGATACTCAACCTGAGCTGATGTTATCTGCCTGGGCTTTGTAAAATGTTAGTTTTTGCACAGTGATTAAAAGCAGAAGTCTTTTGCATAACTATATTTGAAAAAAAAATCTTAAAAAGAAAAGAAAGAGAATGGAGTAGTGACATGAAATGATGCCATTTGACTTGGTACTTGTGTAGTTTGGGTGGCTTTTGTAGCAGTTACAGTTCTTAGCGGAGCTTTCTAGAACGTGCGTGTTGTGGTTGGGTGCCCTTTGTTTCACGCGCTGTGCATTTCGGTGCTATGTGAGAATCTATCCGACCCCAATACGTTTTATTTGACATGCACAGCTGGGTCGCTGGAGCATAGTCCAGGCCAATAAAAAGAATGCAAAAGAAAACACAGACAATCTATTCATCAGAACGCTGTGAAAGGAAGACTTTCTGGGCAGGCTGTGGCAGGAACGCACCTGGGGGAAAGAGAAGGAGGAAAACCAACTGGACTCCCAGGGAGCAGGGAGGAGGAAATGCAGCTGCCGTTGACCTCTGATGGCCAGGGGCTTGGCCGACGGTGAAACCTGATTCCATTTCCAACCCATGGAATCTGATTTTAGGGTGCTCCGCAAACAGGAGGCTTGCATGGCTGGACTGAGGTCTTATTCGTCAATGGGTATATGCTTACCCGGTGCTTGGCGCTCAGTGGCACCCCAGGCAAAGGCACGTGTGAACCTCATCTTGCATCTGAGAGTGGCACCTGAGGTTCCTGACCTGTTAGTCCAAGCTAGGTCTCCCCAGACACCCCTCTGTCTCCCCAAGGAAGGAAGAGAGGAAGCAGCTTCTGGAATCCTAGGGAAGATTGCTTTGGTCATGGGATGTTCCAGTAACCTCAACTCTGGTTCCTATAACCCGCCTGGCCCCCAACCGCATCGTCCCCTTCCTACTTCCTATTTGTGGTTCTGCAGCATTGGTTTCACACTTAGCTCTTTTGTCCAGTGTGGCTAGCTTTCCTTTCTATGGTCGCCAGAACAGCCACTTTGTATTTTTGTCTAAAAGCTTTCCTGGGGGAAGGTGCCTCAGCACCTCAGCTGCAGTCAGCATGTCTATGTATCACCTTAGTTACTCAGGCCTTTTCACGGGGGTCACTCTGAGCCTGGCCCAGACTGAGACATGGCTTGCTTTCCCCAGCTTGCTCACAGGTCTTTGGAGAGCATCACTGTGTCCTTAACTCAAGATCATGGATCTTGGCACGAAGATAGAATGTTGGGGGTACCTAAGAGCCTTCCTCTTGGGCCAGAACCCCACACAGGTCTGCACTGTGGAGACCAGGAGCTTTAGAGAGACACAGGCAGACAGTGGCTCCTCCACTCTGTAGCTGGGTGATTCTGTTCAAGTCCAGGGCTTCACAGAGACCAGGGCAAAGAAGACCCAGGAAGTGGCAGCTGGCCTCGTCTCCATCTTGGGGGCACACATAGAGCTGGTTGATGAAAACGTCCCTCTTTTACTCGGGGGCTCCTGTGTTCTCCGAGATAGGAGTGATGCTGGGAGTGAGTAGAACTCTACTGAATCAGAGCCCACAGAAAATTCTACAAGGGCTTCTATGAGTAACAAGATGTTTCTTTTTTAATGGCTTTGTTTCAATATTGATTTTTGCAAAATATTCATAATTCCCAAACGAAACCAGGCTCTAGACTCATAAGGCATTTTCAGAAACCTTTTCTTTTGAGTTGTTTATAAAGCTCAATGAAATTTTAAAAGCATATTAAAACAATAAAACAAAATGAAACAAAAGAAATTTTGGTCTAGGACTAAGGTCCTTGACAAATACGGCTTGACAAGACTGACTTAAAAAGTAAGAACAACCAAAAGCCAAAGCCTGAAAACACACATGGCCTTTCCCGTTGGCATGGCAGTGTAAGGTGTCCGTTTGGTAGGCTGACCTCTGAGAACGACCCGAATGAAAATGGCTCCCCGGCCACTTTCGGGGCTTCGTTGATTCCCTTCCCCCTCCATCCTTCCTTGCATACGTTCTGCTTCTTGACCTGGAACGGGAAACTCAAAATGTAACCCTGGCCATGTTATTAAATTGTAAACTTTCAAATTCACACAGGGTAGTTGATGGGAATTTCAAAACACAGAGTGAAATGCGGCTCTTACAAAGATGGAACAAAAGCTCTCTGTCTTGCAGAGGTCACTAATCCGGTGTTTGCACCTTATTGTCACTACGTAATGTCTGAAAAACTTGGACTTATTTCCAATTAGTGGGTTTAAGTGGATCTTGCTCTCTGAGCCGTTGACCCCTCTTGTTTGTTTAGCAGGATTTTCTCACCGGTCTTCACCTTGATGCACATTGTTTTGCTGTCAGGGCGTCTGCGCTGCTCCGGGTGACCCCTGCAGAAATGTCCGTGTCGTGAGACTCCGGAGCTGTTGTGAATTTTGTGATGACAGATGGCAGAGGCATAAAAGGCACCTCCACGGGCTTTGTGAAAGGGGATTTGGGTTCTCAGAATCTTTTTTTCTCTCTCCCTTCTGGACGCACCACTGGGATGGCTGTCAGAGCTGCGTCGGGGCCCATTTAGAATCGCGAGGCCCTGGAGACCGAGTACCCTCGCGTGTCCACACACACCTGCTCCCGGACACACGTGTCCCTCACAAGCAAGCCTCGGCAGGTCCGAAGGCCTCGGCCCCTTGCCCGGTTGGAAAAGCAGGTTCTTCCCGGGAAGCTTAGCAGCCTGGAGCCCTGGGGGTTTCGTGTGACAGGAATTTCACCTGTTTTCTGGACATTAGAGGGCCAGAGATATCAAGAAGGAGAGGGAAAAGGGGCCTCTGGGATTCTGCTTGTGAAACGGGCATCTGTAATTAGCCGCTTTCCAGGCTCTGGCTGAGACTTAGAGTTTAGCTCTAAGGAAGCTTCCATGTGTAGGGAGAAGCCCAGAGGGGTACAATAGGAAGGAATAATGGAGTTTTAATATTGGTGCAGACTACAAAACCCTGTGTGTGGCCCTAGTCGATCACCCCCTGAGCCTGCATTCGAGCCTCATGCCGGCACCCTGATGGGGACGAGATGTCCCTCATGGCCCAGGGAAACCCCACAGGCTCTCAGAAAAGAGTCGCCCACTGTGGAGAGGCTGTGGCCTGCTGCTGGCTAGCCCGATGGGGAAAGTAGACCTCTGTTGCCAGTATTTACACATTTGCGGAAATTCCGGATCTCTGGCTTCTGTGGCACCCTCGGCACTCCAGCAGTGCCCTGGCCCCATCCCACATGGCAGCCACCGCTGGACCCCGTGGCAGCGTCTGCCTCCAATGGCTCACACTCACTAGTTTTTTGTTTCTTCTTCTTATATCCAGCCAGCTGAACTCATTTCCCCAACTAACCCCAGGAGGCATTTGAGTTTGCAAACCTTTCATTTGTTAAAATATTTTCAGAGAAACTGAAATGTAAATACATAACAAGAACCTTTAGAATCTATCCTATTAAAACAGTCGAAGCTGCAGAAAACATTTCCTGCTACAAAGATGTCTGTCTCTGTTTCTCATGATATACAAAACAGGAAGCAACATATCAGTGGGAGCGGTTAACCGAATTATGATGCATTTGTATCGCGGAGTATTATATGGCTGTGAAAGTGATACGTGCTCAGAGTTCTTAACAACACGAGAGGATGCTCATGATGTAATGCTAGGTTAAAAAAAAAATCCAACATCAAGCTGTTTTTTCAGTACACATTCTGCTTACCTCCCCAAATGTGATAGCAGTTATCAATATGCATACACTAAGACCAGAAGGAAATTTGTCAAAATATTAACAGTAGTTGCTTCTTAGCAATGAAATTATTGATGATCATTTCCTCCTGATTTTATTCTAGGCTTTCCACATTTTCTACAGTGACTGTGCATAGCTTTTATATTCAGAAAAAACCATTAACAAATAAAGGAAAAACAGAAACAGAAGATTAGGGGATTTTTCCCTGAGTCTCCAGCTGGGGGTGCAAAGGCAGGACCCGAACCTGTTTCCCTATTCTGATACGTATAGGACCTCCCCCACTCCTGAGGGTCAGGCTGCCTACAGCTGTGCACCCGAGATTTGGGGCCCCGGAGATCTCAGCCAAGACCCAAGTACTTTATTTGGGTGTGCTTGTCTCTATGAGGAGCATGTGTAATTGTAGGTCTTTTGTTTTGCCTTCAATTTCACTATAATAAACAATCTGTAAGAACCAGACAGCTGTGTCCCTTCAGTAGATATTAGACCTCCTTTAGATGTAACTCCACACTGAGCAAGCTTCACAACTGTGTGACCTGTGGGTGAATTTCCTTGGGGGCTCACCTAGGCTAGATCTTCTCCAATTTCTGTTCTTTCTCCCTCTTTGTCTGCTTCTTTTCCATTAGGGAGGACAAGCTAAAGCAACTCAGACCCCTTCATTGAGGCAGGGAAGTGACGCTGTGAAAAGGGCCTGAGTATACCCATTGACTTTGCACCAAAATGGTAGCCAGTTCAGCCAGCACCTTGAGATCCAAAGACCTGAGTCCCCTTCCTGACTCCTATCATTAACTGCTTTGGTGAGCCTGGGAAAATCTGTCCTTTCTCAGAGCATCTCCCACAAAGTGAAATGGGAAGGAGAATATTTTCTGTTGAACAACTTTCTCTAAGGTGTGCGGGAAATGTCTGATAGGACACTCAGTAAAGGTTTTCAAGGTTCCTAAGGAGGAGTCCCCAGAATTGAACACAAGAGGATCTCCACATCTCAAGGGTGCTCTCCTATTTAACTAAGCTCACAGGGACCCAAAACTTTTCATTCTTGTTAACAAGAAATTGAGTAGTCTGGTGACCCAAATAGCTAAGGCAGACCCACCAGAACATTCCATCCCTGTAGACATGTCCTTGGGAGGTCAAATTCTCTTTCAGGCTGGCTGAGTTAGCGGATCTTCAGAAGTGCCTCTCTGTCAAGGGCATATGAAGCTTTCCTACCCACGTGGGAATAGTCTTTTCCAGAAGATCAAATGCTAGCTCGCCTTAGTGGTGACTGTCTCTCCCAGGGAGAGAGAGCGCTGCTGGTTGCCTCTATGATTCAGCACCTGCTGTGTATTCCAGGTTGAATATCTTTCCCTTGCAACACATCCCTGTAGAGTTAATCAGGCTTTTACCGACTGTAATACAGTGTCATTCTTAGCCCTGTGTCTGGAGAACAAGCCCACTCATCTGAGTGGAACTCTGGGGTTGGGTAGAATTGCTCATTTCATCCTAAGTGGCTTTGTACCCAGGTTGTCTGGGCTGATGTCTCACTGTGACCTCCTGGTCAACAAATCTGACTCTGATCAGGCACCTGCTGTTCAGGCTTTCTAGCAAATGGGTGGACGTGCTGATGGGGACCCAGGAGCAGTTGGACACGTGAGGTGTCGAGGCAGGCCTCCCTGCTCTGCTGACTGATGGTTCTATTTCTTACCTATTTCTGCATGGCAGATGATTTCTATGTGTCCATGCTTCTGAAAGGACTTCTAAAATCAGGGCCTTCAGGAGAATTGCTGGGGAAATTAATACAATGTAGAACTATGGGAATCAAGACCCCGAAAAGAAATTTCTCTGTTGAAAATGTAATAGTATGTTTCCAGTTGCAAATGGTGAAGGAAGGAAGGGGCACCTTTGCCTCGGGTCCCTGTGCTGTGGCTGGCGTGGGGTCAGAGCAGGACAGCAGTGTGTGCAGGGTGGGGCTGCCTTTTCAGATCTGCCTCCAAACCTTTTCGTTTTTACTTTACCTTAACTTTGCATTTCTAGATTGTTGAATTATGGCCTGATTTCACATTCTGAAACTAAGCATGTGTCTCAGTTCTGTGAAGCAAAGGCTGTTTCAGAGGAGTGATGACTCACCTTTTATTTTGAGCCCATTGAGAAGAATCCAATCTAAGAGGCATTAACAGAATGAGCATTTGTTATATTTCAAGATGATTATATCTATTTTTAAGTATTGATTTTAATGTGATTCTTGGAGCACATTCTTAGGATAAAATTCAGAGTCTTCTTTGCACCCCCGCCCCCATTCTGGACCCCTTCCCTGAGGTCACTATATTAACATTTTAATGTGTGTCTTTCTAGATGATTTGTATGCATTTATACATTTGTATGTGGAAAGAAATACATAGTTTTATTTATGTGTGTGTTATTTTTGCATATAAGTGATAGTGTAATCTATACATTGTTCTGTAACTTGTTTTTTCCATAGAACAATCTATTTTAGACAGCATTCCATGTCATTAAAAAAAGATCTGCCCTATTTTTACCTGCTGACACATATTCTATGATAGATTTATTTAACCCACTCCTCTTGATAGAAAACGATTCTATTTCTCAGTGTATCTAAGTGAAGCTCTGTTTCAGTAACAAAATAAAATCAACTTTCTTTTTTCCTCTCCGGAGTGGTAGGCAATACTTTTTTTTTGGAAAGGAAAAACTAAAGAAAGATTGATTCACCAGGAGAGAAGCAGCCAGGCTTGTCCCTTGTCTGAGAGGGTCCAGGGCTGAGGCGTGATGCCTGAGCTGTGGCCAGAGGGCATGGGGTCCCTTGGCGGCAGGGTCAGCACGGTGGTGGAGGGCCGAGCCAGGCACAGAGGGGCAAAGAGGACCAGTTCAGCATCAGGAGGCAGAGCTGGGGCTTGCCAGGGTGGCTCAAACGGAGGTGAAAGTCTCTGAGTTGAGGAGGCAGAAACTTGAGGTGGCCATTGTCCGTTTGCTGGTCTCTTAATTCACTCACTCACTCAGCATAAACTGTCCCAAGTTTATGTCCCCAGGCAAGGCCCTGGGGAACCTGTGGTACCAGAGGTGAGAATGCTGTCCTTCGTAGCCTCCCAACTCGTCCGGGAGAAATGTGTGTACAGATGTGGTACCTGAATGGCTGCCTAATGTATCAGGGGAGGAAGGCCCCTTGACATCTGTCTGGCCTGGAAGGATGGACAGGGCTTTGCTGAGTGGAGACGGGAAGGGGCGGTACTGCTGTGCTGACATGCGGTCGTGTCCTGGGATGGGGGAAACTAGTGTGGTTGAACAAGAAGGCCTAGACGCGCAGATGAGGGAGGCAAGGGAAGCGGGCAGGAGGCAAAGCAGGATGGGCCTTAAGAACACAGAGCGGAGATTCTGCCTTCAGTGGATGTCAGTGACAAGGGGGAACCACCAGCATGGGATTTGCTCCTGCAGGAAGAGCTGCTGGGGCTTGCTAGCCAGTGGGCTGGATGGAGCAGGAGAGGTGGAGGCTGGGAGACTGACTGGGATGTGCTTCTCTGTACATCTTTCTGTATGTCCATCTGTCCACTCCTAGCATTTCCAGAGGACTCTTTCTGTTCCAGATTGTGGGAAGTCAGTGACTAATAAGCTGTGGCCCCCGATCAGTACGTGGAATGGCATCTTGCCCCCAATAGGCTCTTTGATGAGCGATGAGTCAGTGGTCTGAAAGGAAATGAAGCTTTAAACTGTGACAGGTAAAGAGGCATGAGGCCAGACAACGGGGCCACAACAGGAGGAGGACTGGCAGCATTTGCAACTAAGTGGGAGAGGACAGAGGGAGGGAGAGACGGAGGAACTGTCTTACCGTGAGGAGTAGACCGGAAATGGGAAGGTGATCAGTTTTGGGTGGGGAGCAGGGACAGATAAGGATTCGTTTTGGATTCCAGGGTCAGAAGAATCTTTTCGATTTAGAAACTGGAGGAGAAATAATAAGTACTGTTTAGTACATGGCACAAAGCCAACATAAAAAAGTAAAAAGTTCTATTCCCCATTTAAACTCCATGGAAGTGATTTATTTGTGCATGTATGTATTTTCTCTTAACTAACAGTGTTTGTAAAGAATTTCATGGAGGCAATGGAGAAAAGGTAGTTAAGCTGCAGAATTTTTTTAAGCATAAAATGAGAGCAACACGATCAAGATAGTTTCTAAATTAAACTTATTTTAAAAGCATGAATTTTTATGGTTGCTTTATCTGGCTTTGTCATTTTCCCTAATTCCTCTGGCGCCTGCCATCTGCGGCCCTGGTGCTTTTTCTCTGGAGCTGGGGCCTCTGAATCCTGTTCAAGGTTGGTTGATGCCCCTTTTCCCTCTGGGGAAAAGAAGCCAACCATCAGCCGGAAAAGTAAGGGGCCTGTTTCCCTTGACACCAAAGCCCTTCCGGATCCACCCAGTAACTCCCCGAAGGAACCCCACTTCTCTGAGTTTTCAGATAACAACCACCTAACTTGGAATGGGTACTGCATCGCATAGTTTGCATTCTTTGGATCAAAGCAGGCCTGAGGCCTGCTCTGATCAAGAGGAGGGGAAATCAAGGCCATCTCTTGATGGGTGGTGGAGAGCCAAGAATGTGTGGTTCTCTTTAATTTGCCACCTAGGTGCAGTTTGGACCTGCCCTAGG
Organism: Ailurus styani; assembly: GCA_002007465.1. NCBI lineage: Eukaryota > Metazoa > Chordata > Mammalia > Carnivora > Ailuridae > Ailurus > Ailurus styani. The sequence continues at coordinate 2,314,989 of LNAC01000033.1, read as the reverse complement.
TTAGAACGGGCAGGGGAAGGGGGCCTAGCTCCTGATCTCATGGGTGGATGAAGGGAGGGTGGCCCCCGCAGATGGGCAGGCCTCTAGGAGAGCCGGCTGTCCTCGGCCACCTGCCCTGGGCTCCCGGAAGCGGAGGGCTGTCCTAGCTCTGTCTGCCTTAAGACCGAGTTGGAGGCCCGAGTTTGAGTTCTTCGGAACGAGTGACGTTGTGCCATTTCTGTTATCCTGACTTTTGGAAACCCTTGGCATGTGGATGCTCTAGAAGGGAATGGAAGGAAGGAGAGCTTCTTGGTGAAACTCTAAGCTTCTGCACGGCGAGACTACGTTCCTTGCTCAGGTCCAGGAGCAGGATGGAGGGGTGCTCCACGGAGCTTGGGGGAAGGCACTAGGTTGCCCAAATCATGGTCAAAATGTGTTTTACTTTCACAGTAAGCATTCATGAAGCATTTCTGTTTTGCCCTTTCTGTCTGCATTTGGTGGAACATAAGTGAATGTTTAAAATTGCTTGTCACTGAGTCACTTTGGTACTCCAGGTGGAGGTGCTATTTCTCGGTCACTGTCTCTCCTACATCACCGCAGCCTCGCGTCTCCATGAAGAGTGACAAAGCTTGGGAAGCCCTTGTCGTGAAACTGTTTTGTCCACATCAGGCTCACTGGAGGTGGCCTTCTTCCAGGACCCTGTCCATGGCTTGTAGGACATCCCTCGGATGGCAAGGGCCTGCAGGCACCCAGGTTTGTTGCCAGGGAGTCCAGCGGCAGGCCTGGGGCCTGAGGCAGCGGGTGCCAGGTCTGGCCGCAGCTGGGGGCCTGAGCGTGGGCTCAAACCTGGCTCTGGGGAGCAGTGGCATAGGTTGGGGTCCTCAGGATGCTGCAATCCCCAGCTAGCAGGGCATTTACTGAACCTGTTCTTATAAGCTTCGCCAAGTCTTATCTTATTTACACCTCTCAGCGACCCTATGACAGAAGTTCTGGAATTATCCCCATCTCTGTTTAAGGCACATGGTAGGTGATGAGGGGGAATGGGATTTGACCCGGGTGCTGCTCAACCGCGGATCCCCCTGCCTCTTTCCAGAGCAGGCCAGCAGGGCCAGAGGAGGCTCTGAGCTCCTCTGCTCAGCCCTCCAATGGCCCTAGCTCCTGCAGTGGGATGGAGTGAGGGGGGCCTCTGCTGGGGTGGGGCAGGACGGGAGGAACACGGTATTGTCTGCCTCTGCCCAAAAGGTCAGATTTATATACAGGAAACAGACCCTCCCCCCAGTTTCTGGAATGTCCCTGGAAAGATCATGTAGCCCTTCCCTCACCTGTGTTTGAGGCTGAGGACAGGGCACAAGGTAGTTCTGTGGTCTTCGCATCCACCATGTGGGCTCCAGTCATCCCCAGGGTCCTCTCTGTGCCCTCATTGCCCTTGGTGGGCAGCCCGATGCCCAAAGTTCTGTGCTTCTGGGTGGGAGAGGGGCCCTGAGGCTGAGAGGAAAAAACCAACACCCACCCCAGAGCAGGAGGGTTAGGGGATACCTATGTGGGTGCTGCTCGCCTTGGGAAAGAGGGTCACCGGGGGAGACTCCCCCGAGGGCCACCTGCCAGACTGAAGGCCAGCAGGAGGCAGTGGAAGCAGCAGAAAGCTCAGCGAGGGCGAGGGGGCAGGGGATATGGCATGACATTTGCCTGCTGCACGTCGGTAGGCATCCATCCACAAGACAAGAGATCGTTTTGTTCTGTGGTTGGTTTCATGCTTGCTACAAAATGCATCTCTCCCACCCCTGCTGCCCGCAGCCCAGCCCCGGCCCCTGGTTTCCCCCCTCAGACGCTGGAGGGCGCAACCGGGCAGCAAGTCAGCGACGAGGTTGTCTCTGAGCCGCTGAGCGAGCAAAGAAACTGGGAGTGGGGAGACCTCAAGGGCCCATCCCTGCCACTCAGAGACAGTGACCTTTTTAGATCCATCATCGTTCTCGTTACAAAGTGAAGGGGTGGACTTGATGGGCCTTTCTGAAAGAGCCTCTGTGGATCACCTGGGGCCACACCGGGTGGGGAGGAGAGGGGTCGTGAAAATAATCACAAGGCACGTGCTAATAAATTATAATTCCCGCATCCCAGAGACGTTGTCAGCAGGGCCCAGTGCATGGTGAAGGCCACAGGTGCTGTTATTATAGAATTTTAGGTTTTGTAATTTGCATTAGGCCCCCCCACCAATCAGCCTCCCCGGGGGTGGGACTTTGGAATCTGCCTTTTATGAAACAGGTGCTTCCAGTCCCAGAGCCCTGAGCTGGGAGATGGCTGAGGTCTCTTCTGTGTTTTCTTGCGAGCTCCCCCCCACCTTGTCCTGCCATTCACCCTTTCCCGGGAAGAACACACCCCTCATTATTTCATACACAATGGAATCATGGCTCTAAACTCAAGTTCAGCTACCGGCCTGCCGAATGGCCCGAGTTAGATCATGTCTGCCCCCGGGCTGATGAGGCTTGGGAGTTGGAAAGCTGGGTCTGCTTCCCACATGGGCGCTCAGGCTGGGATGTAAGCTTGGCTTCATAGGGACAGAGGATGGCTATCATGCGGAAGTGAATGAGATGACCATGTCACCCTTCAGAGTATTTTCCTTGACTCTCTACGTGGGGGAGGCCCGCGGTGAGCATGATTTCAGGTCTCTGTGAGTCAGGACACACTTCTACTTTTTAAAATTTCATATAGTTTTGGGGAGAGAAGAATGTAACTTTGAAAACCAGGTCACCACAAGCCACAAGGTTATGACAGTCCTCTTCTTTACACCTCTGACACGCGAGACACTTACAGATGCAGGAGAGGGGAGGTGCTTTGGGCTTGGAGTCCCTGAGCTGCAGGTGGTGTGGATGTGGGGAGCATGCGTGTATGTGTGTGTGTGTGTGTGTGTGTGTGTGTGTGTGTGTGTGTGTGGTTATTCACACTCCAGTGTGAGTGTCTGGGTGTGTGAGTGTCTGGGTGTACGAGTGTGGTTTTTTGACTGCGTTTTCTAGCTTTTCTCCTCTAGGCCCCCTTCTCTCCTACCTCACCCTTATCTTTCCAACGGGAAACCTGCTCTTTCTAGCAGCCCAGGTAGAATTGCATCCTGCATGGGCCCACTTCTGTCAGCCCTCAGGGCCACACTCAGCCAGGGCTTGGAGTAGGCCGGGTTCGCCATGATCCTAGTGCTGTGTGATTTAGGACAAGTTGTCTAGCCTCTCTGAGCCTCAGGTTCTCCGTTTATGAAATGTGGATAGTAAACTCCACCTACTTCCTACCTAAATAAGGCTTGTAAAAGGCATTCTTATTCTCTACAAAAGTTGAGGAGGTTAGGGCACAGAGTAGGTAAGTTGCTGGCTTGAGGACACACAGAGAAGAAATGGCAGAAGCATTACTGGACCTTCTGGCCCCAGAGCCTGCATGAACCCACTCTGCTGCATTTTGTAGAGTCAACTCACATCCTTGAGGAAAAAGTAGGTATACCTGAACTGCCTCTGCTTTCAGGGATACAGTCCTCTTCGTTGCATCCATGCTTCTTTCCTTGGATTTCAGGGTGCTTTAACAAAATGTCCCTCACACAGTCCTAAGGGCTGGACCCATCCTCTGGGGTAGAGAGAGGCCGCCTCTGAGGGGAGCATTTGTGGGAAGCTGAGGTAGCAGGCCTGCAGGTTGGGACAGAAAGGACAGGGCTGCTTCCTGCCAAGGCAGAGGGTCCTCAGGGAGGGAGAGAGCAGGCTGGGCAGTGGTGGGCAGGCTCGGGGGCTGGGAGCTTGCCTCTGTCAAGTTCAGGGGAGCTTGCGCTGTGTGGATCCCCTGCCCTCTGTCGTTTGTGGGCTGCTGGGGGCTTTCCAGCAGACCGTGGGAGCCTCTGAACCTAGGTGTTCGGTCTGAGCCTGATGGGGCCCTCAGCCCTGGTGGCTGGATGTGGGGTGATTTGTGTGACAACATGCTGACACATTTAACATAGTGGCATTGTAAGGCAGAGTGGAGGACAAGGCTCTGAAAGTATTTTTCAGTCCATTCATCTGTCCTCTCAGCTATTTGTGTTGAGGGCCTACTGGGCGCCCAGCCTCATTCTAGGTGCTGGAGACTCAGAGGTGAACAAACACGGATGAAAACACCTGCCTTCTGGAGCTGGTATTCTAGCAGAGCAAACAAAAAATGAGATAAGTAAATTATGAATTGTATATGTGGTATTTAAACTGCCCATGGGAGGCAGGAGTCTCTGGAGGCTCTCAGCTTCGTTCTCTCCACCGCTCCCTTCCTAGGGCTCCTATGACACCCGGCTCGCACTTGCCAGACCGGAGTGACCTCCTCAGGCTGTGCCCACCAGTGACTCTGTGGTCTCCCACATCACAGGGCCTTGAGAGGTGCTCTCTAAGTGACAGTTATGTGAATGAGAGAAAGAATGATCAGGGGAGTTCGAATGTTTGCTGCAGAGGGACCCTCCTGCCTTCCCCGGGGGGCCCAGCAGCCACAGCCGGGTCTGCCTCGCTGGTCCTGCCTCTGCAAGGTGATACAGTGGCCAAGCACAGAGAGGATGAAGCTGGCTGTGTAGGAACTTCTTCCAGGCCTCCCTTCATGGCCAGTCCGGAGCTGGCTTTTGCCTGCCCTTTTCTTTGCAGGGGGCAGGGCATCTGTACATCTTTTTTTTTTTTAATTAAAGAAAAATTTTAAGATATTATTTTAATTCCAGTTAGTTAACATACAGCGTTATATTAATTTCAGGTGCGCAATAGAGTGATTCAGACTTCCATACATCCCGTGGGGCTCATCACAAGTGCCCTCCTTCCTCCCCATCACCTATTTAACCCATTCCCCTCTCCCCTCCCCGCTGGTAACCATCAGTTTATTCTCTATAGTTAAGAGCCTGTTTCTTGGCTTGTCTCTCTCTTATTTTTTCCTTTGCTTGCTTGTTCTGTTTCTTAAATTCCACATATGAATGAGATTGAATGGTATTTATCTTTCGGATTGACTTATTGTGCTCAGCCTGATACTCTCTAGTTCCACCCATGTCATGGCAAATGGGAAGATTTCATTCTTTTTTATGGCCAAGTAATATATATATATATAATATATATGTGTATAATATATATATTATATATATACCACAAAATATACCACATTTATATATATATAAATATACCACAAATATATATATATAAATATATATATACCACAATATTCCATTGTATATATACACCGTATCTTCTTTATCTGTAGATGGATACTTGGGCTGCTTCCATAATGTGGCTATTGTTGATAATGCTACCATAATCATTGGGGTGTGCGTATCCCTTTGAATTAATGTCCTTGTATTCTTTGGGTAAATACCCAGTAGTGCAATTAGTGGATCATCTTAATGCAGGCTGCCCTTGACTCTTCAGCAACTCTGAGATCACTGGTGTCAGCTCAGGCTTCTGCTGAGGTCTACATGCTGACTTTCTAGATATTTGTAGAAAGATTGTAACTTTTGTCCATTTTTATGTTGGTCTAATAAGAAATCACCCTTCTAGTGGATCTGCACAAATGGGTTTTTGTTTGATTGTTGTTTTTTCAAACACTGTACCTCTAGCTGAAAACAGAACTTAACCCTTTGAACATAACCACTAAGTAGATACTGCTCGCAAGCATACAGGATTTCCTTTTCCTACACACTCCCACACCACTTGGGTCACCACAGAGAGTAAATGTTACCAGGTTATCTTGTCTTTGCAAAGGTCAGGCCCTCTACTGACATTGATGCTATGCATTGCTTTGATAAAACACTGGAGGCCAGAAAGTCCCATGGCACAAGATTGGTCATTGAGATGGTAAAGACAGGATGGGAGGGGCGCTAGCCAGTGTCTCACCCACCAGTGATGATCACTTTGCTCCTGTGCACAGTTCCCTTCAGGGAGGAGCCTGTATCCCACAGCTGTGAATGATCCTTCTTTTAAAGCATGTGCTCCATGCTCTTGATCTGAAGGGCATATGCTCCAAGTTCTCCCCCAGGTACTAAAATGTCGGGTATGGGAAAACCAGGAAGCTAGCCAGACAGGATAATTTTTAGATTATTTGGATTATTTCTCAAAGTGTTAAACAAAAACTCATTTCATATAAGTCATCAATCTCTTTGAGAAGAGAATTGCCCAATGTTGGTTCTCCTGAGGGAATGATGTAGATCCCTCACAGTCCGGAACCACTTTTAAGCAGGTTGACAATCTCTGCCTGCACCTGCCAAAAATGCAAGGCCTTGTTTAAGGCAGCCCCTTCGAGTCCCACTGGCTGTACATATAGGATTGGGACAAAAGTGATCTTAGGCACCATCCAACCTGGCATTTCCAATAGGTATGTCCCAGAATGCTAAAAACGTGCTCTGCAAAATTAGTTTAGATACTCAAGTAACCTAAGAAAACTCTGGGGTAAGCAGGTTTCCTTACTGCAGTACTTCTCAGAGCCATTCTCAGAGTGTAATGTGCTGTTAAATATGCACTAGGACTCTCTTGGGGAGTTGAGTGAATGTTAATTTCTGTAGCAGAAATTTCTCCTCTAGAAATGTATGTAAAGATTCCGTATCCTTTGTAGAAGAGCAAAAACGTGTTAAGGGATAACATTGATTGTCATAGAAACATACTGAAAACACCTAAATATCTATCAGGGGACATTGATAAATAAAAAGTATTAATCCATGTAATGAAATACTATGTGATTGTTACAAAGAATGAATGATGAGGTGGTATGGTAATATGCACTGATATGAAAAGAACTCGAAGATACGTCATTAAGTAAAGAAAGCAAGTTACAGAATGGGAGGTACTATGTGATCTTTTTTGTGAAAAGAAAAGGATGGATGGACACACACACACATGCACACACAATCTGATCAGATATATCAGAGATTGTCACTAGTAGTTATTTATAGGTGTGGGCAGAGATGGAGAAGGTGGAGGTCTTTTTTATACCAATTTTTAAACCATGTGCATACATTACTTTCATATTAAATTCTGGTTTAGTATTTTTAACAATTGATTGGCAGTATTGAGCAGGTATGGCCATTACCTGTGTATCACAGGGTTCTTCCCCACCAGCCTGAACTTTCCCCCAAGATCCTTCTGCACATTGTGTTTCAGCACTCAACTGGATTTCACCCTTGCAGAAGAACTGAATGCATTATTTCAGACTTGTGTCCCAGAAAGCATTTTTTCTGGGCCCAGACTCATCTCTCAGAATTGCTCTTTGGTGTTAAGCTGGTTTTTATTGAGCCCCTACTGCAGGCCACGCCTGTTTCCTGAAAACTGGTTTTTGGTTAACATTTCTTTCACTCACCCATGAAATCTGCCAGTCACTGGGCTGGCTTTTCCCAGGATCCATTCATTCGGGCCTGCTATCACATTACCCCAAAACTTTTTTCAGTGTTTCCTGACCATGGTCCTGAGAACATTGCTGTTTTGTGAGAGAGCTGCAGCATTCAGTTTAGGAAATGCTGGCATGGGGTGAACAGGTCCCACTATTTATGCTTCTCCAGGAAGATGGCCTGCTACCCCATATTAAAGATGATCTGGAATGGGTAAATCTTGATCTGCAAGTAAAATTGTTGAATATGTTAGCATATTCTGAATTTTCAGATCTTGTGGTGAGGAGTGGAAATTGGGCTTCTTGTACAAAATACATCAAACTACTTTTGTACAGGACCAGACAGCTGATAGAAAGGACACGGCCCTGACTCAGTTGCTCTGCGCCCTTTGATCATTTTCCCCACCTTTCTATGAGAATGGAGAGCAAAAAACCCAGCCCTGGGCCCCAGCCTTGTACCCCCCTCCAGCGGATCCTCACTGTTGACCAATGACCAGGGGCTGTTTTGGGTATTCCAACATGGAGAGTTAATTTACTGCTACTTTAAAAGTGTGCACTGCCGTTCTAGTTTGGGCAAAAAGTTCACCATTCTCCTTTTGGATGATATCCAGATTTCCTCTTTTTCATAATGGAAAGTTTTGCTCACTTGCATCTGTCTATAATACTCTCCTTGTAGGCACACAAAATTCCCAACATTCATTTAAAGAGAAAGACAACTATTTGAATAATCTGAATGAATAAATACTTAAAATTATTCCCCAAAGACTTTACCTGCTGATAAGTATCTAGTGTACTTACAATTATCAGGCTGCATCTGTTTTGTCTCTGTCTTTATTTAGTCAATAAAGTCTCCGACATTTATTTCCCAGCTTTGCTGGGATTTAGTTCTTCTAGAAATTTGAGTTTACAAATACCTCGCTGGATTAACTGCTGTACCCCATGTGAATGCACATTGCTCTGTAAATTCTCATTTCCTTCCTTTATTCCCACTGTGCTTACACGTCACAATCCAATAATAACCAGAATCTTGTCCACTGCCTCCCTTCCTAGCCCCCAAGAGAAATTCAGGGGACCACAGCCTAGTGGGGTCAAGGTCCTCCCTCATGACCGCAGTGCTGGAAGTTGTTCTTGTGCCAGCCTTATGTCCTTCTACTTCCCTATTACCTGGGCTGCTGATTAGCTGCTGATTAGCCCACACGCCTGCGTCAGCAGGACAGGGAGGAAGAGGAACGAACTCATCGCAACTTCAGTTATTTTAGTGGTTTTCTTATGAGGAGGCAATTGCAGATTCAAATTATAATAGAGCTTGAAGGAAGTTTTCAGTGTATGGGGGAAAACTGTGACAGAAGGTGCCATTTAAAACTTATGAATAATGTACAAGCGAAAGGAAATTCATAGTTAGGAGACCAAACCTGTCTGTCTAAAGAGAATTTCAGTAAAAGCCAAAGACGCCAGCCCAGTAGCTTTTGTTCAACAAATTAGCTTAATATGACAGCTACATTTAGAGTACCTTCTGTGTGGAGTGTTTCTGTAGTGGGTTTTGTCTTACCTTTCAAAAGCCTTCTATTTTATCATCAAAATGAACACCTGGGAACATTTGAAAGGCTCTTTTGCACTCAGTTCTATAGGATCTACAAGTACTTTGTGTGTTACCACATGGCCGCGCAAACTGCCTTGCAGACGTCTTTATGTATGTGATGAGAAGCAGACAGTGCCTTGTGGGTAGCAGCAAGCTTCTGATTGTGTAGGATTGGAAATTAAGAGCTCATGAAGAAGTAAAATGAACTGCTCCAACTGCTTTTTTCCCCCCCCAAAGAATTATTTACTTATTTTAGAGAGACAGAGAAAGTGAAAGAGCCAGGAGAGGGAGAGAGAGTCTTAAGCAGATTCTGTGCCGAGAGTGGAGCCCAGTTGTGGGGCTCAGTCTCATGACCTCAAGATCACGACCTGAGCCAAAACCAAGAGTCAGATGCTTAACCCACTGCACTACCCAGGAACCCCCGTTATTTTAAAAACAGCTTTATTTTATTTTGTTTTGTTTTGTTTTTTTATTTTAATTAATTATTATTATTTTTTTAGTATTCTCTACACCCAGTGTGGGGCCCAAACTCATGACCCCAGGATCCGGAGAATATGCTCTTCTAACTGAGCCAGTGAGGCACCCCATAAAACAGCTTTATTGAGATACAATTCACATATTATAAAATTTGCCCATTTAAAGTATACAATTCAATCATTTTTAAATGGGGTTGCCCTTGGGACACCTGGGTGGCTCAGTTGGTTACGTGTCTGCCTTCAGCTCAAGTCATGATCCCAGGGTCCTGGGATTGAGTTCTATGTCGGGCTCTCTGCTCAGTGGGGAGCCTGCTTCTCCCTCTGCCTGCCACTCCCCCTGCTTGTGCTCTCTCTCTCTGACCAATAAAAAAAATAAAATCTTAAATGGGGTTGTCCTTTTAAAGTACACAATTTAGTTCACAGAGTTGTGCATCTACCACTGCAATCTAATTTTACAGAATTTTTGTCAAAAGAAACCCTGTGCCCATTAGCAGTCATTTCCAGTTACCCTTACCCTCAACCTTAGGCAAGAATTATTCTACTTTCTGTCTCTTACATATTTTCCTATTCTGGCCATTTCACACTAATGAAATAATACAATATGTGTTTTTTTGTGAGTGATGTCATTTCCCTAGCATAGTGTTTGTCAGACTTATGTGTGTCCCAGTACATATCAGAACTTTATTCCTTTTTATATTCCAAATAATATTCCCTTGTGTGGATATACAGTATTTTATTTATCCATTCATCAATTGATGGACATTGAGCTGCTTCTACTTCTTGGCTATTGTGGATAATGCTTCTATCAATAGTCACACACAAATTTTTGTGTGGATTTATGTTTTCATTTCTCTACCTAGGAGTGGAATAACTGGATCTTATGGTAACTATATGTTTAACATTTTGAGGGACTGTCAGACTATTTCCCAAAGTAATTACTACACAATTATACATTCCTACCAGCAGTGTATAAGGGTTCCAATTTCTCCACATCCTCATCAACACTTATTATTGTCTGTCTTTTTTATTATAGCCGTTAGTGGGTACGAAGTGGTATCTGATCAGGGTTTTTTTATTTGTTTCTCTAATGACTAATGATATTGAGCAGCTTTCTAAGTGATTATTGGCCATTTGTGTATCTTATTTGGGGAAATGTCTATTCAGATCTCTTACTGATTTTGAAAATTAGATTATTGATATTTTTACTAGTGAGTTTCAAGAGTTCTTTATGGATGATGAATAAATTCCTGTATTAGATACATGATTCGAAAATATTTTCTCCCATCCTGTGGATTGTCTTTTCACTTTCTTGATGCTATCCTTTGAAGCACAAAGTTTTTTTATGAAGTCCAGTTTATCTGTATTTTCTTTTGTTGCTTTTGCTTTTAGTATCATATCTAAGAAACTGTTGTCTTAACCAAGGTCATAAAGAGTCACTTCTGTGCTTTCTTCTAAAAGTGTTATTGTTTTAGCTCTTAGATTTAGGTCTATGATTCATTTTGAATTGATTTTTGTATATGGTGTCCAGTAGGACTCCAACTCCATTCTTTTGCATGTGGGTATCCAGTTGTCCCAATACTGTTTGTTGAAAGACCATTCTTTTACTGCTAATTTGTCTTGGCATGCTTGTCAAACACTCAATGGACACAAATGTAAAGATTTGTCTCTCAACATTTTTTTAACGTTAAAAATTTTTTTATTGACTCTCAATTCCATTCCATTGATCTATATGTTTATCCTATGCCAGTACCCTACTGTCTTGATTACTGTAGCTATGCAGTAGTTTTCAAATGGGAAATGTGAGTCCCACAACATTCTTCTTCTTTTTCATCATTGTTTTTGTTTGTCTGGGTCCTTTCTATTTCCATGTGAATTTTGGAAGCATAATGTCGATTTCTGGGGGCGGAAAGGCAGCTTGGATTCTAATGGGGATTTCACTGAAGCTGTAGATCAATTTGGGGAGTATTACTACCTTAATGATATTAAATATTCAACCCATGAAGATGAATATTTTTTCATTTATTTAACTATTTCATTTCTTTCCATAATATTTTGTAGTTTACAGTGTACTTCTTTTGTTGAATTTTTTCCTGAGTATTTTATTCTCTTTGGCACTACTATAAGTGCAGTTGTTTTTTTAAATTTCATTTTAGATTATTCATTGTTAGTGTATAGAAATAGAATTAATTGTTGTATATTCATCTTATATCCTGCAACACTGCTGAATTAGTTCTAACAGATATTTATTAGATTCCTTAGGATTTTCTATATATAAAATAATGGCATCTGCAAACAGAGATAGTTTTCCATCTTCCTTTCCAATCTGGATACCTAAAGGACAATTATAAAATGTTCCTCTTTATCCCTAGTAACATTTTTGTTTTTAAGTCTATTTTCTGATATTAGTATACGCACTTCAGCTCTATGGTTGCTGCTTGCCTGGTATATCTTTTTCTGTCTTTTTACTTCAAGCTTATTTGTGTCTTTTTTTTCTTTTTTTTAAATTTAAATTCGATTAGCCAACATATTAGTACATCATTAGTTTTAGATGTAGAGTTCAGTAATTCATTAGTTGCATATAACAACCAGTGCTAATCACATCACATGCCCTCTTTCATGTGCACCACGCAATTACCCTTTCCCCCCACCTACTTCTCCTCCAGCAACTGTCAGTTTGTCTCTAGAGTTAAGAGTCTCTCATGGTTTGTCTCCTGCTCTGATTTCTTCCCATTCAGTTTTCCCTCCCTTCCCCTATGATCCTCTGTGCTACTTCTTATATTCCACATATGAGTGAAACCATATGATAATTGTCTTTCTCTGATTGACTTATTTCACTCAGCCTAATACTTTCCAGTTCCATCCATGTCAGTGTAAATTGTAAGTATTCGTTCTTTCTGATGGCTGAGTAATAATATTCCAGTATGTGTGTGTGTGTGTGTGTGTGTGTGTGTGTGTGTACACACGACATCTTCTTTATCCATTCATCTGTCAATGGACATCTCGGCTCTTTCCATAATTTGTCTATTGTGGACATTGCTGCTATAAACATTGGGGTGCAGATGCCCCTTCATATCATTACATTTGTATCTTTGGGGTAAATACCTAGTAGTGCAATTGCTGGGTCATAGGATGACTCTATTTTTGATTTCTTGAGGAACCTCCATACTGTTTTCCAGAGAGGCTGTACCAGCTTGCATTCCCACCAATAATGTAAGAGGGTTTCCCTTTCTCCACATCCTCGCCAACATTTGTTGTTTCCTGATTTGTTAATTTTAGCCATTCTGACTGGTGTGAAGTGGTATCTCATTGTGGTTTTTTTTTAAATTAATTTATTTTTTGTTATGTTCAGTTAGCCAGCATATAGTAGTACGTCATTAGTTTTTAATATAGTATTTAACAATTGCATATAACACCCAGTGCTCATCACAACTCATGCCCTCCTTAATACACATCACCAGATTATCCCATCCCCCCACACCACTCCCCTCTGTAACCCTCAGTTTGTTTCCTGGAGTCCTGAGTCTCTCATGGTTTGTCTCCCTCTCTGATTTCTTCCCATTCAATTTTCCCTCTCTTCCCCTGTCGTCCTCTATGCTATTCCTTATGTTGCACATATGAGTGAAACTATATGATAATTGTCTTTCTCTGCTTGACTTATTTCACTTAGCATAATTCCCTCCAGTTTCATCCATGTCGATGCAAATGGTGGGTATTCATCCTTTCTAATGGCTGAGTAACATCATGTGGTTTTGATTTGTATTTCCCTGATGCTGAGTGATGTTGAGCATTTTTTCATATGTCTGTTGGACATTAATTAGTATGTCTTCTTTGGAGAAATGTCTACATTCATGTCTTCTGCCCATTTCTTGACTGGATTATTTGGTTTTTGGTTGTTGAGTTTGATAAGTTCTTTATAGACCTTGGTACTAGCCCTTTATCTGATATGTCATTTATAAAACAAAACAAAAACCCAAAAAACAACTTTGTTTTTGAATCTAAAGTGTTTCTTATAGAGAGTATATTATTAAATCTTGTTTTTTAAAACCTGGTATGATAATTTCTGCCCTTCTATTGGATACTTAATCCCTTTAAATTTAATGTTATTGATGAGGTTGAATTTACATTTGCCATTTGCTTATTGTTTTCTATATTCTTACTGCCTTCTTTTGCATTAAGTGGACATTTTCTAGTGTAACACTTTAATGCCTTCAATTATTTTTAATAGTATTTTTTTGGTGTTATTTTCCTAGTGGTTGTTCTAGAGCTTATGATATACATGTTAACTTACTGGAATCTTCTTATGACTTGTACTAACTTACTTCCAGTGAGATATAGAAACTTTACTTCTATGTAGCTCTGTCTTCCCCTTTTGTTCTATTATTCTTATATATGTTACATCTATAGATGTTACAAACTCAACAATATATTGCTACAGTTATTTTATATTATTTTATTTCTTTTATAGAAGTAAGGGAAGGAATGAGAGCAAGTATACATTTATAGAGTTTGTTATATTAACCTTCTAAATTATCATTAATGTGGATTTTAAGTCCTTGTTGGTGTCATTTCTTTACTCCAATGCAACTTTGTTCCCATCTACTTTTTTGTGCTGTTGTTGTCAAATATATTACATTTCTATATGTTAGGGTTCATAATGCTATTATATTTACAATGTTCTATTAAAAATTATTTTGTTTTTGTTTTTTGTACTTATTTTTGTTGGGGTTCAGGCTTTCATATTTAGATTTTTTATTTTATTTTTTATTTGAGTATAATTGATATACAGTGTGACAGTAGTTTCAGGTGTACAACATCATGATTCAACATCTCTATAACACTGTGCTATGCTCACCTCAAGTGTAGCTACCATCTGTCACCTTACAATGCTATTACAGTATCATTGACTATATTCCCTATACTATAGCCTTTATTCCTATGACTTATTCATTCCATAACTGGAAGCCTCTATTTCCTACTTCCCTTAACCCATTTTGCCTATCTCCCCAACTCACCTTTCCTCTGGCAACTATTGGTTTGTCCTCATATTTATAGGTCTGATGTTTGCTTTTTGTTTGTTCATATTCATATACTTTTCAAAATTAGTTCAATGATGAAAGGAGAAGAAATATTCAGTTCAATATATTGTTGCCTACAGGACTACCTTTACTGGTAGTGCTTTGTTTTTTTGTTTTTGGGGTTTTTTTGTATATGGATTTAAATTAGTATCTGGTGGAACTTGGCTTTCACTCTGAAGAACTTTCTTTAGTATTTCTTATAACGTGAGTCTGCTGGCAATTGATTCTAAGTTTTTACTTGTTTGGGAATGTCTGTATTTCCCTTTAATTTCTGAAAGATAGTTTTGCGGGATATAAGATTCTATTTTGATTTTTTCCCCCAGCACTATAAACTGCCTCTGGGCCTCCATGGTTTCTGATGAGAGGTCAGCTGTTAATCTCAGTGGTATTCCCTTGTATGTGATGAGACATTTTTTCTCCTGCTTTGTTAAGATTTTTCTTTGTCTTCAACGTGTTTACTATGTGTCTGGGTGTAGATCTCTTTGATCTATCCTATTTAAGTTCATTGAGCTTCTTGAATGTAATGATTATCTTTTTAAAATCAGATTTGGTAGTTTTTTGCCATTATTTCTTCAAATAGTTTTTCTGTTCCTTCCTCCTTCCTTTCCTTTTGGTACTCCCATTATGTGTATGCGGGTATGCTTAATGGCTTCTCTCATTACCCCATGCTCTGTTTACTTTCTTCATTCTTTTCTCTGTTTTTCTGATTGCATAATCTCTATTGATTTATATTCAAACTCACTGATTCTTTCTTCCCCTGTTGAACTTCTCTGGTGAACACTTTCATTTCAATTATTTATTTTTCAACTACAGAATTTCCATTTGTTTCTTTTTTACTGATATTCTCTATTTGATTAAACATTCTCATCATACTTCTCTTCAACTTTTTAAACATTATTTCTCTTAGTTCTTTTTAAACATACTTATAATGACT
This sequence comes from Ailurus styani, assembly GCA_002007465.1. Lineage (NCBI taxonomy): Eukaryota > Metazoa > Chordata > Mammalia > Carnivora > Ailuridae > Ailurus > Ailurus styani. The sequence continues at coordinate 2,299,617 of LNAC01000033.1, read as the reverse complement.
ACTTTGAATTCTTTGTTTACTAAGTTCAATATCTGGGTTGCCTCAAAGGCAGTTTTTATTGCCTGCTTCTTTCCTGCATATGAGTCACATGGTCACATGTACTTGTTTCTTTGTGTGTTTTGCAATTTTTTTGAAAACTGGACATATTAGATAAATATTGTAGCAACTCTGAATATTGATCCCCCTTCCTAGGGTTCTTTGTTGTTTGTTTATTCATTTGTTTAGTGACTTGGCTGGACTAAGCGAAATCTCTTCTCCTGCAGTGTGTGGTGTCTGATGTCACTCCTGAGAGGCTGCAGCCTTGAGCATGTGACTATCTCCCTGAATGCACTGGATGACTATGACTTTAGCTGAGCTCTGTTTAACTGTCTCCTTTCCTCATCTCCCCCATAAGCTTTTGGATGACCTGTTTCTCTAGATATCATACCAGTCATTAACCCCAATTAATCATTAGCTGATTGCTACATTGCTTTCAAGAATCCCTAGGGGTGTATTTTATATCACAGAGGGATAAACTGAGACAGGGTGTTACCAGTCTTTGAGGCTGCTCTAACCACAGAGGATCCTTCTTAGCTATCCTTTTCCCTGATTCTTTCTGTTAACCTTCTGGCTGATCTACCATCTTGCTGAGCTTATCATCTTTTAGTCTGTTGGTAAAAGAATTATAGACCAAACAGCAACTCTTAATTTCTCACCTGCACGATCACCATTGTTTTAAATAACACTCGTAGGCATGATCTTCTCCATGCTTTGTTCTAAGTAAAGTTAGACTCCTCAGGCAAAGCTGCAGAGCTCTCTGTTCTTTTGACCTCCTTCTCTTTCTGGTCAGAAGCTCTCTCATTTTCTCAATTTATCCTTTTTGGCATGAGACTGGCATTCTAGAAGTAAACTGGGACAGGGATGTTTAGGATCCAGTATTCTTGACCTGTTGTGTCTAGAGTAGAGCCTCTGCCCTGTGAATGGGGACCGAGTGAGGGAAGGGAACCCCAGTCCTCTTGCCTGTACCTGTCTGGAATAGAGCTTCTGTAATATGAAGCTAGAGGTAAAGGGGTGAATGGAATAAGATGCCATTGGTCTGCATGAAGTCATAGCCCTACTGAAAGCTAGAGGGAGAGTATTCCCCATCTTCTTGGCTGCACCTGACGTGAGTACAGCTTCCGTCACATTGAACTACTGGGAGGTGGGAGATGAGCTGGATATGAGTGGGTTGTGGCTCAAATGAGATTTAAGTTTAGATATTCTTGAATTGATGTTTTTCCATTTGCTTACTACCCTTCAGATAATTTCCAGAGACTTTAAATGTTGTTTTATAAATGATTTTTACAGAGACACCTGGGTGGCTTAGATGGTTAGGTGTCTACTTTTGGCTCAGGTCATGATTCCGGGGTCCTGGGATTGAGCTCTGCACTGGGATCCCTGCTCAATGGAGAGCCTGCTTCTCTCTCTCCCTCTGGCATTCCCATCCCCCCTCCTTGTGCTCTCTGGCTCTCTCTGTCTCTCTGTCAAATAAATAAATAAATGAAATCTTTTTAAAAAATAAGTAAAAAAATGAAATGGTTTCTACTGGCTAAATGAAAAGTGTTTATATATCAGTACCATTGTATACAGGTCAGCAAAAGCAGGGAGTCCACCTAGGGATGAAAACTGGGTTTACTTTTTGAGCAAAGTTTAGAAGTGTGCTGTTATCTCAGGTTCAGTCCTGAAAGAAGTGGTACGAGAACACTGACCACTTGACTTCTGGCAGGATCTCTTGTCCAACCTCCACCAGCCTCCCTGAACCTCTTTGAAACACACTCACCCCAACCATTACCTTGTGTTGCATTCTTTGGCATCCCATGATTTGAATAATTTCCAGTATCTTAAGATCATACATAAAAACTCAAATGACCTTGTGGAAGCTTATTTCCAGGCAGTTTCCTTGCAAAACAGATGAATTATTTTTGTCACAGGCATAATTAATTGTTAATTTTGGAAACAGTTTTTGTAAAGAAAATAACAGTCAGGTTATTTTCTTTTTCATTTCAAGTATGCGCAAGGATATATCAGTTCAAAGAAATGAGATAAACTTGTCATAACCTGGATGACGGCACTGCCCTTTGGGAATGTCCAGGAGAGGATTGGAGCCAAGGAACAGATTAGACAGAAATTTCTGGGCAAAGCATGGCAAAGAAACCTGGGAGGTGAGGGAAGGACGTCCTGAAATGAAGTCCTGGAGAACCTGCAGATGTAATTAGTGCCGTGCAAGTCTATCTGTGGCTAAAGGCAGCAAACCAATGGTAGGTTCTTTGGAAAACTCCAGCTGAGGGGACTTTTCATTGCTGTATTCTAGGGCTTGATGACAGATGTGTTCATCCTACGCCTAACATTTGATTGAGGACATAAATGAGACCCAATAACTGGGCAGATAGAAATGGTGAGTGGAGGATGAACTATTTAGATTTTGCTATGGGGGGTGATTATTACAATATAGACCCACTGAAAGAGATTTTTTTGCCCTTAAATAAACATTCCTTGAAGACACATATTTTGTTGCCAACAGAATAGCAAAGTTTGTTTTTACTTATTATTTCAATTTTAGAATCAAAGATGAAAAAGGATGCCTGGAAAACACTGTGTTTAGAGAGGCTCCAGCCTTGCATTAATTTCCTGGCAGATTAGAGACTGAAGTGGGAGAGAGGTTAAAGCAAGGACTTGTCTGCCAAGTCAATTGGAAGGAGGAAGATCAAGGGAATTGTCTGGGACCAGGGAATGGCTATTTTAAGCATATATGAACAAGAGTCTGTTCACCTTCATAGATCCTTCTTGGGTTACATAGTGGCACTTGCTACAGTTAACTACATTGGTAGATTTATTCCTGTATCCCACTGGGGTAGACCTACATCTCTCACCTCTGCTTATTTCTAATGTTAAAATAAACCACAAAATATGATAGATGAAGGGAAAAGGTGACTCATTCATTTGTATAGTTTTAAAAAAACCTTCCAAACAGAAAAAAAAACAAAGCAAAAGTGCTAAGTTGATTATATAAAAATTTAAAGATGTACAATTTCAAAAGCAAAGTTAAAAACATGACACAGTAGAAAAATAGCTAAACAAATATGACTGACAGTGGCTTAATTTCCTTAATATATAAAAAGTCTCTATAAATAAATAAGAAAAATACTAATATCAAAGTATATAAATGGGTACATGGTATATAACTATTTGAAGATCTAACTACAGCCAGTAAATATGTAAATTATTTAAATCATTAGTAATCAAAGAGAGCCACATTAAAATGAGACAGTTTTTTTTTACTTTGTTAAATTAGTAAAGACTTTGAGAAGACAATAACCAGATCTGGAAGAAATGTATGAGATGGGCAAGGTTATACACTGGAAGAAGGAATAAAAATTGGTACAACCCTTCTGAAAAATGAGTTGGTAATATGTGACAGGAGCTTTAAAAAAGGTTCACATTTTCAGTCCAGTCCTATTTTTTTTTAGAAAGTTGCCCTAAGATAATAATCATTAAGAATATGAGTTCAGGGATATTTTATAACATGAGAAGTTGCATATAGTGAAATATTAGGTAAATAGAAAACCAGGATATAGAACTCTCTCTATATATTACTAATCAAATATATTAATATGCATTGGAGCTATCCCTTGATTGCAACACACATACCTGTTCATTTTATTTTTTTCTGACATTAATATGTCTGTAATTTGGCACATATTAACCATGTAGTATTTCTGTATTTATAGATAATTATTAAATTAGCAATACAACTTTGAGAGATTTTTTATTGGAAGATATATGACATTTATATTATATATTAACGTCTATGCATGGTCTTCTTTCTCTCTCTGTCTCTGTCTTTTTTATGTATATGGAAGCTAAATAAATCAAATGTTACCAGTCAATTATTACACTTTTAACAGATAAACTTAACTGAAACTCAAATCTAAATATGTCATGTTTAGAAACTTACAATAGGACTTCACCTTTCTTGGTAGATAGATTAGATGTATTTTTCTGTAATCTTCCCACTAAGGACAACTGAAAAGCCTGGACATTACATATAAAACAAACATACAAAGACCTTGAAAGGTGGAGACAAGAAAGCAGATCGATTAAGACCTTGAGACCTGAGGAAGGACACAGTGGGGAGTTCCCTTGTTCTTTTTTGCCTTATATATCCCAGACTGCATACTGATAAAGCTGAAAACCCAATAACACCAATGAGAACACACAAACAAAAGAAAAATAAAAGGCCCAACTAAGTCTGCTTTCTTTAGCCAAAGGACCAGAAAAGGACACTTAACAAGATAAAACTTTTAGACGATGCTGTTCTACTTTAGTCAAGCACCACTGAAAGAGCTGTGGTCCCAACCCCACACATGCCAAAAGGCCTAAGTGGGGTACCTAGAGTTTCACCAACTCTGCCACCATAGTAGTATCAGAGAAGGCCAAGCAGGGAACTGGGAATTTCATAGGAAGGAAACAGATTGCATTCCTGTGTGTCATTAGAGACCAAGAGGACAGCCTAGACATCTCCCTTTACCCATCTTTCTACCTCTAGCTGTAGTGATGTTAGAGGAGGCTAAGTGGAGAGATAGAACTTTCACTTCTACTCAGCAATAATGACACCCACCCCACTGCCATGTCAGTGTAGACTACATGGGAAGCTAGAACTCCCACCCCGTACACAAAAAGAAGAGCTCACCCTATTACTTAGGTGTCATTGGAGGCCATGTGGGGAATCTGGACTTCTACCTCCACCTAAAAGTAGTGACTCTTCCCTTCCACAGTAGTGTCAAAGAAATTCAGAGGGTTTAAATAAGATCTGGAGTCTGGCAATATACTATGAAAATATAATGTACCTGTTCATTAAAAAATTACTTGTCATACCAAGAATCATGAAGATCTCAAATTGAATGGCAAGAGGTTATAGATAGATGACAACACTGAGATGACGAAGGTGTTATAATAATCTGAAAAACATCTTAAAGTAGCCATCATAAAAATGCTTTAAACAGCAATTACAAGCACACTTGTAACATGGAGAGAAAAAAAAGTCTTGACAAAGAAATGGAGAATCTAAGCAAAGAAATAGAAGATGTAAAGAAGAACCAAGTGGAAATTTTAGAACAGAAAAATATAATAACCTAAGTAAAACTCTCAGTCTATGTTCTTAACAGCAGAATGGAAGGGGCAAAGAATTAGTGAACTGGAAGATAAAGCAATGGAAATTACCCAATCTGGCAAAAAGAAAACTGTACAGATAGATAACTCAGGGATTAATTTTTAAAAAATGTTTAAGTAATCTAAAGAAAAGTAAGAAAAATAAAACAGAGAATGAAAAACAGAGGGAACAAAACAACAAAAAGTCAGACTTAGGTTTTAACATATTGATAATTACATTAAATGTAAATGGTCTAAATAATTCAGTTAAAAAACAGAACTTGGCAAAGTAGATTTAAAAACATGACCAAATTCTATGTCATTTGTAAGAAACTCACTTCAAATATAATCATATAAGCACATTGAATATGAAAGAATGAAAAAAGATACATTATGCAAAGATTAACCCAAGAAAAGCAGGAGTGGCTCTATTAATTTCACAAAAGTAGACTTTAGATAAAAGAAAATTATTAAAGACAAGAAAGAACATTTACTATTGTCAAAAACAAGGAAGAACATTTAATAATGATAAAAAGAGTCAATTCATCAAGAAGATATAGCAAATCTAAATGTGCATGTAAAACAAAACAGGCTGAAAAGTACAAGAAGTAAAAACTGACAGAACAGGAAGGAGAAATAGACCAATCCACAATTATACTGGGAGCTTTCAACATCTTTCTTTCAATATTCATGTGACAACTAGACAGAACATAAGCAAAGATATAGAAAACATCAACATTTATAAAGCATTTCACCAAACAAAAGAAGAGTACATATTCTTTTCCAGTGCCTAACATTACCAAAATAGATCATGTAAGATATACCATGAAAGAAACTGCAACAAAATTTTAAACACTGAAGTCATACAGAGTGTGTTTTCTGACCACAGTATATTCAAAACAGAAATCTGTAACAGAACACCTCTAAAACTTGCAAACTAAACAGCACACTTCTAAGTAACTGTAGTGAAAAGAGGAACTCTCAAGCACAATTTTTAAAAATATACTGAACCAGATAGAAATGAAAATACAATATATCAAAATTTGTGTGGCACAGCTAAAGCAGTTCTGGGAGGGAAAGTTGTAGTGCTAAATGCATACATAAGAAAAGAGGAAAAGTCTCAAATCGATATCTAACCTCCACCTCAAATTAATATGTAAGCACTCCTTTCAACCTAGAAAGAACAAAATAAACTGAAAGGAAGAAGAAGGAATGAAATAATAAAGTTAAAAGCAGAAATCAATGAAATTGAAGATGGAAAAATAGAGAATATCAATGAAGCAAAGAGCTGGTTTTTTGAAAAGATCAATAAAATAGACAAACCTCTATCAAGACTGTCAAAGAAAAAAAAGAGAAAGCACAAATTACTGTTATTAGGATTGAAATGGGGTATTACTATAGACGCTGAAAGCATCAAAGGGGTAATAAGGAAATACTAGGAACAGCTTTGTAAACATAAATCTGAAAACTTTGATAAAAGGGACCAATGCTTCAAAAAAACATGAAGTGCCACATTTTACCCAATATGTAAGACAATTTGAATAATCCTGTAATTATTAAGGGAATTGAATTAGTAATTTTAAAACTCCTAGAAAAAATCTCCAGGCCAGATGATTTTATTGAATTCTACCAAACATTTAAAGAAGAATGAACAATAATTCTATACAACTCTTCTAGAAAATGGAAGAAGAAACACTTTCCAGTCTCTTTAATGAAACCAGTCACATCCTGATCCCCAAATCAAATTAAGATGATATAATAAGAGGAAACTATAGAACTATTCCTCAGAATATTGACACAAGAATCCTTAGCTCAGTGTTTGTCTCCTTTCTTTCACTGCACATACATGGTGGCCTGGTTTGCTGTCTTCAGGATGACAGCAGGCTCCGGAAGGCTGTTGGGGCAGGCAGGATGCACATTTACCCTGCACCTGCTGTGCAACGGAGAGGAGGGCTGGCTCCCAAAGTGACTAGCCCTCTTTCTTCCTCACTCTACTAGCAGAGGTGCTGGAGGCCTCTGCAATATCTCAGCAGTGGTTCTGATGATGGAAGACTTACCCTATGTATAATTTTTTAAAATATGAAAATAATTCAACAGTGAAATTATTAGCCCACCCCAGGCAGTCTTAGCTATAATTTATGGCTCCACGTCTCCTACCATTATAATTTTGTTTTGCATTCATTAGGATATGATTTTTTTTAAAGAACAATCTCAAGGAATCACAGTTCTGACGACTAACATTAACCACCATGTCATTCATAGATATTACTGAGCCTGTTATTCTGAAAAGTAAATTAATTTCCCTTGTGTGAGAACCATCTGAATAACATTCACATTCCTCTCTAGGGTAGGCTGGCTGATTGACTCTGGAAAGAACCTGCTGCTTCTATGGCAACCTGATGTGCTGGAAGTCTCTGCCCACCCCAACTTGTCTTATTTTATTTTGTCCACCTTGTTTCCCTTCCCTGGAATTCAGGAAGAAGAAAATTGGCTGGTGGTCTTGGGTACATAAAAATGGCAGGTACTTTTAGAAAGCTTCATATGCTTTCCAATGCACAGACACACACAAATACACACACACAGACATGCATAATTTTTCTAATACATCAGTAAACAGCTTATTTGCCTTTCTGTCAGCAATTTCATTATCTTTAAGATTGGGTGGAAGAGACTTTGCTCTTCACCCCATAACTTTTTTTTTACAACAGTTTTAGCAACGTGGAATACATTAGTGCTTTGTTGGGTTAGAGGAAACAGAGTGCTCTTTGGGGGAAATATTAAAATGACTTTTCTAAAACAAGGATGAGTGGAAGAGAAAGTAATTTTAGGGACTTGGGATGATGGTAGTGACTGTGATGATGACAACTGCTTTGCCTTGAAGACCTGCTATGTGTCAGGCATGGTACTAAACACATATGGGCAATATCTCACTTCGTCCTTAACATCATCGTCAGCCTTATTTTATGGGTTCAATGAGTTTGTGTAACTTGCTCAGGTTAACATAGCAGGTGTCAGAGTCTGTAGGCAAACCAGGTTTGTCTGATCCAAAACCTGGTTTTTAACCACTATCTCCTGCCTCCCCTCCTGTGATGCCTGGGGTGATGTGATGTGATGTTGACTTGGTGCCTGAGGCACCAGAAGAGGATAAGAACAAGTTCAGTGAGAGGCAGTCAGGTTCATTGGTGTTTACTGTGTTTACTGTGAAGGAGTTTGAACTTTTGTGTGTTGGGTCAGATCCACTCTTGTTTGTGTTATCGAACCCTCACAGAAGAACCTGGAATTGGCCAATCTTCAGATTCAGAGTGACCCAGGCCTGGCTCTCTACTGGACCTTCATGGTCACAGTATAATAGTTATAACCCAGGATTTTAATGTTGGCTGGAAGTGGACCACTCAATGGAAATATGGGGACAACACTGCAGGTTTATTCTTCCTTGTGTTGTTCCTTATCGGACGAGTTTCTGCTGTCTCCACTGGGGGTCAGCCATCCGCTGGTGGGAGGAATGGCCTGATCCTAATCCCTTATGGTTCTACAGCCTGCTCCATTTGGCACTATTCTTCCAGTGCTCATTTAAAAGGTGGACAGTCTTTGCAGTTCGGGTAGCAGAATGTTAGTCCCTGCCTGGTACTGGCCATGACTTTAGACCCGCAGGTTTCCTGTTGGGGAGGGCTTTATATTCCTGGGGTTTTGATTTGGTTAATATTTGAGAAAAGAAAAAAAAAGAGTCTGATGTTTTAATGCAGGATTGCTTTGTCAGAACCCAAGGACAAACTAAATGCTCAGTTTAAAAAAAAAAAATAGCAAGAGTTATGTGCAGCCGGGCCCCTTCCATGATTCCAAACTTGACCCCAGGGTGGGGTTGGTTGGGATTGGGTGCGGGGAGACTTGGGGTTAGGGTGTCCATTGACATTACTTGATATATGTATGTATGACATTACTTGATAATAAGAAACCAGGTTTTTACATCTTGGCTGGACAGCTGAACCAAATCTGCTGGGTCCAACCTGTGGCATTAAAGCATCCTGCTTCATAACATAGTTTCCCTGTGGGTTTCTATGTCCAGGAGTGTCTCAGAGAAGGGGAGAAACACGGATAGATGGGCTGTGGGCTCTCTGAGGGATTGGAGGGCCTCTCTTGGAGGCCAGTGGGAATGGGGTGTAGGGGTCCATCTGTGGAAGCCTGTTTGTGACTGCGATTAATGAGGAAAGGTGGCCACAGGGAGTGTGGCCTGGGCCCAGGAATTTGCTCAGCTTTTGTCTGCAGAGGTCAGCACTTTGACAGTGAAAGAGGAAGGTTTTTTCCTTCCTCCCACTGGCAGCAGGGATGCCTGTGAACCAGCTTGCACCAAGAAGTCTCAGGGTCAAGGGCGAGGCCCAGCCACAAAGCTCCTCTCCTTCTTCCAATTTGACTGGATGTCATTCAGAGTAGACTGATGCAATGATGCTGCAGAGCAGGAAACATGCGAAGTAATTATCTTTTTAGTAGGTCACTGGCCTCCTTTGGGAGAAGAGACCAGAGGGAGATGGGAAGGCGGGCAGCACGGCCTCCCCCCAGAGGCTGTGCTCGCAGTAGCTGTGTTGGTGATTAATAGCGTGTCACTTTCCATGAATGTTGCTTTAAGCAGCAGTGTTCAAAATTGAGTGGGAATGAAATAAAACAACCCAAAATAGATGTTTCCTCTATGCCTTATGAGTTGCTGGAATCCAGAAATAGCCTTTCAAATCTATAATTTTAGATGGCATCATTCACAGCATTCTCAGAGCCGTGGCTTTATTTTCGCATGGATGTTGCTGTGAGCACAAGCATCCCTTTTTGTTTTTAAAGAGCATGAAAAATTTGAGCTCAGTGACTTTGAGGTTTTTTCGGCACTGAAATAAAAATTATGATTACAGAGAAAAATATAGCCTTTACATATGTTTTTAAAGAAAAATAGTAACCCAGCGGCGGAAAAGGACAGGAAGAATCTTGTGCCCATATAGATCATAAACTGGAGTAAAACTGCAGTAAAAAGGTCTGGCCAGCAGTAATTGCTGGCCAGCTGCAGGGATTACAGCCCTGTGAGCTGTGTTCAGGGCGGCCTGCCAGGACACTGGCAACCAGAAGTCGGGCCTGGGCCATCACAACCCACAGTGCCGTTGCTGTGTCTGAGAGTATAAACAGGAGGGTGACCACACAGCAGCAGAACAGAGTGCCTGCCCTGGCCACACCCTCTCAGAGCACAGGGACTTGAGGCCCCCTCCCTCTGCTGCCTCTGTTGGAGCCAGGCGGCCAGCTTGGAGGCTAATAGTGGCAGTCACAGGGATGACCTCTGGCTGCATCTCTGGGCAGGAGAAGGGTCACTAGACTTTAGTATCACTTTTGTCCTGGGGAAGCCAAAGAACACATCTGATGGGTGAGGAGCCAAAGGGAACCCTCAGCTCAAAGCTTTGGGGATTGTCACTGTCTTGGGCCAGAGGGAGGAGGGAAAGGAAAGTGGGTGGTGCTGTGTGCCTTCTGCCTACTCATTTCGTCTAGTCCCTGGCAAAAACAAATACAAAAACAAACAACAAAGCAAAACAAACCATCAGTGGGGTGGGCTGTTGGGCATAAGGGCAGGGTGGATTCCTCATCTTTTTTGCTTCTTCCATCCCTGTCCTAACTGCCCTCTGGCTCCCACTCAGCACTACAGTGTCTGACCGTTGGCCTTTTATTGGGACATCTTGTAACAAGTGAACTTTCCAAGGAGATATGGAAGGGTGGGTGGGTGAAGGAGTTGGGCTGGAACTGCTAGGAGATGGTGGGACATTCCATCTGTCATCTTGCCTTCTGTTTCCTGAATACGCACTCCTGGTCAAGCTGGGGCACATCAAGACAGAAAAGGCTGGCCCCGTAGGTTTTAATATTGTTCAGGTATGGTGAGGCCAACAGGTCAGGGGATGACCGCCATTAAAAAGATAGCTTGTTACAGTTCCCAGGAGGAGGGGGTGTGCCATGCCATGCAAGGCCATCTGGGGAAGCACCAGGGATGGTTAAGAGACAGAGGGAGCAAGGGGGAACATGGACAAGAGACTTTATTGTGGTTTCTGTGAGAAGGGATGGGTAAGGAAGGGCAAGCAGGCTAAGCAGGTTTAGGATTGGCTAGTTTGCATAGTTTCAGAAGGTTCTGAGGCATAGGGGCTGTCCCTTGTTGTCTGGTACTGGTCCTGGAGGGTAATGGAGGAGAGAGTAAAAGAGTCTGGTAAAGGAGCTGGTTGGGGTTGTGGGCTCTGGATTGGTGAGTTTGCACGGGAAAGATGGTTAGGCAGAGTAATCCCTTTCTCCCTGCAGGCATTGGCTGGCCCTGGGAGGACCAGTCCCTCAAGGGTCAGTAAAGAAGGCTCCAGAAGGCAATGCATCAAAACATGTGGTCAGTACAGGCTGCACATAACGCAAGCATGAAAAGGTAGAAGTGCTCCCACAGGGGAGGAAAACAGGTGAAATGCTCAGGGCATTCTGAGAAGTAGCTTCCTGCTTTGATTGGTTTGGTTTGGTTTTTGAAGGGGCATGTCACGAATGCGAGAAAGTGTCAGTGGGAGGAAAGGGCATTTGGCTAAGCCACCAAAAATATGATGTGTGGCAGCCAAGTGAGGTTGGCTGAGTGCCTTGCCTGGACAGAGGCCCAGGACGGGAAGTGTCTGAAGGGGCTTAGCAGGAAAAACAGTTGGGACACTCAAGTAAGGCCAAAGTAGGCTCTTGAATGCCAGGCTGAAGCATTTGGATTTCATGCTGTCTGAGCTGGCCAGAGCTGTTCTGTTTTGCTCTCTAGTTCTGTTAATGAATTCATAGACTCATAGAGAATGCCGACGCCTGGCCGTATATCATAAGCCCAGAACTTAATTAAGGGTTAGAATGCTGATGTAAATTGATTGTGGATGAAAAAAGGAAATCCCCTGTGGCAGGGGTTGAAGACTCAGTGCCTCCCAGGCCTGCAGGTAATGTCAGGGAGCGGAAAGGGCTCTGGGGTCCCTGGGGAACAGCCATGCCCCAAACGGAGGAGGCAGAAGCCTCCAAGCTCCAGTAGATCATATCATGAGAATAGGGTCCAGAATTGCCAGATCTTCCTAGTTTTCAAGAAAAGCTGGAAATTCAGAGTCTTTGTGTAACCTCCCGAGTTTTGTGAAATTGCCTGATAAGTCTGAGGCAGCTCACTAGCGAAACTCTTTCCTCCCTAACAGCGCAAGAAAAGGCCTGAGCCCTGCCACATGGGCTCCTGGTGGCCTCTTTCCACTCTGCACCTGTCATCCTAATTGAACTGTGAGGGTCAAAGAGGAAATGGGACAGTTATAAGGTGTGCCTGAATTGGGAAACTGAGGCACACCTGGTCAGGGGTCAGATCTGGCATCCAAAGACCTTCCCTGAAGTCTTGAGTGAGCCCCTTTGTTGTGCTTCATCTGCATTTCCTCATTGGCAAAATCCATCCATTCATTCATTCATGCTGTGTGTGGCCAAGACAAACACTTCACACAACAAAACAGAAAATCGGATGGGATGCAGTCTAAAGAGGTATTGCTATTGTAATTATTTTATAGCAAAACAAAAGCTAAAAGGTGTTGTGATCAGGGCCTTCTTTTGCTGGTGCCGTGTGGGTGCCATTCCCTCTAGCAGCACAGTAGGAAGTACTGGTGATGGACAGAGTGGGGTGGGGGTGGGGGTGCACGCAAGCCTCTCCTGCCCACGTCACCTGGTCTCCTTCTCTCTGTGTCCAGGGCTGTGAGCTCAGCAGCTGGGCCTATGCCTCCTTGACCCTGGTGGACACCCAGCACCTAAAGTGGAGTCAGCACAGAGCAGGTGCACAGATGTCCCCCAGAGGATTCAGTCTCATGTGGCAGTGAATGCCTTCAGTACACAAAATTTTAGCCACAGTGACCATAGAAAAAGCTGCAGTATAATCATAGCATTTGAAAAAGGAAATTAAGAGTGGGGACAAATGGAATTTTCAATGACCTGACATCATGATGATGCCATTGTTGGATCTGTGATTTTCCTACTGGTTTTACAGTGCTCTAGCAGGAGCCGAGAGGTTTCCCTACAGGCTGTCAGGCCTCATTTGGTACCATGTCCTGCTGGCATTGGAGTGCACTGGGATGGACCGAGGGCAGAGCTGGGGAGTGAGCCTCAGACAGCCAACGGTGGGGTGGTTAGACGGTGCCTGACGAAGTCTGTGCACATAGACAGCAAGCCTGCACTCATAAAGCTGGAAAGCACCTGCCCCCAGGGTGTGCCTCTCTTCATGCGTGTCCTCACCCCCTCCTGCTCACACAGCAGGGACCATGAATTCTAGACATGGTATGCACTAAGAAGACCACGGTGTCCTTCTTTTAAGAACAATAAAGATAATATTAAAGCACCAAGTTGTGTTTAAGAAAGTCTATCGAATATAAACATTTTTGAACATTGCTGTTTTCCTTCTCTCCTTGCAACAGATAGATAGATAGAAATCCTCACTTCACTGGTGCCTGAAGCACGGGCCTGCTCTGCCTCTTTGTAATAGAGCACCGCACGCACCTGTGTGTGCATGCCCATATGAGGGCGCAGCTGTGCACGTGTGTGTGCAGGCGTGTGTGCGCGAGATGTTCTTTCAAAAATCAGTATGAAGTCAGAGATGTTCAAAGAGAGGAGGCTGCCAAGCCCAGGGCTGCGGAGCTTCACGGGGCTGGGGAGGAGGTGACTTCCGACAGGCCCGGCTCTTTGCAGTCTGCTGCCCAGGGATTCTGGGGGATTAGTCCATGGGTGTTGCCTGTGGGGTTAATCCCAGGCCACTTCATGAGCTGCTCTGAGGAAGGCCTCCATTGGCCCTGATACCACTGCCTCAGGGCGAAACGCAGCTGCTATTCATAAAGCACAGGATTTAAGGCAGGATGTGAACACCTTTCCATGCGGAGCTGCTGGGGGGTGGGGGGGCGGTGGGGGGAGAGGGAGGTGGCCCGAAAATAATGACCTGCCTGTGAATGTGACAGGAGCACCAGGGTCAGCGTTGCCTCCTTGTTGAGAATGTCCTTTTGAAATATGTTCGCGGATATTGCTCCCATCCTATTAATTATGTCACAAACTTAGTAAAGCTGAATAATTAATGATCATGGGGCACTTGGAGCTATAAAATGCCACGTAAATGTTAAGGAGTAAAAATTACTCTGTGTATTAATTAAATAGATAGGCTGCTTTAAAAAATATTCCATGGTGGGAAGATTAATTTCCAGAAGAGCTGAAAAGGTTTTTGTTGGACTGTCCTAAGAAACTTTAGATATCTAATTATCTTAACCACATTTTAGAGGAGACTCAGGCAGTCTGTATCCCGAAGTATTTGAAGGACAAATGGCTGCTTGACATATTTAGTTTGGGAAATGACGTTGCCGGTTGAATTTTGGGAAAAATTGTGTCTGCTTGATTCTCTCTAGCCGGAGGCAGTTTGGGCCTAAAGCCAAGGAAGAAGTCAAGATCATTGAGCACCAAACACAGACCCTTCGGCTGATGCCTCACCTGGCCACAGTCTTGGCCTTGATCTTCGCCAGCAGGTGAGTTGGCTCTCAGGGTTTGCTCTCTAAAGATGAGTGTGAGGTCCTGCCTGGCATGGGTAAGGAGTGAGGGGAGAGGCAGACAGGGGCTTCGTCTTGTAACTGGAAGCAGGAAAGAGTCTGTGGTTAAAATCTGATGCTCAGGTAAAAAATGGTGTCTGATTCTTGATTGTCTGTATATCCAGAGGAATGGGATCCACAGAGAATTTGAGAAGCCTTGAACCAGCATTTCTCCACAGTTTCTGAAAGAAACAGACTTGGCTGTTAAAATTTCTCAACCTCTGACAAAGGTTCTAATTTAAAGTTTTCAAAAATAGGTCAAGGTGTGTGCATAGGTGGGGGACGGAGGTAGGAGTCAGGCTATTGAATAAAACAGTGATAATAGTACTCTAAATTCACGTGGAGCCTGGCATTTATAACAGGCTTCCATCTATGCCTCTCAGCTCTTCCTCCTCGAAGCCCTGGGAGGTTATCTGGGCAGTTGTGTGTCATCCCCACCTTCTGATGATCAGAAGATTGGGGATTTGCCTAAGATCACAGGATTTGGGAGTAGATGCACTGGGAATGTAACTCCAAACCTTGGACCTTTATCCTGTGTCCTTCTGTGTGCAATCCCACTTCTTAGGGTATTAATTTCTGAGTAATTTAGAATTGGTGTGTCTTTGAAATTTATTACACTGATGGCAAAACTGGTGCCAGGGTTGATAAAAGGAAGGTAATCGGGAAGGCCCCGAGAATCTGGTGTGCTGCTGGCTTCTGGGGCTGGCTGCCTGGCCACTGCCGGCCTGGCTGGAAGGGGCTTGGTTGGGTGCACCTCTGCGCTCAAGCCTGGGATTCCAGAATTCTCAAATACCAACTCCTGCGGACTGAGCCTCAGGTAACACGAAGATCAATCAATCTAAGCCACCAAGAAGAAAATGTGAACCACTCTCATCCAACACCTTACTTAAAATACTTCTGAATGCTTTTTGAGATTGAATTTGCATATGGTAAAATGTACAGATTTTAGGGTATAAGTTCAATGACAAGCATATACCCTTGTGTAATGAATACTCAAACCAAATATAAAACATTTCCACCTTTGCAGTTGGCCCTCACCTCACCACCACAGCAGGGACAACCACCTTCGTGGGTTCTATCCCCACAGCTTAATTTTGTCAATTCTTGAACTTCATGTAAATGGAAACATATAGTGTGTGTTTTTAGTGTTTCAGTTTATTTCATTCAACATGTCTTAATGTTCCTCAATGTTGTTGATAGTTTGTTCATTTTTAGTGCTGAGTAGTAACATTAAATGAATAAACACAATTTTTTAATCCATTCTCTCCGGGCTGAACTTTTGGGTTGTGTCTAGTCTTTTAGCTGCAATGAATAAGACACTGTGAATATTCTTGTACAAGTCTTTCTTTTCTTAGGGTAAATACCTAGAGAGGACTTGCTGGATGATTGGGTATGTGTATGTCTAACTTTATAGAAACTGCCAGTTTTTTTAGAGGTAGGACCATGTTATACTCATTTGAGCAATGCATGAGGGTTCTGGTTACTCTGTATCCTGAGATATTTTAAGTATCTCAAAACTGTTACCAAAAAAATCAGGTTGTAAAAGTCATCAAAGTCTGTTCTTATTCAAAATTGTCTTGGCTTTTTTGACTTGTCTGGGCACTTTGCATTTCCATATACAATTTTGGACCTGCTTATCAGATTGTTGTTTTTTTTTTAAAACAAAAAGCTTGATTATATTTATTTGTGATTATGTGGAATCTATTAAGCAACTCGGGCAGTGCTGGGTCTTTCAAATCAAAGAAGATGATTTATCTCTCTATTTATATAGGCATTTAATTTTTCTTAGCATATTTTATAATTTACAGTGTGGAGCTCTTTCACATTTCTACTAAATTTATTCAAATGGAATTGGTTTTTAAAATTTAATTTTCAATAGTTTCTTAATGTCCTATAGAAATGTAATTGAATTTTTTGTGGGTGCATTTTATTAGACTGAGGAAGTTCCCTTCTACTCCTAGTTGGCTGAATATTTTTATCATGGATATGTTGGATTTTGACTTAATTTTTTTTCTCTATTTACTTAGCTGATCCTGTGAGATTTCTTTTTTTTCTCTTTTTTTATTATGTCTAGTTAGCCACTGTATAGTGCATAATTAGTTTTTGATGCCCCTTCTTCTCATTACATCTATATCTTTGGAGTAAATACCTAGTAGTGCAGTTGTTGTGTCAAAGGGTAGCTCTATTCTTAACATCTTGAAGAACCTCCATGCTGTTTTCCAGAGTGGCTGTACCAGCTTGCATTCCCACCAATAGAGTAAGAGGGTTTCCCTTTCTCCACATCCTCACCAACATTTGTTGTTTCCTGTTTTGTTAATTTTTGCCATTCTAACTGGTGTAAGGTGGTATCTTATTGTGGTTTTGACTTGTAATTCCCTGACGGCTAGTGATGCTGGGCATTTTTTCATGTGTCTGTTAGCCATTTGTATGTCTTTTTTGGAGAAGTATCTGTTCATGTCTTCCGCCCATTTTTTGATGGGGTTATTAGTTTTTTGAGGGTTGAGTTTGACAAGTTCTTTATAGATCTTGGATATCAGCCCTTTATCTGTAATGTCATTTGCAAATATCTTCTTCCATTCCATGGGCTGCCTCTTAGTTTTGTTGACTTTCCTTTGCTGTGCAGAAGCTTTTTATCTTGATGAAGTCCCAAACGTTCATTTTTGCTCTTGTTTCCCTTGCCTTTGGAGATGTCTTGAAAGAAGTTAATGTGTCCAAGGTCGAAGAGGTTACTGCTTATGTTCTCCTCTAGGATTTTGATGGATTCCTTTCTCACATTGAGATCTTTCATCCATTTTGAGATTTCTTCATTCTATTAATGAGATGAGTTATATTGATTACTTTTTAAATGCTGAGGCTGATTTGCATTCTTTGAAATCCTTGGTCATAATGTATTATAATGTTTTTATATTATTGGATACAAATTGATAATATTTGTATAAGAATTTCTGTGTTTGTACTTGTGAAGAATATAATTTTCTTTCTTTCGAGATGTCCTTATTAGGTTTTGGTATAAGTATTATACTGTCCTCATAATGTGACTAGGAAAGTGGTCCCTTCTCTTATATTTTCTCAAGGAGTTTTTATAAGATTGACATTATTTCTTATATTTGGTTGTATTTACTAAGAAGCCGTCTGGACATTTTTTTTTAATAGGAGGATTTTTGATTACTCTGTTAACTTCCTTAACAAATATGAATCTTAAGATTACCAAGTTTTTCTCTATCAGTTTTGTTAATTTGTGTTTTTCCAGGAATTTGTCCTTTTCCTCTAATTTGTAAAATGTATCTAAGTTGTTAATAATACTTCCTTATTATAATATTAATGTCTATAGGATCTGTAGTGATGACCCTTCTTATTCTTCATATAGTTTTTGGCTTTTATTAAGGGTCAGTTTTTCTAGATGTTTATTGGTTTTGTTCATCTTTTCAAATAATATACTTTTGTCTTGAATGCTTTCTTTCATTTTTGTCTATTTACTGTTATTGATTTAATTTCTTAATTATTTTCTCACTTCTATTTAGTTGGGAATTAATTTGCTTTCTTTTTCTAGCTTCTACCTCATTGATCTAAAACCTTTCTTTATAAAATAAAATATATTATTAAAAAATTTCTGCTAACTTTGTTTTGTGTATTTTTAAGCTTTGTTATTTAGCACATACAGATTTGGGTTATTATGTCTTCGAGAGGAATTTAGCCTGTTATATTCATTAAATGTTTCTCTTTGTTTCTGGCAATTTTTTTGTCTTGAAGCCTACTTTCT
Source organism: Ailurus styani (assembly GCA_002007465.1). NCBI lineage: Eukaryota > Metazoa > Chordata > Mammalia > Carnivora > Ailuridae > Ailurus > Ailurus styani. Next base: position 2,281,101 of record LNAC01000033.1, on the reverse strand, counting down.
TTGCTATTGTTATAACTATACCAGTTTTCTAATGCCAAGTGTTTTCCTGGTCTATCTCTTCCCACCCTTTTATTTTAACATGTCTGTCATTATATCAACCTACATGTGCCATTGTGAGATTTTTATAAACAACATATGGTGAGGTCCCATTTTTTATCCAATTTGATAATATTTTAATTTGGAATGCTAAACTTATTTTTATTTACTGTAATTCCTAATAAGTACCATTTCGCTACTTGCTCTGTTTTCTTGGTTTTTCATTCCCTCTTTGTTTTTCCTCGTGAATACTTTAAGTATTGTAATATACATCCTTATCTTGCCAGTACCCACCTTGAATTGGTATTTTACCACTTTATATGTAATGTAAACTTATAAGACTATAATTCTTTCTTTTGGGGGGAAGTTATTGATAATTTTTTTAGTATTTTATTTTATCTCTTCTCAGCTTTTACCTGTATTTCTTTTCTTTTTCTTTTCCCCAAAAATCTGGAATGTGTGTATTTAAGCTCCTTAGGTGATTCTAATGCACAGAGTTGAGAACTATAGGGGCTTTTTGGGAAGCTTCGTAGTATGACCTGGAAATAAATTTCACTAACAGATAAAAGGCAGCAATATTAAATTATTATGAAAACTTAAAATAGATCAAAATAATCTGATGTGAAACCTGGTAAGTTTTTACATGCATGGCAAAGGAAAATAAATTTCTTCTTTGAATTTTTTGCCCAGTGGTACTTGTAACTATTACAAAGAGGCAAGAGCATCTACACATTGACTTCTTTGTCTACTATTCACAACCCATGACACAGGAAGTTAATACACTACATAACACAGAGTTGCCATATATTCCGCGTTTATAAGTTTATATATACATGCATATACATTTGCATCTTTATGTACAACAGAAGTGTGATATGTCCAGCATGTTTCCTTTTTCTTCAGCTCTATTTACTTTTTAGCTTGATTAAGCTTAATTTACCTTGATTTTATAAGTGCTGTATTGCTACTGTTAGTAAACATTAAAGTTTCTCTTGTTTTTAGGGAGATACCCTCTAAATGCCAACATCAGAGAAATAGAGAGGTCACAGTTCTAGCTTAAGGTTTCGGGGTAGAAATGAAAGATAATTAATGGAAATTAATTAATAAAAAATCATGGAATCCTAAAAAAAAAATCACAGAATCCTTACCATGTACCATGCAGGGGTAACACAGTACTGAACAGGACAGGTCAGGTGCACACCTCACCAAGCTGCCAATCTAATTGACCCCAGGACCTTTCAAATTTTCCTGACCTTCACCTCCTTTGCACACTCTGTGGTTTCTGGCCTTGCTCAGGGTCCCCATTATGGTTCTATTGCTCCCTCCTCTTTGTTTCTTTCTCTCTGTCCCCCATTGCAGCAGGGGGTTGACCCACTGAAAATCTGGTTATTGGGATCTTCCAGAAGAAACACTTCATCTAGGAGGGAAGAGGTGGTCTGTGTTTTGAAATAAGCCCAGAGAGAAGCCGGTGTTTTCTGTGACATATTCTGACTTTCCTATTTCTCTCTAGTTTGTAGCCCCTGTTGCCCCTTTTCTGACTTGTGAGGAAATAGTTCAGTAAAGCTGGTTGTAACATGGCAAAATCTTATACTAAGTATACCTCTCCCCACTTCACATCCATTTTTTACAAAGGTTATCAGACCTTGCTTTTAGGCCCCATCTCCAAATTCCCATGGGTATAGTGCTTCCTGTCAATGGGCTTCAAGTGTCAGGGCCTGGGTAGCCTCCGGTTTGTTGAATCAGATGTTTATTCAGTGTGCTGGGTCATCTGCAAAATAGAGAAACAGTTGTGAGAGTATTCTAAACTTAAGTGTACGGTTCTGGAGTTAGGTGAGCAAGAAAAACAGACCACCAGCTAGGTCAGCTGGCTCTGCCTCTCCTCCCTTCTAATGTGACAAGACATGAATAGTTAGAGCTTCACGTCATGGTTAAAGACAGGTAAGAGAAATGAGGGGGGACGGCTTCTTCCAGTGCACATGGATTTATGTATTCAGTAACTACATGGTCCCTTGCCTGTAGGTTTACCAGCTAAAATACAGTCACCCCAATTTGAATTTTAGATATCCAATGCATAATTTTTTAGTCTAAGTGCATCCCAATACTTAAACTAACAATTATGCATTGTGTATCTGAAGTTCATGTTTAAACGGGTATCCTCTGTTTCTGTCTGTTAAATCTGGCAGCCCTGCCTGCGAGGCTAGCACTGAGTCAAACACGGTCGCTGCCACATGGAGCACACAGCGCCTTCCTTGTCTGGCGCTTGGCAGTAAAAGTCAGCAAGCTACTCACGGGGATCCCCTTTCTTCCCAATTACTTCCATAGGCCTGGAGACAGGGAGGACCTCTCTAGCCCTTAGTGAGCCAGACCACCCCCACGCTGCATCACTCACATTATCCTGCCTTTAACAAGGAGGGGACAGAAACTTGATGTCCTCTGGAGTTTGTTCAATCCAGGAAGGGATGGGACCCTTCTCCCCACCGGCTGCTCAGGTGCTGGGTAGCGGGGCTGACTTGAAGAAGGAAGGACTGGCATGGCGAGGGCCTTTGAGAAAGATGATGGGCTCCTGAGGAGCCTACCAGGGCTTTTCTCCCTGCCTGCCGCCCTCCCCAGAACTGCCAGACATGTCTCCTCCTCTCTTCATTACATGACCGCTGTGTCAGGCATCTTTCCAGGCCTCGAGGACTCAGCAGCCAACAGTCCTGCCTGAGTGGCCCATGCGACTAGGTAGGATTCCTGTTCTCTGCCTTTGGTCATGGGTGCCACCCTTAGGTTTCTTATTGACGTCTTCCCATGGGGCCCAGGGCTTCCGAGGCCTGCTTCCCACTGCTGAGTGCCGATGGTGCCCTGCATGCTTCCTGGCTCGGGGGCACCCTGGTGGGCACTTGACATTCGGGTCTTGCTAAACAGTATGCTGCACAGCCCAGCTCATGCCCTCTATGTTCTTATCCACTGACTGTGTTGGCAGAACGCTTCCTGTGGTGGCCATTAAGGCTCAGGAAGTGTCAGCTGTTGTTGCTTGCCGTTGCCCCCGAGACTCAAATGTCCTACCCCCACCCCACCAATTACCACATTCTGGTGAGTTTGCCTCCCGCATGGAGATTACTCAAGGCCCTCCCTCCTTATTGCCTTACTTGGCCCCTCCCTGGCTCCCCTTCCTGTGCCCTGGCCCTCACATGCAGCCTAGTCCTCATCAAATCCATCCTCCACAAGCAACCACACCTAAATAGATTCTGAACCCCCGCTTGACTGCTGGGACCCTCCCAGGGCCTCCCAGTGTCTTCTGTACTGGATAAACTTAAGCTCCCTCCCACCACCTTGAAGCACCTTCCTCTGCCTGGCCCCTGCCAAACTCCATCCCACCTCTGTGTCTTCTCTCCTCCAAGCTGAGTCTCTGTACTCAGCCCCTGCCCTGCTTTGGCCTTCTGCACAAGCAGCCTCTCCACCTTGCCTCCACATTCATCTCTAACATCTTTATCTTCTTTCCCCTGGCAGTTCATCGTCATCTTTTGAGATCACCTTCAGGCTGTCATCTCCTCCAAGACACCTTCTCTGAGTATCTCCTAGAATAAGGAGCCCCCTCATAAGCTTCTTGGAGCAGCCAGACCCCTCTTATCATTGTACCATTACTCTTGGTTTGTGGTGTGAATTCTTTGCACATAGAAATCGTGGATCCTTAATTTGGCATCTACACCTCTGAGAGTGCCTGGCCCTCTGCACAGGTTGCTTCAAGTGACCTGAATGAAATTGCCTTGTGTCATTACATCACACTTGGCCATGAAGTTGTTTGGAGCTTTGCTTCCAAACTTTCTGTTGGTCCCTGAAACAGAAGTTCCATGATGTAAAGGAGTTAGTCCAAGAGCTAGCTGGCCAGGGCAGTTGGTAGCTGATACCTCTCTTGGGTATTCTTTAGTAGAATTTACTACAAAAATGAATTTCCTAGCTTTCAATATCGGTATTTTATGTGTACCAGCCAAAAGGAGTATTTTGGGTCTGCCTTGCCTCTTAACTTCTTCTAGGCCAAATGGGTAGCTGAGGCAGTCCAGGCTGGGTTTCCAGCCAGGAGGGGCCACAGCTCCAACACTGTTAGCTTTCAGTTGGATTCAGTCATTATCTCTGGCGATCTCTTTTTACTCAACATCTTTAAGAATAAAGTTCCAACAATAACTAACACATATCCAATTGCTTATCATATATCACATGCTGTCCTTAGTCACTTCTTTAACACCACAAGACAACTCACCAGGTTTCTCTGGTTTTTTAATTGATGTTTCCATAGCGCCTACAACTGTGCTTGGCACAAAATAAGATTTCATTAATATTTGTGGAATCAATGAATGGGTGGAATGATGCCTTATGGTTTCAAAAAATTCACCAAAGTCCTGTCCTTGTCGAAGAGTGGAGTTCAGGATGAGTAAGGACTTAAGATATTCCTCAGCAAATGAATACAACTATTTGTGCACTGAACTGTGTTTTTAATATAATCCTGAAATCTTATTGACCCAAAGTCTTGCTTGCTGTTTTTACGTAAAGCAGGCTTTTCTGAATTGAAACTTGCCCTCTCACTGACTTAACAGTTTTAGAGACACTCTATCTGCAGTTCTTCTGAATCTTACCCTGAGGGTGCGTTCTAATAATTTGAGTGGATGTAACCTGTAAACAAATACCTCACACTTCTGGAGGCATTGCCTATAAAATAAACATACTTAAAAATGAGGAATAATCTTTCCACAGAATCCCTAAATTTTCATTTATCTTCTGGGTCACTCTGAGTTTCTTATATCAGATTTTCACAAGATGTGTACCTTTTAGACTCTAACATACCTGCATACAGAAGGCTTCTCTGTTCCTCTTTGCAAGCAATAGGGGATATGATAAAGAATAAGACTTACTGGGGGCACCTCTCTGTCTGGCAGATGGAAGCTCTCCCTCTGCAGGGCCCATGTCCTGTGAGTTGTAAGTAAAATCACAGGCCAACATTGCAAAGGTATCTTACCAAACCTCTTCTAGGAGAGAGTCTCATGAGTCTTTCTTTTCTTAAAGCCTATTTCTTTCCCATTTCACACCCATTTCTACCCTAGGGAATGTCTAGGACTCTGTGTGTGTGTGTGTGTGTGTGTGTGTGTGTGTTTTAGGGAGGTCGGCAAGGATTCATATATACATTTTTTTAAATGGTCAGCTCTGGGATTCTCTAAGAATCATGGTATGGCAGTCACAGCCCAGGACACGGGTGATGGTATGATAGCATAGATTGAGAATGCTATAAACTTTCTCAGGGCATTGACATGGACATTATTTATCATGAAAAGAGCATGATGTTTAGGACTAGAGAGTCCTGTGTTTGACTCCTAGCTCCGTCCTGCTCTGGGAGACCATGACTTAACTATGTAACCTCATTTGGACCTCTATTGCCCCATCTGTGAAGTGGGGATATGCTTTTCTATTTCATGGGGTTGTCAAAAAGATGAAATTAGAAGATAAATACAGAAGCTCTTTCCTTATTGTAGTTGCTCAATACAATTAGGTTTTTCTTCATCTAGTGCTGATTAAACAAATGCCGGTTTCCCTGTTTTTCCATTTGTCCCAGCTCAGTGGTTTCATTTAAGAGGTTTGATAGAAAACTTGCCTATTTGCTATAGAATGAGGCCCAATGCAACATCTTTTGCATGTTCAGGTTTCACTGAACAAACAAGGATATTCAGACATTCTGAGATTATTCTATGGATGGAAACAGGTAAATAAATACCTTGAGCCAAAATTGATTTTGTCATTAAGGAAATGAAAAGGCAAGCCACAGAATGGGAGGAAATGTTTGCAATATGTATATCTGACAATGGGATATTACCTAGAATATTCAGTAATGCTGATAAAACAATTCAACTAAAAATTAGATGAGCAAGCCAATAGAATATGCATAAAAGGCTTGGGTGGACACTTGACAAAAGAAAATATATGAATGATCAGCCAGTCCCCACATGAAAAGATTCTAGTTATCAGGGAAATGCATATTCAAACCATGAGGATACACCATTATATATCTACTAGATTGACTAATGTTAAAAAGACCGAAAAGACCAATTACTGGCAGACGTGGGACAACTACAACTCTCCTACGTTGCGGGCAGGGATGTAAGACTGCACAACCGCTTTGGAAAACTGTTTGGCAGTTTCTTAAAAAGTTAAAAATATATCTACCATATGACCCAGCCACTTCTCTCCTACATATTTACTGAAGGAAAATAAAGACATATGTCTCCTCTAAGATTTTTACATGAATTTCCATAGTGTTTTCTTTGTAATAGCCCTAAACTGGAAACAAGCAAAATATTCATCAACAGTGAATGTAAAAATGAAATGTAGTATATGCATTGCATAGAATGGAATTCTAGTTGACAATAAAAAAGAACAGCTACTAATCCATGCAACAGTAGGGATGAATCTCAAAACAATGTGCTGATGGGAAGAAGCGAGACATAACATACTGTATCATTTTATTTACATAAAATGTAAAATAATCTCTAGTAACAAGCAGCAGGTTAGTGGTTGACTGGAGATGAGGATCAGTCAAGGAAGGGATGGACTGTAAAAAGGCATGAGACATTTTTTGGAAGGTGTTGGAAATGTTCTGTAGCTTGATTCTGGTGTTATTCTCTTGGGTATGTACAGTTGTCAAAATTCATTAAATGGCATGCTTTAAATGAATATAGTCTGTTGTAAAATAAATTATCCTCAGTAATGCTGATGAGGAAAAAAGATAAACTGTTTATTTAAAGCAAAAATAGCAATGAATTTTATAACATATGTAGAAGATATAGATAGATGGATAGATAGATATTATATAATCTCAACAATATAGCACAATGGGTGGGAGAATGAAGTGGAAGTTTATTGTTGTATTATTGTAAGGTTCTTTGAATATCTGAGAAGTGGTATAACATTATTTGAGGGAAGAACATGTTAGGCATAAGATGCATATTTTAGATCATAAAATCCCTATAAAATAAAAATAACATAGTTAAAACTCTAACAGTGGAATACTAAAACCTAAGTAATTAATCAAAAGAAGACAAGAGCAGAGGGAAAAGAGAAGAAAGAACATATGGGATAAATAGAGGGAAAAATTGCAAGATAATAGTTTCAAACTCAATCATGTTGATAATTACATTAGGTGTAAATGGCTTAAACACTCCTATTTAATTTGCTGATTGTCAGGTGTGATAAAAAAATCAAGACTGAACTGGATGCTTGCTATAAGAAGCCCACTTAAAATATAAAGACAAATATATTAAAAGTGTGAAAATAAAACATTTACAGTTGCAAACATTAACCATAAGAGAGCTGGAGTGGATACATTAATATTAGATAAAGTGTACTTCAGAAAATAGAATATTACCAGAGATAAAGAGGAGCACTTCATAATGATAAAGAAGTCTACTCATCAAAAGGATATAACAATCTAAATGTGTATGGACTCAGGATGCCTGGGTAGCCCAGTCAGTTAGCATCTTCCTTTAGCTCAGGTCATGATCCCAGCATCCTGGGATCAGAGTCCCGCATCAGGCTCCTTGTTCAGCAGGGAGCCTGCTTCTCCCTCTGCCTGCTGCTCCCCCTGCTGTGCTCTCTCTCTCTCTCTCTCTCTGATAAATAAATAAATAAATAAATTCTAAATATCTTAAAAAAATTTTTTTAAATGTGTATGGACTCCCAAAATAGCCTCAAAATACATGAAGCAAAAATGGAAATTATTGAAAGGAGAAAGGAGAAATTAACAAATCCAAAAGTATAGTTGCAGACATCAGTCATTCTCTTTGAGTAATTGATATAAAAAATAGTAATTGATATAAAAATTGATATACTAAACAGTAATGGTATAAAAGATATGAACAACATTGCTATTGAACTTGACTTAAAAGAAATTTATAGGCTATTCTATCCAACAACAGCAGAATGCACATTCTTTTCTTACTTTATTTTATTTAGGTATAATTGCACAGTATTATATTAGTTTCAGGTGTACAGTTTATGTATGATTCAACAATTCTATACATTTCTCAGTGCTCATCAAGATAAGCATACTCTTAATCCCCTTCACCTATTTCACTCATCCCCCCAGCTACCTCCCCTTTGGCAACCACCAGTTTGTTCTCTATAGTTAAGAGTCTGTTCTTTTTTGCCTTTTTTTTCTTTGTTCTCTTGTTTCATTTCTTAAATTCCACATATGAGTGAAATCATATGGGATATATCTTTCTCTGCCTAAGTTAATTTACTAAGCATTATACCTTCTGGGTCCATCCATGTTGTTGCAAATGACAATATTTCATACTTTTTATGGCTGAATAATATTCCATTGTATGTATATACACTACATCTTCTTTATACATTCATCTATTGATGGATGCCTTTGTTGCTTCCATATGTTGGCTATTTTAAATAATGCTGCAGTAAATTCGGGTGCATATATCTTTTTGAATTAGTGTTTTCATTTTCTTTGGATAAATGCCCAGTAGTGGAATTACTGCGTCATATGGTATTTCTGTTTATATTTTTTGAGGAACTGCCATACTGAACTGTGGTTGCACCAATTTGCATTCTCATGAATACTGCACAATGGTTCCTTTTTCTCCCCATCCTTGCCAACACTTGCTATTTCTTGTGTTTTTTATTTTAGTCTTAATGACAGGTGTATAGTGATATCTCATTGTGGTTGTGATTTGCATTTCCCTGATGATTTTTGATGTTGAGTGTCTTCTCATATGTTTGTTAGCCATCTGTATGTCTTCTTTGGGAAAATGTTTGTTCTTTTCAAGTGCACATAGAATATTTATCAAGACAGACCATGTAAATTTAAAGGACTGAAATCATGCAAAGTATGTTTTCTGATTAGAATGAAATTAGAAATTAATAACAAAAACATCTGGAATAATCCCATATATTAGGAAACTAGACAACACACATAATTTATAGGTCAAAGGAGAAGTCACAAGGGAAATTAGAAAACATTTTGAACAAAATGAAAATGAAACAGAGCATGTCAGAATTTGTGATGTACAGCTAAAGTAGTGCTTAGAGGAAAAATTAAAATACTTATATTAGAAAAGGAGAAAAATAGAAAACCAAGGGTGTAAATTTCCATTTTAAGAAACTAGAAAAAAGGAACAAAATCAAATTCAAATCAAGTGAAAATAATAAAAATGAAAGCAGAAATCATTGAAATAAAAAATAGCCAAAAAATAAACATAATTAAGCCAAAAATTATTTTTTCTTTCAGAAAATAGATAAAATTGATAGACCTTCAGCTAGATTAATTAAGAAAAAAAGAGACACAAATGATCAGCATCTGGAATAAATGAGAGGACATCACTACAGATCCTATAGACATTGAAAGGATAAAATTAAATATTATGGTTATTATTATGTCATATCAAGGTAATGTCAATAGGTTTGACAATATATATGAAATAGAAAATTTCATGAAAGATATATATTACCAAAAGTGACTGAAAAATAACTGGAAAATCTGAATAGCTTCATCTGACATTGCTGGTGAAATCTACCAAATACTTAAGAAAACATACCAACTTTACACAAACTCTTTCATAAAATGAAGGAAAAGGGAAAACTTTCTAACTCATTTTAGGAACATTACCTTGACACCAAAAACCAGACAAAGATATTATGAGACCAATATTCCTCATGAACAAAATGTTAGAGGATCACATACAGTATATTTTACTATAAAATAATGTACAGTGATCAAGTGGTGTTTATCCCAGATATGTTAAACTTGTGTAACATTTGAAAATCAATCTATATGATTTTCCCTATTAACATTGTAAAGGAGAAACATAATATAGATCACATTTCAATAGATGACATTCCATTGACAAAGAATTGTCAGTGAATCAACACCTCTAACTGCCATCACTTTTATCAATCTCCAGAGTCTGAAGCTTCAGTTGAGAAGACCAGAAAGGCCATACTTTGTGGTACTTTCCATGAGTTTGAGGTGCTTAAGGGAAATTCCCCAGCTCAGTGTGTTTACCACCCTTGATTAGAGACAAGTCCTGGCATTTGGTAGAGCATAAAAAGAAAGAGTTCACTAAAGCTTTTATTCCTGCAGTTGTTATAAACAATAAGTCGTTTTAAGGGACTGTAAAAACAAGGTCTATAAGGTGTTCAAAAGAAGGGAGCAAGAGCAAAACCTGTACCTTCCATTATTGCATTTTGAAACATGGCAAAGAAGAAAGCCAGAGCTTGGGGGCGGGAGGTGCAGATGGAGGAGGGCCCATAGACATTGTGCTGCACAGTAGTTGTGGCCACAGGTGGCCAAGAGATGAAGGAAAACGGTGACTCTTACCACTTTGAAGGAAGAAATTATTCCTATGTGTATACATTTCTATTGGTGCTATCAGTAATTGCCACAAACTTGGTGGCTTAAAATAACACAAATTTGTTATCTTATAGTTCTGGAGACCAGAAGTCTGAAACAGGTCTCAGTGATGAAAAATGAGTTTCAATAAGCCTGCATTCCTTTTGAAGGCTCTAGGGGAGAATTGACTTCCTTGCCTTTTCTAGCTTCTGGAGGTTCCCTCATTACTTGGCTTGTGGCCCCTTCCTCCATTTCAAAGCCAGCAATAGCTGGTTGAGTCTCATGCTGCATCTCCCTGACTACTTTGTTGTCACATCTCCTTCTCCTGCCTCCTCTCATTTATAAGGACCTTCATGAGTACATTTGGGCTTCTGGATAATCCAGGATAATTTCCCAATCACGAGAACCTTGATTTAATCACATCTAAAAATCCTTTCTGCCATGTGGGGTAACATATTCTCAGGTTTCAGGGATGAGGACCTGGTCATCTTTGGAGGCCATTATTCCACCTAGCACATTTTCAATGGAAGTAGAATTAGAAACATTTAAAAATATGAGAGACATGTAAAACATTTTTGTGTGAAGGGAAGAGGGAGATAATTTGGAATGTGATCTTATGTGGTAGACTACAGCGGGGAGAGAGTTAGTTACACTGAATGCTCACTTCTCGTGGGGTCAGGGGGTGTGAAGACAGTTGCCAATGTGAGCAATGGGGCCTCTGAGGGACTGGCAGAAAAGTAAGCCTGAAGAGGAAGCAAGGGAGAAGTTTTCCAAGGGGACTATGGGGTGTGGTGGATGGTGGAGCCTCACAGCAGCAGGGTGCAGGGTGACAGTTCTGAAGGGCACATGGAGACTTTGGTAGCATCTGAGGAAGGAGCAGGTGTCACCCTGGGCTTGCCTCAGAAGCACCTGTGCCGTGGTTCCCAGGGGATGGGGGTGGGGGCACTCCTGCATCCCTCACACCTCTATGCTCCTCTCACAGGTATGCCGGGTTCCTCCTGGACGAGGACATCTTCCATGGGAAGGAGCTTGTGGACAGTCGCCCACTGCAGGCGCTGGTGGCGGGGCTGAAGGCCTACAGTACCTGGGAGAATGTCAGCTGCCTGCAGGACTGCCGTGAGTGCACAGGAGGCATGGTGAGCCCTGCGGGCCCCAGAGGTGCCAGCCCCCACCCCAGGTCCCTCTGCTGCAGCACACACGAGGCCAGCACTCTGTGCCTGCAAGCAGGGCATAAGCTTCAGGAGGAAACCCATTGTCTTCATGACCCTGGGTGTACCACCCAGCCTTGCGATCCGTGCGTCTGCCTCCTACCAAGCTGTGAGGGCTGATGGGGACCAATTTGTTTGTAAAATGCTAGCTCCCATGGCCTGGCCCATGGAGGCCTGCAGTAAATGTCATTAAACTTGGGTGGTGGCCATTGTTGGCATTATGGGGAAGGGCCAGTGAGGGTCAGATGATGAAAGCACTTATCCAATGTTTGAATCCCTTGGGAAGAATACAGGAAATGACCCCGGGGGTGGGGGGGGGGAAGTCCAGCCCCAGGAAGAAGGCAACCAGGGATGTGCCAAGTATCTAGAGACTGCTTCGTGTGTCCCTAGTCCTGGGCCTCAGATTGGATTTTGCAGTGAGGGGCAGGAGGTATGAGAAATCTGTTTGAGTTACTGGAGAGTTGAGGGGGACTCTGAGAACAGCTGGAATTTGTGCCCAATTCCCCCACAACCTGAGGGCAGGGGCCCACTTAGGATTTGGGAAGTCTCTGCATCCTTATGGGGGCTTGGAGCTGGTAAGAAGGGGGGCCCACATGGGGTGTGTGAGGACATGGCAGGTGTGATGTGGGGTTGTGGACCTGTGATACTGTGGCATGGCAGTGGTATGGGAATCAGGTGTGGTGGCAACCGGAGTTCATCCCAGATAACAGCCCTGCATTGGTGACCTCCAGGGACTACACTGCTTCATTGGCATGTGGGCTGGATGCAGGCACTGCTGGAGACACTCCTTGGAGGAAGGAGAGAAGAAGGGTCACCTATTGGGTTTTTGGCCTGAGTTTGATCTGAACTTGACTGAATATTATCCTATCAACAGCAGCCCCATACGTACAGGGGAGGATGATGAAGTTTAACCTCAGTGAGAAGGGGTCAAGAGCAAGGTAAGGGCAGTGGTAGAAAAGAAAAGGAGAAGGATGAGTTTCTAGAAAGTCTGCTGCCCTGCTGCTCTGTATCAGAGCCAGGGCCTGTGGAGGGTGAGGAGTGAGGGATGATGGGCAAGGAGTGAGGAAGGGCTGGGCCTTCACAATAGGCACAGCCCAAGAGTTTCTCCCACATGAACAATATGGGTGGAAATGAGGGGCTCCTGTGAACGCCAGTGTGATCATTTCTCTTAAGGAGGCTAAGTAAAGATGTGCCCACGATGCAAGGAGGCCTCGGTTAGCTAGGTGTGTACTCTGTGTCCGCGATGATGGTGGGGGCGATGGTGGTGGACATGCCTGCTTTGCTCCCACGGATGTTGTGTGGGAGTCCGCATGGAAGAAAGAGGATGCAGAACAAAGTAACAGCTGGCACTGGGGCACAGCTGGGCCAGGCGCTGAGGTCCTCCGAGGCAGCTAGGTGCCATGGCTCATCGCGACTTTCCTTAGTGCCCTGACAGGGTGGGAGGGTCCTGCCACATGGCTGGTTTCCCCCTTTAGCTCCAGGGAGGTGGCTATCTTTTGGGACAGGAGTTTGCTGGCAGCAGTTGGAAGAGAGCTCAGGGATTCTGGACTAGAGCAAGAAAGTTTAGATTAGCAGATGGAAGGGAAGACTGGAAGCGACCCCTCCGGCAGAGGTAGCCCACCTAGGGGAGGGTTGGGGCTCTGCTGGGAGTGCTGAGCAGATGCAGCTGTTGTGGCTTCTGACAGGTGACTCAACTTGAGGGTGTGCTCAAAACCACCTGTGGTCTTCTCATCTTCCTCTCTTGACTCATTCCCTTTGATGCATTTCATGGGCTGACATGCCCAGTGGTCTCCTGCCCCTGGACCTTCATACCCTCCCAGATGTCCAGATGGACAGACAGGATGGTGGACAGATGGACTGATGGCAAATAGGATGGTGGATATACACATTGGTTGTTTGAATTCTTGCCCCGTGCATTCATCATCTCTGATAATTTAGTTTCACTGGAATGTTATTAATTTGGCTCTTTGGTATTTCAGACTATGTATATGAAAATGGGAAAGGGAAATTAAATGTCTTTCAAGCACTGACACTTAAAAAAGCAATTGGTTCTTCCTGTCTGCTTAGCTTATCTTGAGCCCGAGAGGAAGAGTCAAGACACAGTAGCCTCCAGCGTTTGGTCCAGGCAAGAGTTTAGCCTCCCAGCGTTGTTGCTCTTAAACTGTTCTGTGCAAACCTTTGGATTTTGAGGTTCTTTCCCTCCACATTGAATGTTTCCATAGCAGTGGGTGGTCTATTTTAATAATATTATCACTGTGCGTCAGGAAACTACGAGAAAGTCTTAGGTTGGCTCTTTCTACAGAAGCCTCAGTAATTGTTGCTTTCTTTGGGTGATAGGTTGAAAGTTGCAAGAGTGACATTTAGTTGCTAAAAGAACGTACTTCTAAGAGAAGCATAGTCTGTCACTTTTTGTGCAGAAAGCCTGGTATAAATGAGATCTCATACAATTTTCTTTTCCAAAATTAGATTGTCAAATGAATAATACTGGTTGGAACTTACATAATCCATGTTCATGCAAGCACATCATCGCCTTAATGACTTCTGAATAAGAGTCACTCTTCAATATTTCTAAGGTCTGTCTGTGTGTGGAGCAGGGTACAAGGTACATGCTCTCTGTCCTGAGGGCCAGGTAATGCGAGGGGGGACACTATACATTGTGCATGGAACTGGGTGGCCCTAAGATTTCAGTCAAATGAGCTTTCGGGGACTTCCACTCTGACCATGTTGAAATGACATGAAGTTACCCTCCTGACTAAAACAGCAAGACACTGGACATCAGGCAATGAGAGTGAGGAAATAAAATAAAATTAAATTAAATGAGACTTACATTTGTCCCAGTTAACTACCTCGAGAGTTTCCACACCATGTCTTAGGACGGACAACTGAGGCAGAGCCCAGTGAACTCCTTGACTTGAAGACACCGTGCTGAGAGGTCAAGGGAGAACAAAGCACCTGGAATTCATGGGATAGAGTAGGAGACAGAAGAGAGAACTCAGGCATCTGCAGGGGTTCCCTTCAAACATTCAGCAGAGCACTGATTATTGCATGTATGGGAGGAAAAGAATCACCTGGAAGGATTGGAGGGCACAGTATCATGTCCTCACATGGGACTGGGAATAGTGCCTTTTCCCACAAGCTGGTCTGGAATACTTTAAGACTCAGCCTGAGAAAAAAAGAAATGTTATGTATAAAAGAACAAAGTTAAGGATGACAGCAGATTTCTCACTGGGAAAAAAAATAAAAACAAGAAGTGGAACAACATTTTAAAAAGTACTAAAGGAAAAAATCAAGATAAAATTCTATACTCTGAAAAATTATGTAAAAAAAAAAAACGTTATAACGAAGACTGTTCGAACTTGCCAAAGTTGAAAGTATTCATCACAAGTAGACTTTCACTATAAGAAATATTAAAGGAAACTCTTCACACAGAGAAAATGATATATCATGGATCTGCACAAAACAATGAAAAGCACCAAAAATAGTAACTTCCTTTTTTTTTTCTTTTAATTTTATTTATTTATTTTAGGGAGAGAAAGAGCACAAGCAGCGGGGAGGGACAGAGGGAGAGAGAGAATTGCAAGCAGACTCCCCACTGAGTGGGGAACCTGACTTAGGGCTTGATCTCATGATCCCGAGATCATGATCTGAGTCCAAATCAAGAGTCAGTTGCTTGGGCGCCTGGGTGGCTCAGTGGGTTAAAGCCTCTGTCTTTAGCTCAGGTCATGATCTCAGGGTCCTGGGATCGAGGCCTGCATCGGGCTCCCTGCTCCGCAAGGAGCCTGCTTCCTCCTCTCTCTCTGCCTGCCTCTCTGCGTATTTGTGATCTCTCTGTCAAATAAATAAATAAAATCTTAAAAAAAAAAAAGAGTCAGTTGCTTAACTGACTGAACTACCCAGGTGCTCCATAACTTTCTTAATATATAAAATTTTTCTTAGTATTTGAATCTCTTTAAAAGGTAATTGAGGGGTACCTGGGTGGCTCGGTTGGTCAGTGTCCGACTCTTGATTTCGGCTCAGGTCATGATCTCAGTGCTGTGAAATGGAGCTCCAGGCCGAGCTCTGTGCTCAGGTGGTATCTGCTTGAGAGTCTCTCCTTCCCCCTCCCCCTTCCCCCTCCCCCTCTGCACCACCCCCCACTCATGCACACACACTCTCTCTCTAAAATAAATATTTTAAAAATTAGGTAATTGACTCTCTTAACAAAAATAATAGCAATGTATAGAGAGTTTTATAGCACATATAAAAGTAAAATGTATGACAAAATCACATAAAGGCCAGAAGGGGAGAAAAAGAAGTATACTATCGTAAGGTTCTTATGCTACACCTGATGTGGTAATATCACCTGAAAGTAGACTGTGGGAAGTTGAAGATTTATACTCTAAACCCCAAAGCTACCACTAAAATAATACAACAAAGAGTTATCGCTAATAAGCCAACATAGGAGTGAAATGGAATTCAGCAATACTAAGTTAATCCAAAAGAAGGCGAGAGAAGATAAAGTAGGGGAGAATGAAGAGATTGTTCAAATAAAAACAAATAGCCATATGGTAGATGTAAACCAAACCATGTTCATAAACACTTCACATGCAAATACCCCAATAAAAAGGCAGAGAGTGCCAGACTGGATAAAAAAGCAAGACCCAACTATACGTGTACAAGAAACACACTTCAAATATGAAGCCCCAAAGAGGTTAAAAGTAAAAGGATGGAAAAAGATATGCCATGCTCACACTCATCAAAAGAAAGCTGGAGTGACTGTTAATATCAGATGAAGCAGATTTCAGAGCCAAGAATATTGTCATGGATAAATAAGTCCATTTTATAATGACAAAGGAGCAATTCAAGAGGATATAATAATCCTAAACCTAGTAACAACCTTAGCAGGGTAACAGTAAGCAGATTAATAACCACCTTAGCTACTTTGGTCATCCCCACTTTGCAGATGAGTAAATGGGGGCTCAGAGCACTTGGACTTGCCCAAGCTCCCACAGGTTGCCTTAGGATTTGAAGCCTGATTCAACTGACCCCAGAGTCCATGTCAGTATGGTGAAGCTATGCCCCGAGGAGGAGTGGGAAATCACACTAAGGTGTCTGGGAAGCTCTCCAAGGAGGTAAAGCTCACTTTTACTGTGGGGAATGAACAGAGAGCACTGGGTGAATGGGACCCCAGTGTGCCCTGCATTCTCCTAATGTTACGAGGCCCACACTTAACTAAAGATGAGGTTTGAACTCCAGAGGGCTTAGTGCCTCTGGTACTCCAGACCTGCTCTTCCAACTGGTTGTTCACGCTGATGAAAGGCAGCCTCTTCCCGTGTCAGGCACAGCATATGCAGGGGCCCAGACAGGATCCAGGGGCTGTGGGGTCTCTTTGCTTTTTATTTGTTTTAGTTAACAGTCATTAAGCATTTTCTATATATGTAGGCCCCTTTATATGTGCTGTACATATAGTAACTTAGCTAACTCTCAAGTTAGGTGAGTACAATTATCAGACTGAGTTTTCAAAGGAGGAAACTGAGGCCAGAAAGAGATTAAATAACTGGCCCAAGGTTAAGGGGCTAAAAAGTGGCAGAGCCAGGCTTTAAAGGCAGAGAATCTGTCTCCAGAGGCCGTGCACCAAATCACTGCGCCATATGCAAACCAAGTGTGCCCTGTGCTCCAGAAAACAGCGGGGTTCATGTTAATGGGTGAACACAGTCTGAATCCAGCATGCCACTTTGCAGCTGTGGGACCTCGGGCAGGTCTCTCCCATTCCTGAGCCTCCAGACGAGTCTTGCTGAGCTGCTCAGAAGTCAGCATTAAGCTGGATCCTCCCAGAATGGGGGAGGCCAACAGGCAGGACGGGACCCTTTTCCTCTCAGACCTGAAGTGATTCCTGGCTCTTGCCCTTCACTGTAGGGCTGAGGGAAATAAGGCGGGATGTGGTTACATTATTCCCCCTGAACTTCTTTGGTAAGTAAGTCAGGGAGGGGTTGGGACAGGAGCTGGGATAGCAAAGCCCATTCCTGGCACGCAGCCGGGCACTGTTCCCAACGGCCAGCACTGCATGCTCACACATGTTCTGCATTTTGGCTTTTAATCTCAGTGTGTAAGTGGAGAATCCAACTGGCCTCATTTGGACATGATGAAAACCCTTCACCTGCCCACGTGGGAATGCTGGGAGTCGAATTCTGCAAGCTCTGGGTAGTCACATGACCAGGCCTCGGCTGCTTGTCTTCGCTCCCACCTTCTTTCTTTAAAGATTGATGGAGTCAACCAAGTTCTTAGGACTGTTGCCATTTAACTGTTCTTGTACATTGTCTCTTTTCTCCATATCCAAGCAAACTCAGATTGAATTTCTTACAGTTGACTGAGAGAGGATTGGGAAGCAGAACCCCAGGTTACAGAATCCTCTTACGGGGCTGCATTGTGAAGAGGGGCAGTATGAGAGGCAGGGAGAGAGCACTCATCCCCGAAGGGGTGGGTTCTCCTGGTCAGGGCTCTGTGACCTTGGATCTTACCACTGGAAGCCTCAGTTTCCTTATCTTTTAAAGCCTAGCCCATGATAGGCTCTCAGTAAATGCTAGAATCTCTTCATTTTTCCTGGATTGCATTGAAGGATCCAGCTTTCCCACCCCAACCCCCATGACCATTAGACACGTGTGGGAGCTGCCTGGTTAGGGCTCCTCGGGATACAGCCTTAGAGAGTAGAAGCAAGTCACATCCTCAGCAAATCTGACTCCAGATCCTCAGGGTCTGCAAAAACAAGCTTGGGGTCGAGACAGGCTGCATGGTTCCTGCTACTCCTGTCACTGCAGTAGAACTTAACAGGAGCTCTAGCCGTTGACCTTGGCCCTGCCCAGCCACCTTCTTCATGGGGACCTGTTACAGTCTCCTTTGGCCCTTGCACAGTGTCCTTTGGCCCTTGTACGTTCTCTGTACCTGGATGCCCATGCCAGGAGCTGTGCTCTTCATGTTGTGCCCCTTGATATCAACACTGGGAGATACCACTGCTGGGCTCACTGGGCCCTGAGGACTGGTTTCTACAACAGCATTTTAGGCTCTCCTCCATCAGGGCCCCTCTGTGAGAGCCTTCTCACCTCAGCCCCTGGCTGCTCCATTCTCGTTCAGAATCCTTCACAGGAGAGCCGAACTGGCTGAAGCAGAATAAAGAAATTTCTGTACAAAATTGGAGCAAGGGAAATTCTCAGAAGAGATCGACGACCCAGCCTGATGGCCTGATGATAGGGTTATCAGCAAACACGCATTGACCATTCCTTTCCTGTTAGACACAGAGCTGCTGTTTGCTTTTTGGAGATGTTATCCAGCTGGGCCATGACTGACTCATTACATTTTAAAGATTGCATAAGAGAACATTAAGACAATTACAAGTGTTTGTAAATTAAAAAAAAAAAAAAGTGGTGTGATGCGGAGCCCCTCGGTTATTTAGTAGACTTAATCCTAAGACTAATTCCTCAGGGAGATTCAACACGACCTCATTTATCTGGCATTGACCATTTCTTGGAAAAGAGCCAAGGCCTGAAATAAGCAAAACAGAACTCTGGGAATCCCAAAGAGATGACGTGAGGTCCTCGTGCTGAAGCCCAAGCCCTTACTCATTCCTGAAGGAGCCTGGCCAGCTTCCTCCGGGGCCTGGTCGTGCTTGTTGACTCTCACACTTGGTCCCTGGTTTCCTGAGGTGCTGCTGCAGAGTGGTATGGCTAGAGGGACTCCGCATGCAAGCAGCTAAGTGCTGGTGACCAAAGAAGAGCCAGAAGAACTAGAAAAACCAGACTCAAACGTCCAAGAGTGCCATGGGCCCCACTCCAGGCCTAAGGAAGAATCAAAACTCTGGTGGAACATGAGGTCCTCTGGGCAGAGGGGGCTCTGTGCAGGCAGGCAGTTTGGTGCGAGGAGCATAGTCATTTGAGGGTCACCCCCCGCCCCCGTCCTGAATGCTGCAGATTTACTATTCCCTGGAATGAGATAGATAGCATTTCTTTAACTGCCCAGGTTTTCATAGCAATCCCCTGGACGTGTATCTCTCAAAACAGATGAGTAGGTCAGCCTGACTTGCATCTAATATGGTAGAGACCATTTTACTCCCCATCCAACTTCTTAAGAAAAGACAGGTCCAAGAAAAATCCTGACTGGCGCCTGGGTCATGTGCAGCTAGCGATGCTGGTGGAGGATTCTAGGTACAGAGGTCACGCATCCAGCTGGATAGTGTTGCACTTGTGGGCGGGGTAGGGGTGAGCTGGGCTTCACCCTAATGCCAAGTAACTGGGTAACTTTACTGGGTAATTCCAAGTACCAGGAAGGGGTTCAGGTATGGCCCATACTCAGAAAGGGTCCCAGTATCTGGCAGACCTCCTGAGAAGGGACTGGCTGGGATCCAAGTGCTGACCCCAGTAGAAAGGCCCTCTCTGTGGCTGCTGTGACACCTTCTTCAGTCAGACTCTTTACTCAGCCCTGACCTGATTTTTCTAGAACACCAGTGGGTCTCTGATCAACTTCTTCCCTTTACATTTCATTGATCAGAGGACACTTTCTTTGGACAGAGTTAGGGCCTTCAAGAATCTCAACTTTTTGGGACTCCGGAGTAAATTCTACATTTCTTCTTATTTCTGCTATCACTTTCTGGTGACAACAACCAGTTTGATTGTGGGGCTTTAGAAAAACAGCACAGTAAAAATACTTTAAGATGATAAATTATTTCTCAACTTTGAAAGAACCTTGCTCAAGATTAGCAGAATCGCTCTCTTTTTTCAAAAAAAGCTTTGTGTTTTTGACTCCCTGACATTGAGTCCCTGCTAGGTAAAGTGCCAGGGCCTGTATAGGTGTTAGCACCTGTAATCCTCCAACGGCCCTATGAGCAAGAATTATTATCCTTACAGTTTTCCCATGGATCGAAGAACTAAGGCCAGAGGTGAAATTTTGTTTCTCCAGAGCTAGTAGAAGGTGGAGGCAGGTTCTGATTCAAGTCTCCCAAATCCAAGACTCCTCTCCCTGACTCAGGACCTTACTTTTTTGGGGGTGGGGGATGATAACTTTGTTTCTGGCCCCTGGGTTCCATGTGAATCAATATTCTGTGCTGAGCCCCTTCATTTAACATAATCCACAATTGTAAAACAAACTTCTGTGTTTTGTCGTCAACCTGTGGTCACTGGAAAAAATAATCTCCCTGTGAGAAAATCCATATGTCATATTTGTGAGTGTCTTATGTTAGTAGGTCTTATCTTGTTAGGTAAATTAGAGTGGGAGAGTAGCAGGCAGTAAAACTGACCCTCATCACTGATAAAGAAAAGAGAGATTACTAAAATGACCCAAGGGCTATCCATTTTATTGGCCCCACTCTTTTGAAGATCTCAGCCCAAATTTCTTAAGGGCATGAAGAAGGCAATTATAAATTTTATATGAAATGGATAACATTCAGACATATGAGAGGATAATGGATAAAGCTGGCATCGATCCTCGGCCAGTGTGCCAAATCTTGAATCTACTGTATTCTTATTTTACCCTCCCTTGAGATGGTTCAGAACACTCCAGAAGGATTCACCCATCACACCAAGAAAATAAGGAGGGGGGGAGAAAAATGAAGCTTCACAGGTTGACTTTCTCATATTACAATCATCTTAGTTAAAATCCTTTTGGATGCCAGTTAGAGAGACTCATTCCAGACTTGCTCAGTCGAGAAAGGAGAATATAGATTGAGAGAGAGAGAGAGAGAGCCAAGAGATGACATGTGTTCTTTAATCCAGGTCTCACAAGGACCAGGAACTGGGAAGGGGTCTGGAAGGGGGGCAGCAACTTCTCTTGGGTCGCATAGTCTCAGCCTTTGCTGAGTGTCTGCTCATTCTCCTTGCTCCTCTGCATTTGTGGCTGCCCTTTGGCTATGAAGTTTATAGGATCTCCATTCCAGCTGTATTCCAAGATGGTGTCTCAAAAATCTAGCGCTGAATCCCTGGCTCAGTCTGAGTTGTAGTACTTCCCAACTCATTCATTTTTGGTTCGGGAGTGGCGTTGCTTATCATGAACATGCCTCCTGATGCTTCACTAGTATGGGTGGTGAGACAGACATGGAGCAGATATCTATTATAGTATACAGCTTTCCAAATATTTTCTAACTAATCCTTTCAGGCTGGTGTATAGACATGGAACTCAACTTTTTATGTTGATCTTATATCCGGCAGCCTTGTTAAATGGCCATAATAATTCTAATAATCTGTTTGTAGTTTTTTGCATTTCCTGTGTAGATGATCATATCACTGGTGACAAGTGATGGCTTGTTTCTTCCCTACATTATTTATATTTATTTATTTGTCATATTATTGAAGTAACAAGGACCTTTGTTGCAATGGTTGAAAGAAGTGATTGATAACAAGCACCGAAATTTTATCCTTGACTTTAAAGGGCATGTGCTTCCAGTTTCACCATTAAGGATGTTATTTGCTGTGGGTATGTTGCAGATATTCTTTTTTCCCAGTTTTACTGAGAAATAATTGACATACATCACTGTATACATTTAAGGCATATAGCCTGATGGTTTGATTTACATATTTTGTGAAATGAGTACCACAATAGGTTCAGCTAATGTCCTTCTTCTCATGTAAATGCAATAAAAAGAAGAGAAAGAAGAAAATAATAAAGGAAAAAATTTCTCCTTATGATGAGAATTCTTAGGATTTTATCCCTTAACTTCTTTCCTGTATATCATATAACAGTGTTACCTGTAGTTGTCATGTTTTATATCACATCCCTAGTACTAATTTATTTTGTAACTGGAAGTTTGTGCTTTTTGACAGCCTTCCTCCAGTTATCCCTCCCTCCCTGCCTCTGCTNTCCTTTCCTTCTCCTAATGTCCTCCATTTTATTCCTTATGTTCCACAAGTAAGTGAAACCATATGATAATTGACTTTCTCTGCTTGACTTATTTCACCCAGCATAATCTCCTCCAGACCTGTCCATGTTGATACAAAAGTTGGGTATTCATCCTTTCTGATGGCTGTATAATATTCCATTGTATATACGGACCACATCTTCTTTATCCATTCATCTGTTTTTTTTTTTTAAAGATTTTATTTACTTATTTGACACACACAGATCAGATCTCAAGTAGGCAGAGAGGCAGGCAGAGAGAGAGGAGGAAGCAGATCTCCCAGGTGTGCAAGACCCCGAGACCATGACCAACTGAACCAACCAACCCAACCAGGTGCCCCATTTTTACAGTCTTGAGGTCTTTTATTTTCTTTACATTTATCATGCCATGAATTCATAGGGAATGGGTTCCAGCAGTTCAGGCTCCTTTCCATTGGTTCTCACAAAGTGTGCTTCTCTGGGTGGGGCAGGCTGACGTTTCAGTTGAACCCAAGTACCTTTCTCTTTGGCTTCCTTCTTTTTCTGATCATTTTCCTTCACACGCTTCAGGAAGCTATCTCGGCTCTTTGAGTGTTTAATATGCTCAATGCGTACATAAATTCTCTTGGCAAGAATCTTGCCCTTAACTTGTTTGTTTACAACAATGCCAACAGCATGCTGAGTAACACTGTAGACTCTTCCAGTTTTGCCATGGTAACATTTGTGAGGCATTCCTTTTTGAACAGTGCCCATTCCCTTGATGTCCACAATATCACCTTTCTTGTAGATTCGCATATAAGTGGCCAAAGGAACAACTCCATGTTTTCTAAAAGGCCTAGAGAACATATAGCGGGTACCCCTCCTCTTTCCCTTTGTGTTGGTCATCTTGGCAAATTACTGGAAGATGGTGGTTCTGGCCGAAAGGCAGAAATGAATAATTTTTAAAAATTCACTGTAAAAAATCGCTTCTCGGCCTTTTGGCTAAGATCAAGTGTAAAAATTCA
>LNAC01000033.1:2148797-2257541 GCA_002007465.1 Ailurus styani | reverse complement strand
ATCCTTTCTGATGGCTGTATAATATTCCATTGTATATACGGACCACATCTTCTTTATCCATTCATCTGTTGAAGGGCATCTCAGATCTTTCCACAGTTTGGCAATTGTGGACATTGCTGCTATGAACATTGGGGTACATATAGCCCTTCTTTTCCCTACATCTGTATCTTTGGGGTAAATATCCAGTAGTGAAATTGCAGGGTTATAGGGTAGCTCTATTTTTAATTTTTTGAGGAATCTCCACACTGTTTTCCAAAGTGGCTGCACCAACTTGCATTCCCACCAACAACAGTGTAAGAGGGTTCCCCTTTCTTCACATCCTCTCCAGCACTTGTTGTTTCCTGTCCTGTTAATTTTGGCCATTCTAACTGGTGTAAGGTGGTATCTCAAAGTAGTTTTAATTTTAATTTCCCTGATGGCTACAGAGAAAGTCAATTATCATATGGTTTCACTTACTTGTGGAACATAAGGAATAAAATGGAGGACATTAGGAGAAGGAAAGGAAAAGTGAATTGGGGTAAATTGGAGGGGGAGACTGAAAGATGAGAGACTGTGGATTCTGAGAAACAAAATGAGGGTTATGGAAGGGAGGGGGATGGGAGGATGGGTGAGCCTGGTGGTGGGTATTAAGGAGGGCACGTATTGCATGGAGTACTGGGTGTGGTGCATAAACAATGAATCTTGGATCACTGAAAAAAAAAGATTCCACGTATAATTGAGATCATACAGTACTTGTCTTTTTCTCTCTGACATATTTCACCTAGCATAATGCCTTCAGGGTCCATTCCTGTTGCTGCAAATGGTAGAACTTCCTTTTTTATGTCTGAGTAATAACTTCTCTCTGTGTGTGTATGTGTGTGCATGTGTGTATGTAACTTTTTTATCCATTCATCCATTCCTTGACTGTTTTCATAGCTTGGCTATTTAAAATAATGTTGCTATGAACATGGGGGTGCAGATATCTTTTTAAGTTAGTGTTATCATTACCTTTGGATATATTTCCGAAAGTGGAATTGCTGGATCATGTTGTAGTTTTAGTTTTAATTTTTTGAAGATCCTCCATACTATTTTCCATAATGGCAGTACCAATTTATAATCCCACCATCCTTTTCTCTCCATCCACATTGGCATTTGTTATCTCTTATCTTTTCGGTGATGGTCATTCTAACTGGCATGAGGTGATGATATCTCATTGTGATTTTAACTCACATTTCTCTAATGACTAGTGATGTTGAACACTTTTCATTTACTTATTGGCCTTTTGTATGTCTTCTCTGGTGAGATGCCTATTCAAGTCTTTTGCCCATTTTTAATTGGGTTATTTGTTGTCTGAGTTTTTGTTTGTTTGTTTGTTTGCTATTGAGTTATATGAGTTCTTTCTCTTTTATAGGTCAGGTGTTATCCCCTTATCAGATACATGGTTTGCAAATATTCTTTTCCCATTCTGTAAGTTGTCTTTTCATTTTGTTGATGGTTTATTTTATGGCACAGAATCTTTTTAGTTTGGTATAGTCTCCCTTTATCTTTTATTTTGTTGCTTGTGCTTTGGTGTCATATCCAAAAATCTTTACCAAGACCCATTCAAGGAGCTTTGTTCCTATGTTTTCTTTGAGAAGTATCATGGTCTGTGGTCTGACATTTAAGTCTTTTAATCTGTTTTGAGCTAATTTTTGTGAGTGGTGTAAGAGTGGTAGGTCCAGTTTCATTCTTTACATGTGAATATCCAATGATCCCAGCACCATTTATGGAAAAGATTCTTTTCTCCATTGAGTATTCTTTGCTCCCTTGTCAGATATTAGTTGACTGCATATATTTGGATTTATTTCTGTTCAGTTGGTCTACTTATATGTTTTTATGCCAGTACCATACTGTTTTGATGGCTATAACTTTATAGTACAGCTTGAAATCAGGAAGCGTGATACCTCTTGCTTTGTTCTTCTTCCTTAGGGTTTCTTTGATTATTTTGGGGTCTTGTTCTGTAGAAAAGGATTGCTTTTCCTACCTTTATAAAAAATAACATTGGAAGTTTGGTAGGGATTGCATTGAATCTATAGATGGATTTTGGTAGTATTGACATTTTAACAATATTAACTCTTCTAATCCATGAACACGGGATACCATTTTATTTATTTGTGTCTTCTTTGGTTTCTTTCATCAGTGTCTTATAGTTTCAAAATAGAGAACTTTTACCCCTTTAGTTAAATTTATTCCTAAGTATTTTATTGTTTTTGGTGCTGTTATAAATATGATCGATTTTTCAATTTATTTTTATTTAAATTCAATTATCCAACATATAGTACATCATTAGTTTTTGATGTAGTATTCAATGATTCATTAGTTGCATATAACACCCAATGCTCATCACATCACATGCCCTCCTTAATGCCCATCACCCAGTTACCCCAGCCCCCCCACCCACCTCCTTTTCCACAACCCTCAGTTTGTTTCCCAGAGTCGAGAGCTTCTCATGGTTTGTCTCCCTCTCTTATTTCTTCCCATTCAGTTTTCCCTCCCTTCTCCTATGATCCTCTGCACTATTTTTTAAGTTCCACATATGAGTGAAACTATGAAAATTGTCTTTCTCTGATTGACTTATTTCACTTAGCATAATACCCTCCAGTTCCATCCATGTAAGTATAAATGGTAGATATTCATCCTTTCTGATGCCTGAGTAATATTGCATTGTATATATGAACCACATCTTCTCTATGTATTCATCTGTTGAAGGACATCTTGGCTCCTGCCACAGTTTGTCTGTTGTGGACAATGATACTATGAACATTGGGGTGCAGGTGCCCTTTCTTTTCACTACATCTGTATCTTTGGGGTAAATACCTAGTAGTGCAATTACTGGGTCGTACTTTATTTCTTTTTTAGAAATTTGGTGGTCGGTATATAGAAACGTTATAGATTTTTGTTTGTTAATTTTGTATCCTATAGCTTTACTGAATCCATTGATTAAATCTAACAGTTTTTTGGTTGAATATTTAGGATTTTCTATATATAAAATCCTGTTGTCTGCAAACAGAGACAGTTTTACTTCTTCCTTTCCAATTCCGATACTTTTTATTTCTTTTTATTGCCTGACTGCTCTAACTAGGACTCCTAGTACTATGTTGAAAAAGAGTGATGAGGGTGGGCACACTGTCTTGTTCCTAGTCTTAGAGAGAAAGCTTTCATCCTTTTATCATACACTAAGTATGATGTTAGCTATGGGCTTGTCATATATGGCCTTTATTATGTTAAGATATGTTCCTTTTATGATTAATTTGTTAGAATGAATGTTGAATTTTGTCAAATGATTTTTCTGCATCTATTGAAATGATCATATGATTCTTTTCTTTTATTCTATTAATGTGATATATTATACTGATTGATTTGCATATGTTGAGCCATCCTTGCATCTCAGGAACAAATCCTACTTAATCATGGTGAATGATCCTTTTAATGTGCTGCTGAATTCAGTTTGCTAGTATTTTACTGAGAATTTTTGGATCCGTATTCATCAGGATATTGGCCTGCAGTTTTCTTTTCTAGTAATGTCCTTTTTCTGATTTTGGTATTGACAATGCTGGCTTCATGAAATGAGTTTAGGAGTGTTCCCTCCTCTTTGATATATTTGGAAGAATTTAAGAAGGGTTGATGTTAATTCTTCTCCAAATGTTTGGTAAAATTCACCAGTGAAACCATCTGTTCCTAAGCTTTTTTCATTGGGAGATTTTTGATTACTGACTCATCTCCTTACAAATAATTAATCTATTCAGATTTTCTATTTCTTCCTGATTCAGTCTTAATAACTTGTATGTTTCTAAGAATTTTTCCATTTCTTTTCTATGTCCAGTTTGTTGGCATAGAGTTGTTTATAGTTGGAGATATTCTTTGTCATGTCAAAGAAGGTCTGTTTTACCCTTAGTTTCTGAAGAGACTTTTGTGTGTGTCTATTTATTTTTTTACTGTTTTTTATTTATTAAAATTATAATTTTTATTATTTAACATTATGAATAGACTTGACTTTGTGGGAATTATGTGTATTTATTTTATTGAGATAATTGTACCTTTTCTTCCTTTTAACCTGTTAATGTAGTAGATTTATATTATAGATTTTCTAATGTTTAACAAATCTTGAGTTGGGGATATAAACTTATTCACGGTGTGTGTGTGTGTGTGTGTGTGTGTGTGTGTGTGTGTGTGTGTGTTTAATACACTGTTGATTCCATCTGCTAAGATTCATTTAGGACTTTTCCATCTATAGTAACAAGTGAGGTTGGCTTGTATCTTTCCTTTCTAGTATTGCCCCTGTCCAACGTGGATGTCAAAGTTACACCACTTTCATTAAATGACTTTGGGAAGGGGTGTTTCATGTTTTATGTTTTCTCAAAGAGTTTGTGTTAAATTGAATTATCTGTTCCTCGAATATTTGGTACAAATACCTATAAAGCTGTATAGGGTTCATGGTTTATTTCTGGGAACATTTTAAATGATTGATTCTCTTTTTTTAGTGGTTATAGCTACTGAGGTTTTCTTTTCCTCTTGAGTCTGTTTTTATCATTTATATTTTTCCAGCCATTTTTCCATTTATTCTTAGTTTTAAAATTTATTGGTGTAAGTTCATAATATCCTTTTATCTTTTCAATCCCTTCTGTATCTCTAGTTATATTCCCTTTGCCATTCCTAATATTCTTTCTTTTTCCCATCTTCTTATCTTATGCTCTTTTTTTGTATTTTCTTCAAATAATAAATTTTGGTTCTGTTGCTCCTGTCCATATTGTATCTGGTTTTTCTATTTAAATTGGCTTTTATCTTTCTTATTCATTTTATTCTACTTTTCTTGGGTTTATTTTCCTGCTGTTCTTCTATTACCTTAGCTTGGATATTATCTCATTAATATTTTTAACCATGAAAATAATTTAATAAATGCAAATATATGCAAATAAATTTATGTCTCTGTATGTCTGTATATTTAAGCCTTTTGTTTTTCAGTGATCCAAGTATCTCATTAATTTTTACAGTTTCTCCTTTTCTGTTATGAACATCTAAAGTTGTAACATTACTTCTTAAATACTGCTTTGGCTGTATCAACCATACTTTGGTAAATTAGATTTTCTGTTTATCAATTCTATTTTAATTTCCATTGTGACTTATTTGACCCAGGAATCAAGTATGTTTTTAAATTTCCTAATGTCTCATGGTTTTTTTTTAATAGCTAACCTCTGATGAATTCTTTGTATGTGTCATGTCAAGCCCCAGTCTTCACATTTAAATTGATTAACTTATATAATCCTCACAACAAACCCACATAGTAGGACTATTATAACCTCAATGTTATGTTTGTGAAGAAAGAAGTACTAAGAATGTAAGCAATTGGCCCCAAATTACACAGTTTCTGCACTGGCAGAGCCAAGATTTAAACCCAGCTGGTTTGGCCACAGGGTATAACCACTGTGCAATAGTGCCTTCTCCTCAGCAACTGTTCTCATTGTTTTGTTGTTGTAATAATAATTATTATTATATTGATTTTTCCAGTTAATTCTATGGTAGTCAGAGAAAGTGGCCAATAGGATACAGATTCTTTGAAATTGGTTATGTCCTACTTCCCTTGAATGTGTGTTTAGTAATTGGACGCAGGGTTTTAAATGTAACCAATAGAGCAAGCGTATTAATGGCATTATCCAAATATTCTCTGTTCTTACTGAGGTTTTGTTATGTCTGATCTATCAGTCATTGAGTGGGCTAAACTCTCCCTCTGTTGATGGTAGGTTCAATGGCACGACCCTGAGATTATGACCTGAGCTGAAATCAAGAGTTGGATGCTTAACCGATGGAGCCACTGGGTGCCCCCACTCTGGCAGTTTTAATGTGCACATTTAACATACAAAGTCTAAAGTTAATGATCATCTTTCCTTTCTTCAAACAACACTGGGCTTAGACTGCTTTCCCTAACCACCAGCTCCCAACCTCTGTGCTACCATGTCCATTACTTCAGTAATGCATTTTTTAATTCTACCACTTAGCCATTGTATTTATTATATGGAACCAGGGTTTCTTTGGAACTACTGCCTTCTACCAGTGTCTTTGCTTACAACTCCTTCTGGCATGTCTTTAGCCATTGTCCTTATTCCTGAAGTACCTTTGTTAGAATATCATTTAGTGTGGGTCTATGGTGGTAAACCTAAGTTTTATTTGTTTGAGTATGTCTTTATTTTATGCTCAATCTTAAAAAGTGAAGTACTGTTAGGTATAGAATTCATGACTGACAGCTATATCTCTCAGTACTTTGAAGTTTTTACTATTATTCTGGATTCCCTGGTTGCTGAGGAATCAACCCTCTGTCTAATTGTGATTTTTCCTGGCAGGGGGACAGGAGTCTTTGCTTCTTTTAAGATATTTTCTTTTGTGCCTAATTATTAATTTTTTTTTATGTTTTCCCTATTTGGGGTTATTTGAGTTTGCCCTATACGTGGATTTGTGTCACTTGATTATTTTGGAAAACTTTAAGCCGTTGTTATTTTGTGTACTGTCTCTCCATGTTTTTGGTTTTATCTACTTGTAGGTATTTTAGGCTAATATGAGTATGTGCCACCTTTGCAGGTCTGATTCTGTTGTTGTCTATCTCTTCTGATTGTTCTTTATTTTTCCTTGTGATTTTTTTAAATTGAGCCCATGATATTTGGAACTTTATCTTGGTAGTTCTTTCAGGCCAGCAAGGTTCTGCATTTACCTCCGCCAGCTGCCTGAAGATCCCAGCTTTAAACAACCCACTTTAAATTGGCCTCTCGGGCGCCTGGGTGGCTCAGTGGGTTAAAGCCTCTGCTTTCGGCTCAGGTCATGATCTCAGCGTCCTGGGATCGAGGCCCGCATCAGGCTCTCTGCTCAGCAGGGAGCCTGCTTCCTCCTCTCCCTGTCTCTCTGCCTGCCTCTCTGCCTACTTGTAATTTCTCTCTCTGTGTCAAATAAATAAATAAAATCTTTAAAAGAAAAAATAAATTGGCCTCTCTGTTTGGGACTCTGAGGGCCTCATAGAAAGTATGGATTCTGTCTGGTCCCAGAGCCACCTAAATGCAGGCATAATGAAAAACTCTAAGGAAAGATGTTCCCCCCCCACCCCCCCAGCTAGAGATGAGACTCGCTAATTTCCTCGTTATGTTCTTGGGTGAGGGGTGGTGTTTTCTTACTTTACCCATAGTAGGCGCTGTTTTCCAGGAGACCGTATTTGGGTAGGTGTCTTTATATAACCTCTTACCTGGCTTCAACACCTGCTACACTTTTGGAGTCCATGTTCTCTCACTGTGCTCAGCCTGTGAATACTTCTCTTTATTAGCTTAACTATGTGTTCAAAATGATTTTTAAAAAATATTTTATGAGCATATTTTTTCGATTTCTACTGGAGAGTTTTTTTTTTTAAGATTTTATTTATTTATTTGAGAGAGAGAGAGAGCAGCAGGGAGGGGCAGAGGGAGAGAGACAAGCAGACTCTGTGCTGGGCATAGAGCCCCACGTGGGGCTCAATCTCAAGACCCTGAGATCATGACCTGAGCCAAAACCAAGAGTCAGAGTTTTAACCGACTGAGCCACCCAGGCACCCCTCTACTGGAGAGTTTTTAAAAAGAATATCTAGTCTGCCATATTGCCGAGACAAATCTGGCTTCCCCCACTCCATGCTACCTAAAGAGTTTTCGTCCAGTCGCTGTTGATTCCCTGTGGCTCAGTCCAAAGGACTCCTCAGTCCTCACCTGCCTGAGTGCTCAGCTGCATTTTGCACAGCAGACCTCTCCTTCCTGGACACACTCTCTCTCTCCCCTCAGGACACCATACTCTCCGACTTTCTTCCTGCTTCTTTATCTTTGTAGTTTCCTCTGCCACTATGCCTCTATATACTCCTGAATGTTGGCATTTTCTGGAATGTGAGCCTAAGTCCTCTCTTCTCTGTGTATTCACACTCTTGATGATTCTGTCTTTTTCTGAGGCTTTAAATACTACCTGTATGGTGAGGGTTTTCTAATTTACATCTGCATCCCAGACATCTTTTCACATGTGCAGAGTCTCGTATCTAACTTTCATTTTGACCAGTCTTCTTAGATAGCTCACAGACTCTCTCACACCTAACATTCACAGATATGAATGTTTGGTCTTTCCCTCAAACATCCTCCTGCTTCGGGATTCTCCAACTCAGTAGACACCCCACCATACACATACCATTCACGTGGCCCAGCCTTCCTCCTTCTCATGCACATACTCAACCCTCTGAGCCCCTCTCCCTCTACCTCCACACCGCCATGTCTCTGCCACCAACTTGTCCAACTTCTCTCTCATCTGCTATGGGCTGGGCTCACTCAGTGCTATCATCATCTTTTAAAATCACAGGTCATCATACTCCAAAGCTCAAAATTCTTTTATGACTTTGTACCGCGACTAACCTAAAATGAATTCCCAAATGGCTCCTGAGTCACTGGAACCCTATCTACCTCTTCCACCTTCTCTTTGGGCCACTCTCCCCCAACTTACCACCTCCAGCTCAGCCTTCTTCCCAGTCCCCGAACTTTCTGTGCTCCTTCGTGGCCTTAGGGTGTTTGCACATGCTGTTCTCTCACCAAGAGCAAGCTTTCTCCCAGTGCTGGCTTTGCTGACTTCTCTTCTTTAAGGTTCCAAGTTAAACAAGCCCTCTGAAAACATTCTTTGGCATCTAGGTTAGAAGAGTTCTTTCTTGTTATTTTTTTCCCATGGAACCCAGATTGTCTCCTTTCTGGCACTTATCACAGATTTTTTAATCACCTATCTTATTTGTCTACCTGACCAACACCTATCTCTCTCCTGAGGACAGGACTGTGTGTATGGTTGCAGTGCGTAGCATAGTGCCTGAGGCATGAGACTCTCACTATGCATTTGGTGACAGGACCACAAATGAACTTCCTCCCCCCCACTCTCCCCAGTTCATAAGCCCTGACAGTGCAGGGTCACCTCAAAGCAGACAGGGCAGGGCAGGACAACTTGTCATCACTTCCATAGGAACATCCATCATCTGTTGGGCCCTGAACTCTGGTGGTCAGAAGACTCCACTTAGACCATGGCTGTCTCAGCAAAGGGTGCAGTGAGTCTCACACATGTCAGCTGCCCACGTGTACAGGCTCTGCCCCATTCGGGTTGGTAGAAATACATAGGTATAAATTAACACTACTCTAAGACACCGTCTCTCTTGTTTGGTGGGTCAGTGTCTGTATTTCCGATCAACCCTCCCCTAACAAATTGAAGATAAGATTGATTTTGTCTGTTTCTTCTTCAAATTAACAAAATTTACCCTCAATTTGCTAAAAGGAGGGAAGAAAGCCTGTTTCTAATTTGTTCTGATCCATTTATTAAATGTAATCATATGGCAAAAAAAAATTCAGAGATGTTAAAAACAGCAGGAAAATATTAAACTTTCAGGGTACAAAGCTTGAATCATAAAATATGTTTCATGGGGCTCTTACTGAAATGGGACACAACCTTAATGACATTCACAATTACTTGCTAAGAGGCTCGATGTAACCCAGAAGGCAGAGATAGAGTAACACATCTACCCCGTGTGCTCTTTCTGTGCGGAGACCAGATTCTGGGCTGCATCACCCCCAGAGGATTCTGCTGGCTTTGGGAGTGTGGGGTTTAGAGTTCCCGCTGTCTATTCTATGTTTCTTTTTTTAATTAAGAGTGAAATAAGCTAATGGAAAATATTATTCACTTTTGGGGGCATGAAACCTGTTTCTTCCCTCACTTCCCTCTTTTTTCTCATCTGCTCCCCTACCCCAACCAGAAACGTATAAGCAAATGTCCTTCCTTCGGAGTCCACTGTGGGAAAAAGAAAACTTATGGGACTTCCATTTCATTTCCCAAGGTGCTGTTGAGCACCTCGAGATAATGGCTTAGAGGAGGATTTCCTTAGACCCCAGAGGATTTACTCATGTTAGAGAAGCAGTTCGCGTTGATTTATCTCTGCGCATGTGTGCTCACGCGCACCCATGCTCTGAGTTAGTCTGCTCGGACTGCCTTAACAAAGTACCTCCGACTGGGGGCCTTGAAAAACAGAAATTTGGGCGCCTGGGTGGCTCAGTGGGTTAAAGCCTCTGCCTTCGGCTCAGGTCATGATCTCAGGGTCCTGGGATCGAGCCCCGCATCGGGCTCTCTGCTCAGCGGGGAGCCTGCTTCCTCCTCTCTCTCTGCCTGCCTCTCTGCCTACTTGTGATCTCTCTCTGTGTGTCAAATAAATAAATAAAATCTTTAAAAAAAAAAAAAGAAAAACAGAAATTTATTTTCTCACGGTCCTGGAGGCTTAAAGTCCAACATCAGGAGGTTGGAAGGGTTGGTTTCTTCTGAGGCTTCTCTGTTTGGTTTGTAGATGGTTGTCTTCTCCCTGTGTCTTTACATGGTCTTCCTTCTTTGTGTGTCTGTGCACCCGTGTCCTCTACTTAGAAAGATACCTGGAAATGCTATAAAAAAATAAATCAAGGTAAAGAGATGGGGAGAAAGGGTGATGGGTGGGGCAGCTGTTTTGGACAGAAGGTCCAGGGATGGCTTCCCTGTGGTGGGAACTTTGGAGCAGAGATAGAAATGAGAGGAGAGAGAGCCCCATGGAGATCTGGGGGCATTGCTCCAGACGGGGGGAGCAGGATTGCAAAACCCCAGGGGGGTGGCCCAGGAGCCACGGTGGCAGGAGCGGGGTCGGAAAACCTCACTGACTCTCAACTTTCTCATCCCCAAACAGGGCTGCTGAGATGTTGTTGTGAAGGGTGGAAATGAAATATCGGACGTAACACAGAACATAGAATTTGTTCTCAGTAATGACCGTGATTGTTCCTTTTCCCCGCACGTCCTGTGGTGCTGGTTTATAAAGCCTTGGGAAGGTTGTGAGCTTCCCACAACTGCTGGGTTGTGACCTGACGTGGAAACGGTCTCAGGCGGCAGAGCCCAGGACTGCCCCTCAGCTTGCCACCCATGGGTGCTGTGGACGCTTATGAAGTTAACAGATTTCCTCTTTCCCCAAATCTAGCACTCTTACTTTCCTGTCTTGCTCACCTCATTCTGGCTTTCCTCACACCTGACTCACTCCTCAGTCTTCTCTAACTGCAACATGTTCAGTCATGTTCCTCCTCCCTCCAGAACACTCCATGGCTCCCTTTACCCAGATCTGCCCTTCTGGTTTCCCAGTGCCTCCACTTTCTTCCTCCCAACACTTACCTCTGTCCTCGAAATCTCAGCTCCTATTTCAAGCCTCTTTCTTGGGGTCTTTCTTTCCCAGGCACCCTTTTATCTCCCACATCATGAGATTACAGATGACTTTATTGTGGGGGGGGGAGGGTTCTTCCTCTTATCATTTTAAAAAATAATCCTTATGTGTTGCTTTTAGTAATTTAAAAAACCCACGTTTGTTTTTAATTAGAAAATCTCTCTCTCTCTCTCTCTCTCTCACACACACACACACACACATACACACACACACACACACTGTTTATAATCATTTGTCCCCCAAAGAATTCAGGGATCCGAATTTAGAATTTAAGTCCCTCAAGAAGATGGCTGCAGATCTGCATTCAGTAACTCTCTGTGTTGCGTGTCTTTCTCTAAACTTGTGCACACATTCACACAGAACACATATACCTAGGACTTGTTGAACCTTGTTAGTTCCTCAATGAGTCACCCCAGATATTTCAAAGATTTAGATTTTTATGAGGATGGGCCTCTTTGTCCTATTCTAAGGAAATTAGATCATAACTCTGCCCTTGGTGGTTTCAGGAGATTGGAAGCAACGTGCTGGCCACAGCCGTGCCTTGCACATGGTTGGCTTTGGGTTTTCTCTTGGCTGTTTCGTTTTCAGCTGTCTGCAAGCTCTGCAAGGGCTGTGAGCCTTGTACCTCAGCTGGGTCTGGGCCCTGGAGAGTCTGGAACCTTCGCGAAAGCAATCATGTGGTTTTACTCGATTTTCAAACATGAAGAAGTGTTCAAAGTTGAGTTTCGCCATCTAGAAGAGAAATAAATTATACTGTATTGGAAGAGCTAACCTAAGATAGAACATCTGTATGTTCACAGGACTCTCTTGCCCATTCTCTGAGAAACTGTTGTTATTTGTTTGCTGATTTTGCTGTGTTTTGAGTAGATGGTCTCTCAGGTCATTTTAAAGCCCTGGTGGCCTGGTTTCTCCCAAGGCAGAGTGTGAACAAATTCAGAAGAGTCAGAGAACAACAAAGAACCTGATACTCCCACCCCTACCAGGGGAGACCAGAGCAAAACGCCAAAAGAAAAAGTATTTTGTTTCTTCAAAATCCTTATTTTGAGCGCTCAGCAGCTATGCCCCTTGCGTATGAATGCTTCTTCCCAACACCAAGGTGGTACCTGTAGTGTTAATCTTTTCCACACCAGAACTTGATAGATGATTCAAGATCATTCCAACGTAGCTCTCAAGCATCCCTTTCTTCATCTGTAAGATGGGGTTATACCTACCTCACATGGCTTCATCTATAAGATGAGGTGATGCCTACCTCACATGGCTTCATCTATAAGATGGGGTGATGCCTACCTCACATGGCTTCATCTATAAGATGGGGTGATGCCTACCTCACATGGCTTCATCTATAAGATGGGGTATGCCTACCTCACATGGCTTCATCTATAAATGGGGTGATGCCTACCTCACATGGCTTCATCTATAAGTTGGGGTGATGCCTACCTCACATGGCTTCATCTATAAGATGGGGTGATACCTACCTCACATGGCTTCATCTATAAGATGGGGTGATGCCTACCTCACATGGTTGTTGTAAGAATGAAGGGGGTTATGTGGATTAACACCCAGTCCACAATCTGACTTGTGGTGGGTACTCGATCAATGGTGCCATGACAACAATGAGCAAAATGAGTCAGCTATAGCCTTGTGGCAGGGAAACCCTCTGGGGCCTGGTCACATTCAGTCAGAACCTAATTTCACGTGGTCTGCCTGTGGGGCGGGTTTAACCCTGTGGTTATGGCGCAGGATTGGCGGAGGTTGGAAATGTTACTGATTTATTTTTCCATACATACAACCTGTTTACATTTCCAAAAGTAATTACGCAATAATCCTGCAGATGAGAACACTGCACAGTTTGGCCTGCCCAGATGGCCGCCATGATGACCTGGGGGTGGGGAGGGAAACTAGGGACCTCAGAGGACAGTTCTTGAGGCCACAAAGCACTGACTCTCCACAGGGAGCAGGTCCCGGGAAAGGCTGGCTTTTCTGACTCAAGAGGCCATTTTCAGAAATAAAGGCGGTCCCCCAAGGCATTAAGGTGCCTTGAGATAGGAGTGTCTGGCTGCCCATGGGAGCACCCTTCTATGAGGCTCCGTGTGGCTTGCAAATTTCAGCAGGGGCTAAATCTTGTCATTCCTTCTTCAGAGCTGCAGTGCTAACTGCAAATACTCCTGGGAGAAGTAGCATGACAGTCACCTCTGATATCACTTACTTAGGCAGGATTGATTTGTGGAAGCAGATTTCGAGAGTGGGAAAGATTCTGGGAATTTAATGGGGAGAGCAACAAACTGGAAGAAATACGGCGCTGGGGCCTTCAGAAGGGGAAGGGCCCGAGGCCAAACAAAGGTGAACTTTGCTGCTCCACATTTTGCCTGGGGCTGATCGACTTTCTCTTGAGCAGCTGCTTCTCCCAGTTTGTGTGCAGAAATACTGTCAACACTTTGAAATGAGCAGCAGGCTACTGCCATTTAAATAAGGGTTTCAGGAAGTGGGGAAAAAAAAGAAAGAAAGAAAGAAAAAACTAGCTGGAAACTGGAGTGTGAATTTATGATGCAGAGTGTTTAATGATATTAACATGCAGAGTGGCAATTTAGGATTTTTATGTTACATCCCAAGAACCAGGTACATGTGCTAATTTTGAAAGGGATGGGGTCAGGGAGGCATCATTCACCTGTATATTTTAGGACGAAATCACAAATTTCTTGACATGTATTAGAATTCATAAGATTTGGAGGAGAGAAAAAAAATCGGCACAATTTGTTGAAATATTTTGGAATAATGTAACATGACTGATTTCAAATGTTTTTACTAATATATGAAGGCAAATCCACAATAACATTTATGGATCAAAAACAAGTGTGATAGTTCAAAATTCTTAGAATGGTTATTCTGGGCAGGAAAACTATAGTTATTTTATTCTTTTCTATTTTCTGTATTTTTGTTTAATTTCAAAGAAAATGTTTGTCCTTTATAATGGTAGAATTGCAAATTTGAAATATGTTTCTTTTCTTTTTTCTGCAATAGGGTTATATGATGGAAAACCGAATCTCAGGCCTAAAATGCGACACAGATGTGTTTGTGACTTTTGAAGGTGACAATGTTGTTATGCTGCAGGTAAGAATCAGGAAATGTTTATTCTTAAATGGCATACTTTTCAAGATCAAGAGTTATCCAGAAATCTGAAGTGTTTCATGTGTTTTATCTTCATCTGATGTCTTCATTTAATGGGCAGGTGTTTTCCTGTTCAGCTTACCTTGATTTTTGCAGTAGTTGAAGAGGGGATTAAATTATTTCTCTCCTAGCTGATCTTTGACATTGACCTGTATCTTTTTTGGTTGAAGAAATTTGTTCTATACCTATTTGGTCAGATTCTTCTGGGTGGGAAGTCTATTCCAAAAGAATACTTGAAGACCCAGAAGATGAAGAGGCAAAAGACATGAAAAGGCGGGTTATAAAGGGAGGGCAATTGATCAAGCTCCCTGGCGATCAGAGACATGCATGTGAGGGCATACCACACTGCTGTTTTCTCCATCAAACTGGCTCATGTTTAAGAGCATATTGAAGTCCTAGTGTTGGTGAGAACAATAGAGGCACTCTTCCATGTTGCTGTTAGGCTGTGTGTGATTCCACTTCTGGGACTATCTAAGGTAATAATCCCAAATACAGAAAAACTTTAGGCACAAACATTTTCATTAGTACATTATTTATTATAGCAATCATGTTGGAATCTAAATTTTCAACAATTGGAAAATGATTATGTAAATCATGTTCTGGCTACTCAATGGGGAGTTATATAGCTTTTAAAATTGTACTTACAAAGAGTTTATTACAGAAATTAAAAACTTATGATATGGTAAGTAAAAATGACATAAAATTATATATACTATGGATCACAATTTGGTGTTTTTACAAAAGGAAAACAGGGACTTGTGGTTCTGCTAAGGTGGAATAGCCCTATTCCTCCCAGGTCCTCCCTCTTAATAACCAAACACTCTGGACATAACACAACAAACGAGCATAGGAAGACTCTGAAAGGGAGAAAGAAGAAGGCGGGTTGCCTAGGGACCTTGGAATTGTAGGAAGGAAAAGGCAGTAAGTTGTCTGGGTTTCCTTATTGCCTTCCATAAATCCTGGAAAAGGGCATATATGTATGCCCTGAATCTCTAATGGGTACAGAAAAACTCCAAGAAAAGCCTTGTTTTCCCCAGCCAAAGGACGGGCAAGATGGTGCCCTAATAATAAAAACAAAACAAAACAAAACAAAAAACATCTTTCTAGCAATATTCTCTCTACATCAGTCAAACAAAATGGAAAAACTGAACACATGCATGCACACACCAATTTCAGCAGGACCTGGCAGGAATTGATCTTTCACCTGACTTCTGATCCATGGAAGTAGTCAGAAGCAGGTAGCAGGTGGTAACACTCGCATTACTTGACCTGGTGCTGTTGGTGGGGCTGAGCAGGGAACTAATCTTGTATCCCCTGCGTAGTGGAAGCAAGTGGAGCTTAGATATTTACATCAGGGTAATGTCAGCAGGGCCCATTGGTAGGCTAAGCCTCCACCTCTACTCAGCAATAACAAGACCCTTGGAGGTGATGTAAGGTGAAGCAAATCACCAGTATGCTTAACCCTGTTCCCCAGTGTCAGAAGGATCCAGTGGAGAATTGAGCCCCTACCTCTACAACTAGAATGAAGGTCATCAACTAGACTAACCCAGGAGGTATGATAAAAAAAAAAAAAAAAACCCAAGAAGACTCAAGTAACCAATATTAGGAATGAGAACGGTATATCACTAGCTATCTTGGAGGAACTAAGGAAACGATGAAGGAATACTAGAAAATAACTTTACATTAATAAATTCGATGGCTTAGTCAACTTGACCAATTCCTCAAAACCACAAACACCCAAATCGAACCAACTTGAATAGTCAACCTGAATAGTCCTATAATCTCACAGAAATTAAATTTTTAATAATAAAATGCTTCCCCCAAAGAAATCTCCTGGCCAAGGTTTCACTGGAGAATTCTATCAAATACTTAAGGAAGAATTTTATGCAATCTTTTCCAGAAAATAGAAGAGAAGGAAACACTTCCTAACTCATTTTTTTATTTAATTTTAATTTTTTTTTTTTTAGAGAGAGAGAGAGTCCATGAGTTGGGGGAGGGGCACAGGGAGAGAGAGTATCTTAAGCAGGCTCCATGCCCAGGACTGAACCTGACGTGGCACTTGATCTCATGACCATGATATCATGACCTGAGCTGAAATCAAGAGTTGAATGTTTAACCAAATGAGCCACCCAGGTGCCCCCAATTCATTTTATATAGTTTCTATTACTCTGATACTCAAAACAGACACTACAAAAAAAGGAAGACTACATATCATTAGCTCTTATAAATTTAGATATAGGAATCTTCAATAACATATTAACAAGTTGAATTTGACAGTGTATAAAATGAGTTATACACCATAGCCAAATGGCATTTATTCCTGATATACAAGACTGCTTCAGCATTCAAAAATCAGCTGATGTAGTCCATAATATCATCAGACTACAGGAGAAAAAAATCATATGATCATATTGGTTTACACAGTTAAAGCTTTTAACAAAATGTTGATATAAGATCTTATCAAACTGGAATAAGAGGAAATTTCTTCAACTTGCTAAAAAGTATGTACAAAAAAATATAACTAACATCATGCTTAGTGGTGAAATGCTGAATGCTTTCCTCCTAAAAGCAGGATCAAGTCAAGGATGTCCATTGCCTCTATTGTTATTCAACACAGAGCTGGAAGTTCTATCAGTGTAATAAGGCAAGAAAAAGAAACACAAAGACATAGATATTATAAGGGAAGAAATAAAAACTTACCCTGTTTGCACATTATGTTTTTATCTACATAGAAATGTTCATGGAATCTACCCCAAAACTCCTAGAACTGAGCTCAGTAAGACTCCAGTATCTAAGATCAATACACAAAAGTCAATCTCATTTCTGTATACTAAAAACAAATATGAAAACTGAAATTAAACACACAATGTAATTTACAATTGTTCCAAAGGAAATGACATACTTAAGTGTAAATCCAGTAAGCATGTATAGGATCTATATGCTGAAAATTACAAAATGCTTGAAAGAAATAAAAAAAAATCCTCGATAAGTGGAGAGACATACTATATTCATCAATTGGATGACTCTGTGTAGGAAAATGTCAATTCTGCCCAAACTGATCTATACATTTAATGAAATTTCCATCAAAATCAAAACAGTTTTCTGTAAACATAGACAAGCTTTTTCTTTTTCTTTCTTTCTTTTCCTTTCTTTCATTTTTTTTTTTGACAGAGAGAGAGAGAGATTACAAGTAGGCAGAGAGGCAGGTGGAGAGAGCGGAGGAAGCAGGTTCCTTGCTAAGCAGGGAGCCCGATGTGGGGCTCAATCCCAGGACCCTGAGATCATGACCTGAGCTGAAGGCAGAGGCTTTAACCCACTGGGCCACCCAGGTGCCCCATACAAGCTTATTCTAAGACATCAAAATGGTGAAATAGGAGTTTTCTTCCACCTTATGCCCAAAGAACACCAATTCTGATATTCATCCAAGGATGACAGTGACTTTGGGTAAGTCCAGGAGTCCATTGAAGTTCCAGCACACCATTCGAGCAAAAAATAATGAGACTGGATGCATTGAAGAGGGTAAAAGGAACAGTTTCACTTTACCCATGTCAACCCTCCCTCAAGACAGCACAACTCAGTAACAAGAGAGATCTTTTGGCATGCGACTTCTCCCACAGGGGAAAGTGAGAGCATGTGAGTGAGCACCCAGCTTCCCCAGCTGTGTGGGACACTGCCCAACAGGCCCATTTCTTTCTCCTCTCACTCATATTTCTGAGGTGTGTGGCACGACATGGGAGTGCAAGGAGCAGCTGGGAGAATAGCAGCCAGGGCTCTCAGAGGACAGTGATTGGACATGGATCCTCCTAAATGCTTTGCAGACTCCTTTAGGAAACCCACTTATGAGCCACTGGGGACACCTCACTTACAGATCCTCCATGTTGGTCCCCAGGCACCCACAGTGCTCTACATGCCTCAGTCACACACGTCACAACTCCATGGCCAGTTATCAGGGTACATTCCCGAGGGCAGCCAGAGCCAGCCTTTGCAGACAGCTAGCGAACACGTACAGAAAGCCAAGCTGACTCTGGGATTGGAAGAAAGCATACAAACTTACACATTCAGTACTACCCTAGGGGAAGTAAACAGAAAGCTGCAAGCACTAATCCTGGTTCTATAGGATCAAAAGAAGTCATAGAATCTTAGAAACTACTCCCTAAGTGGAAATAAGGAATGTGGAACATGTATATCCATAGAAGGTCTGAGAAAGCCTCAGAATTCATACAGGCCTGATGGAAGGTATTTCTCTCCCAAAGCCAGTCAGTAAAGACTAGAGGAGGTGACTGCTTCTTCAAATGTGAAGATAGTGATGCAAGACTTCAAGGAACATGAGAAATGAAGGATACATGACACCACAAAAGGGAAACAATGATTTTCTAGTAATTGATTCCAAAGAAATGGAGATCTGCAATTTTCCTGATAAGCAATTCAAAATGGTTGTTTTTTTAAGGCATTTTTATATTTTAATAACTTTTATGAAGATACACACGTATATCTGAAAAACAGCTATGTGGAGCGCAAGGCATTGGTTAGAATAAGTAAACTACATAGTCACATTGCAACATAGATAAAAATTAAAATTAGATACATAGCAGAAAACCATTTAAATTAAATGTATTTGCACCAATAGTACTCATTTTATAAGAACACATAAACAAAAGACACAATTTATTTGCACTTATTACATGAGCAGAGAGAAATGGCAAAAAGGAATGGTGATGAGAGCGAATAAATAAGCCTTGAGAAGGCCTTGTATAGATGAATAATGATAATACCCAAAATATTCCATTTACGACTAAACTTTCTCTAAGTCCAGCAAATGCAGTCAGCCCATCTCTACATATTTCCTTGTGTTACTGAAAAAACAGTTGTTTTAAGGATGTTTGGTGAGCTACAAGAAAACACAGAAAGATAATTCAATAAAAGCAGGCAAGCAATACATTAAAAAATGAGAAATTTCACAAAGAAATAGAAATCATTAAAAAGAATCAAATAGGGTAGGGGCACCACCTAGGCTCAGTCAGTGGGGTGTCTGCCTTCAGCTCAGGTCATGATTCCAGGGTCCTGGGATCGAGCCCCATGTCAGGCTCCCTGCATGTCAGGCTCCCTGCTCAGTAGGGAGCCTGCTTCTCCCTCCTACCCCCCCCCCCGTTCGTGCTCTCTCTCTTGCTATCTCTCTCTCAAATAAATAAATAAAATCTTTTTTTTAAAAAGAATCAAATAGGAATTATGGAATTGGGGAATATAATGAATGAAATGAAAGATGCAATAGCGAACATCAACAGCAGACCTGATGGAGCAGAAAAAGAATTTGTAAAGGAGAAAAAACCCAGGTCATTTGGAATTATCCAGTCAGAGAAGAACAAAAGAAAAAAAAAAGGAAAAAGAGTGAAGAAAGCCTGCCCGAGCTATGGGACACCATTAAGAAAAGCAATCTATGCATATTGGAATCTCAGAAGGAGGAGAGAGGGAGAAAGGGGTAGAAAGTTTATTAGAGAAATAATGGTTGAGAGTGTCCCAACTCAGGAGAGAATTGGATATCCAACTTCATGAAGCTCATAAGCCCTCCAAAATTTTCAACTCAGAAAGATCTTCTTCAGTGTATATTATAATAAAACTGTCTAAAATAAAAGACAAAGAATTTAAAAAGCAGCAAGAGAAAAAAATTCCTCAAATACAACAGAACCTCCATAAGGGTGTCAATGGATTTCTCAGTAGAAACTTTCCAGCCCAGGAGAGAGTGACATGATATATTCAAATACTGAAAAAAAAACCAAAAACAACAACAACAAAAACCCAAAAAACCCTGCTAAACAAAAATATTTAATCTGAAGAAGTTGTTCTCCAAAAATGAAGGAGAGTTACAGACTTTCTCAACCAACAAAAGCTGAGGGAGTTCATTGCCACCAGACCTGCCTTGCAAGAAATGATGAAAGGAGTTCTTCAAGCTGAAATGAAAGGACGCTAATTAGTAACATGAAAACATAAGAAAATATAAAACACAATAGTAAAAGTAAGCATATAGCCAGATCCAATATTCTAGTACTGGAATATGGTGATATATTAAACATTCAACCCTAGTATAAAGGTTAAAGGACAAATTATTAAAAATAATTATAATAATTTGTTAAAGAATACACAAAATAAAAAGATATAAATTATGACATCAAAAACAAAATGAGTAAAAAGGTAGAATTTTGTATGTGATGGAAGTTGTTATAAGCTCAAAATAGACTGTTATATCTATACAATATTTTATGTAAGACTCATGATAATTACAAAGCAAAACTGTAGTAGACACAAAAGGTAAGGAGAAGACAGTCGAAGTGTGTCTTTATGGAAGATCATCAAATCACAAATCATCAAGATGGCAAGAAAGGAGAAAAGGAACAAGGGAACTACAAAACAGCTAGAAAACAATAAGATGGTGTAAAGAAATCCTTACATATAAATAATTATTTAAATGTGAATGGATTAAATCTCAGTCAAAAGACATAAAGTGGCCGAATAGAATTAAAAAAAAAAAACCAATACCCAACTATATGCTGTACAGAAGAGACTGACTTTAAGGACACATACAGGCTCACAGTGAAGGGATGGAAAGGTATTCCATGCAAATGAAAACCAAAAGGGATCAAGGGTAGCTACACTTACATCAGACAAAATAGAACTTTTTTTTATCTTTTATCTTTTTTTTTTTTTTTTTTTTTTTTTGACAGAGAGAGACACAGCGAGAGAGCGAACACAAGCAGGGGGAGTGGGAGAGGAAGAACAGGCTTCCTGCTGAGCAGGGAGCCTGACGCAGGGCTCAATCCCAGGACCCTGGGATCATGACCTGAGCCAAAGGCAGACGCTTAAGGACTGAGCCACCCAAGCGCCCTGACAAAATAGAATTTAAGTCAGAAAATCTAACAAGAGACAAAGAAGGCCATTATATAATGATAAATGGGTCAATTCATTAAAAGGTTATAACAATTATAAATATAATGCACCC
Organism: Ailurus styani; assembly: GCA_002007465.1. NCBI lineage: Eukaryota > Metazoa > Chordata > Mammalia > Carnivora > Ailuridae > Ailurus > Ailurus styani. Next base: position 2,236,131 of record LNAC01000033.1, on the reverse strand, counting down.
AACATTGAAGTTCCTGAGTATATTAAGCAAATACTGATAGATCTGAAGGAAGAAATAGACGGTGCGATAATTGTAGGTGACTTTAATATCTCCCTTTCAATAATGGATAGATCATCCAGACAGAAAAGTGATAGGGAAACTTTAGACTTGAACTATACTTTAGACCAAATGGATGTAACAAACATATACAGAACATTCCACCCAATAATAGCAGAATACCTATTCATTTCATATGCACATGGAACATTCTCCAAAATATATCATGTTAGGTCATAAAACAAATCTTTGCACATTTCAGAAGATCAAAATCCTACCATTTATCTTTTCCAATTGTATATTTTTTGTATGAAATTAAAAACCAGTTGTATGAGACTAAAAACCAATAACATACCCAGCAGTGAAAGGTTGAAAGATTTTCCTCTAAGATCAGGAAAAAGACAGGGTGCCCACTGTCACTACTCTTACTCTTCATAGTGCTGGAAGTCCTTGCCAGAGAAATTAGGCAAGAAAAAGAAAAGGCATCTAAATTGGAAAGGAAGAAATAACATTGTTCTGTTTGCAGATGATGTGACCTTGTATATAGAAATCCTAAAGAATCCACCAAAAGTTGCTGGAACCAATAAATGAATTTAGTAAAGTTACAGTTTACAAAATCAACATACACAATCCAGTTGCATTTCTCTACACTAACAACAAAATATCTGAAAAAGAAATAAAGAAAGCAATCCCATTTATAATAGCACCAAAGACAATAAAATACCTAGAAATAAATAAAACTAAGGAGGTAAAAGATCTGAACACTTATACCTATATGACTTTGATGAAAGAAATTGAAGAAGGCACAAGAAGTAAAAAAAAAAATTCCATGTTCATAGATTGGAAGAATTTATATTGTTAAAATATTCATACTACCCAAATGTTCATACTGAATCTATAGATTCAATGTAATTCCTATAAAAATTCCAATGGCATTTATCACAGATAGGAAAAAGAATCCTAAAATTTGTATGGAGCCACAAAGGACCCTGAGTAACCAAATCAATCCTGAGGAAGAATAAAGCTGGAGGCATTACAGGTTCTGATTTTGAACCATATTACAAAGTTATAATAATCCAAACACTGTGGTACTGGTGGTACTGGCATAAAGAAGGACATGTGGACCAATGGAACAGAATCAAGAACCCGGAAATAAATCCATGCATGTGCAGTCAACTAATATTTGGCAAAGGAGCTAAGAATACTCAGTGGGGAAAGGATAATTTCTTCAATCCGTGGTGCTGGGAAAACTGGATGTTGACGTGCAAAAGAATGAAATTGGACCCCTATCTTACACCACACCCAGAAATTAACTTGCAATGGACTAAATACTTAAACGTAAGACCTGAAACTAAAACTTTCAGAAGAAAACAGGGAAAACATTCCTAGACATTGGTCTTGGAAACAATTGTTTTTGATATGATACCCAAACACAAGCAACAAAACTGAAAGTGAAGAAGTAGGACTGCATCAAACTAAAAGGATTCTTCTAAAAAAGAAACAATGAACAAAATGAAAAGACAATGTATGGAATGAAGGAATATTTGCAAACCATTTATCTGGTGGGTTAATATACAAAATATATAAGGAAATTATACAACTCGTTGACAAAAAAGAAAATAACCCAATTTAAAAATGAACAAAAGACCTGAACAGTTTTCTAAAGAAGGCCTAAAAATGGCCAGCAGGTACATGAAAAGGTGCTTAACATTACTAATCACCAAGGAAATGCAGATGAAAACCACAATGAGATAATCACCTCAAACCTATTAGGATGGCTTTTATAAAAACAAAACAAAACCAAAAGGTAAAATGTATTAGCAAGGATTCAGAGAAAAAGGAAGCCTTGTGCACTGTTGGAGGGATTGTAAATTGATACAGCCAATATAGAAAACAGTATGGGACAGTCTTCAAAAAATGAACCTTGACTTAAGTTTCCTTATGAAAGGTTTAACTCAAAATTAACTACTTAAATTTAGAATATAAAATTATAAAAACTTTTACAAAAAATTTTAAGAGAAAATCTTTGAGAGCTCAGACTAGAAAAAATTTCTTAGCTTTGATATCAAAAGCACAATTCATAAGAGGAAAAATTGAAAAACTTAGGCTTTATCAAAATTAAAACCTTTTTCTTTGTGAAAGACCATGACAGGAGATGAAAAGACAAGCTAAAGACTGGGAGAAAATAATTGCAAACCACATATCTGACAAAGTCCTTGAGTCCAGAAGATATAAAGAATCCTCAAAACTCAACAGTAAAAAACAACCCAATTATGAAACAGACAAAAAACATGAACAGACATTTCACTGAAGAGGACATAAGAATGGCAAATGTGAACATGAAAAGATAAGCAACATCCTTAGCTGTTAGGGAACTGCAAATTTAAACCACATTGAGATACCACAGCAAACCTGTCAAAATGCTTAAATTTTAAAAATATTAATAATATTTTTATTATGCCAAAGGAAGCAGAGAAACTGAATTACTCATACATTACTAGTGGGTATATAAAATGTTACAGCCACTCTAGGAAAAAAGTATGCAGTTTCTTAAAAAACTAAACATGTGCTTACCATAAAACCCAGCAATTATACTCTTGGACATTTACTGTCGGAGAAATGAAAACGTATGCTTACACAAAAAGCTGCACACAAATGTTCATAGCCAGTGTGTTCGTCACAACCCCAAACTGGAAACAACCTAAATGTTCTTCCCTGGGTGATGGGGTGGCCCGACTGACGTGTCCATACCATACTCACCAGTAAAACACAAACACCTGTTGACTCTCAACTACCTGGATGCTGAGTGAGAGAAATCAATCTTAAAAGGCCCCATAATGTACAATCGCATTTATATGACATTCTAGAAGTAACAAAGTCATGGTGATGGAGCTGGGGTCAGTGTCACCAGGAGTGAAGGAGGGAAAAGAGAGGGAAGTGGCCGTGATTATACAAAGGTAGCATGAGGGATCCTTGGGATGGAACTGTTCTGTATTTTGCTTGTGGTGGTGGTCACATAGAGGTATGCGTGTTATAAAACTGCATAGAACTGAACACACACACACACACACACACACACACACACAACTGCATGTAAAACTAGCAAAAGCTGAATGAGCTCTGTGAATTGTACCAGCACCATTTTTCCTTGTTGTGATATTGAACTGTCAACGCGCAGTGTTTTGGAAGATGTTATGGTAGAGGGTACATGGGGTCTCTCTGAATCACTTCTTAAATCTGCATTCTTACAATTGCATAAAAATAAGAAAAAAGAAAGAAAAACAGAAACATTTGCATGGATAAGTTTAAAAAGAAATGTTAAAAAAGAAATAGGGGCACCTGGGTGGCTCAGTGGGTTAAGCCTCTGCTTTCGGGTCAGGTCATGATCTCAGGGTCCTGGGATTGAGTCCCACATCGGGCTCTCTACTCAGCAGGGAACCTGCTTCCCCTTCTCTCTGCCTGCCTACTTGTGGTCTCTCTCTCTCTGTCAAATAAATAAATGAAATCTTTAAAAAAAGAAATATATTAAAATACTGGAGATAGTTATCTTTATGCAGTAAAGGCTCTGGATGATTGAAAAAAATTTATATTGAAATGAATTTTTATAATGAAAAAAATTTTATGAAAAATTGGCCAACTTAAAGAGTAATGCAGATATTTTTGGAATGCTATTCGGTTATAAGTTTAGTCCATTGAAAACTAAAATGTTAGATGGTACTTAATGACAGCTCTCCCCTGCCCCCTTATTATTTTATCTTTCAGAGATATCTATAGTTAAGTCAATAATTTAGGGGGAATTATTTAAGAATTGCCATTTAATTTGGGCTAGATTAACAGCTGCCTGCTCTTTTGTCTCCCTCCTACCTAAATGTTGCTTTAAAAAAAAACAAAAAACCTCTCCTTAAGAATATTCAGTAATCAGAGGGGCACCTGATTGGCACAGTCGGTGAAGGTCAGATTCTTGGGGTCAGGTCATGATCTTGGGGTCCTGAGTCTGAGCCCTGCATTGGGCGTGGAGTCTGCTTGAGAATCTCTCTCCCTCTTCTTCTGCCTCTCCTGCTCATGCCTCTCCCCCCCCCAAATAAATAAATATATCTTTTATTAAAAAAAAGAATATTCAGTAATCAGTCAGTGCCCTAATTCACATTCTCCATCTCAGCTGGTGATCCAACTGTGTGAGGCTTTTCAACAACTTTCTCCTCTGGAGTATGTTTTAAAGTTTAGCATGTGGTTCGGCATCATCTGAGTCTGAAATTTTGATTCAGCGCTTTAATTGCAAAACTCTAGCTTGTGGGCAAGATGGACAGATTGTTTAATTTACTTAGGGGATGGTCACAGTTTCTAACTATGAATGAAAATGGAAGCCTAGGCAGAGACAGGGACAAGTCGCTATTTGTCATGTAAGTGAGAGAATGGGCAATGAGAGGGCAGGACTGTGGACCATGGTGGGGCAGTAGTGGAGGGATGCTGGGCAAGAGGGAGGCTGAGCCCCCTGCTCAGGAGGACATGTGCCAGTACAAAGAGGCAGAGCATCCTTGCAGTAAGAACCCATGGAAGGACTGACTTCAAGGCCCAGGCTGAGGAAGGAAGCCAGGAATGGCTCAGTCTCCTAGAAAGGAGATAACCAGCCACCTTAAAACCAGAGGGTAACGGGACACCTGGGTGGCTCAGGTGGTTAAGCAGCTGCCTTCGGCTCAGGTCATGATCCCAGGGTTCTGGGATCAAGTCCCACATCGGGCTCCTTTGCTTGGCAGGGAGCCTGCTTCTCCTTCTGCCTCTGCCTGCCACTCTGCCTGCTTGTGCACACTCTCTTTCTCTCTCTGAGAAATAAATAAAGAAAATCTTAAAAGAGAAAAAAAAAAAAGAAAAAACCAGATGGTAACGACCTTCTTTGGCCAATTTTCTAGACAGACGTCTTTCAGACGTGCCAGACAAATACGACCTCAGGCCATGATTGAAGTTTATTCTTAGGCAGAAACACTTATTTTATAAGTAGCATGTGTCAGGAGTCCCCAGATCACCCTCAGGTTTGACAGTTCTCTAGGAGGACTCACAGGACCCAGCATGTCATCATACTCATGTTTAGGATTTATTGTAGCAGAAGGATAAAATACGAAATCAGCAAAGGTAAAGGCACATGGGGCAAAGTCTAAAGGAAATCAGACATTGAGTTTCTAAGACTCCTCTCCCACTGGAGTTACACAGGGCATACTTAACTCTTCCGGCAATGACTGTGACAGTATATGTGAAGTATTGCTTAGCAGAGAAGTTCACTGGACCCTCAGCATGTAAAGTTTTTATTGGAGGCTGGTCATGTAGGTACCCTCTACTTAGCGTACCTCAAAATTCCAGACTTTCAGAAGGAAAATGGGTGTCAGCGTAAACCATATTGTTTGCACAAACAGTTCAGGCACAGTGAGCCATACTTATCAGTCAGGAAATGGTGGGAACTCTCCCCAAATCCAAGCCAAGATGCCAGTGATCCTTGCAAGGAGGGCTTTCCAGGAATAACAGTCTCTGGCCTACTGTGCTAACTCTTTTTTGCAATGGTGCCGTAAGATAAGGCTGATGCCCTTCCTGATTTCATTGCTAGGAAGAGGGAAGATTAAAGGTGTGGTGGTGTGGAAATGATCCAAAGGCATCCAGAATTAGGAAGAAAGAAGAAGATATTTAGACACTACAGCATAAATAGGAGGACTGAAAACCCAAGAAAGGACTTCTGATTCAGGAGGATGACCACAGGAACATCACATTACTGCTCCTCCCTCTTCAAATCCCATTGAAATACCTGGAAGAAAATAGAAGGGAACAGATCTGCAGGGGCACTGGCAGTGGGAGAAGAGCCATCAGAGGACGAAGGAACTTGACCTCTTTCTGGAGAATGGAAAGCAGATGGGATGGAAATGATCGGTCAACCCAAGTGGAGAGGGCTGGAGGTGAGAGTTGTTACTTTGGGGTATCTCTGAAAAGATGCTGTCACTGGGATTGAGAGTAGGAGAGGGATGGGGCAGAGAGCCAGGCATTTCTGTCAAGCCCTGCCTAGCAGCAGGATGGCATCATCCCACATCAGAATCCTTGACTACACCTGTAGCATCTGCCACAACTCTGGAAACTGCTCTGGAAGAGGACACTTGACAGCCTGCTAAGGGAGGGCTTGGCCTCCTTGGGTGAGAGACCAAGACCTCTAAGCACATTAGCTTTGTGCTGGGCAGAGGGTCAGCCTGCCTGCTTGCCACCAGTTGACGCACCCTACAGGAAACCTGTTAGATGACACATCCTATTTTGTACCCAGAGCTATCAGGCTACCTGGCATCACACAATGTTAGGCAAGGTGGCTCTGGCTGCCTGCACTGGTCAACCTGGCCTTCCACTTGAGTGTTGGAATCTGCGCATACTGGGGAGGCTTCCTTTCTCTGGACTGGATTTTGCTTTGATTGTACTTCCTGAGGTAGAAGTAGAAAATTAGGATACTAGGAGACAGCAGAAATGGGTCAGTGAGTTTCATAGTATTCCAATGTTATCTACAGTGCATTCCACCCTCTGCCCCACAGTGAGACTCTAGTGATCTTGAAAGTGGTAGGGCTAAGGTCCCATGATTGAGGAGATGGGGAAAGAGCAGGCATGCATTATAGAGTTTCTGCAGGCTTTACATATTTCCCTTTAAGCAAGATGAAAGGTCCTCTGACCCTTTCATTATTTTCCTGGGGCAGAGGTTGTAGGCCCTTGGTGAAATTTAATTACGTCCTCCACCAAATCCAATTAGGACCCACACCCATGAAATCCCATTATAACTTTCTTTGCTTCACTAGAGATACAGCAGAACAGGTGCCTTCCTAATCCACTCTGGCAGATTTCCTAAAGATTATCAGTCAGAGGCTTTGCATACATTGTTCATTACTCTGCAAGCAGAGCAAGCATGCAAAAATGCAAATGACCTGTGGTCTAACTTCCTTAAAGACCATGTAAGTGTCTGGTTTCCTATAAGAAAACTGATTCCTTAGAGATTTTAGGCCCCCCTGGTATTTTTCCAAGGATATTCAGATATTTTTATTTTGTTTTTCTTGCTATTTCCAACTTATACTGAGACAAATTTCAAGTAGAAATTTCAAGAGAAAAATGGAAAGACTAGTACAATAACACTTGGATTATATTCTCCACTTGGGTTGATTCTCCACATCTAAGTGTTGATACTTTGCTATATTTAAATGTCCTCTTTTTTTCTGAGAGAGAGAGAGAGAGAGAGAGAGAGCACATGTGGGGGGATGGGGGGGCAGAGAGGCAGAGGCAGAGAGAGAGAGAGAATCTTAAGCAGACTCCAAGCCCATCATGGAGCCCAAAGCAGTGATTGATCTCAGGTCCTGAGATCATGTCATGAGCAGAAATCAAGAGTCAGATGCTTAAGTGACTGAGCCACCCAGGTGCCCCTAAATGTCCTCTTTCTTATCCTGTGTGTGTGTGTGTGTGTGTGTGTGTGTATGCACACACATGCATGTGTAACCATGTGAAAGTAAGTTGCAGACATCTGTAAAAACTTCAGCATTCATTTTCTAAAATAAAGACAGTTTCTTACTGAGCACAATACCATCATCATACCTAAGCAAATGAAAAAAAATTTCATAATATTTTCTAATGTGGATGAGCAGATGTTTAAGGAAAATCAACAACATGAAAATGAAGGAGCAAGATGAACAAACAGCTGCTGGTGCTGAAAGAAACAAAAGAGAGAAATGAAAACTAATTAGTATCCTTAGAGATTGTGACAACATTCGCATCTATAAAACAAGAAGAGCCTGTTATGAAAAGTGAGCATTACATTAAACTGTAGTAACCATAGTGCAAATAAATACAGTAAGTTAAAATTAGACATTTGCAAAATTTTAAAATTTTGTTGAAGGATAAATTTAAGAAAACTTTTTCAGGATGAAGATCAGAAAAACCAAAGGGAAATAAAGAGGAAATAAAAGATATGGATGATCAATCAAGGAAATCAATGACATTCCTGAAAAAGAAAACAGAGAATACAGATAGGCAGACAAAATTAGAGAAATAAAAGAAGAAAATTTCCTAGATCTGAAGAGGGACACAAGTTTTGAATTTGGCAGGACTCACTGGAAAGGGTCACAGCCTAAAAACAGCCTGGAGAATTTCAGATCACTGGGTAAGGACAAAAAGAGGGTCCCCAAACTGTAGACTGAAAAAAAAATCAGTTTACTTACCAAGAAAAGAGATCAAGTTGACTCAGCCCTTTTAGGAGCAGTGCTGAAGGCTAAAACAACACTTCTCAAGTTTAACACACTCACACATACCTGGACATGCTGTTCACGTTCAGATTCTGGGGTGGCTCTGGGGTTCTGTATTTCCAGCAAGCTCCTAGGTGTTGCTGAGGCTGCTGGTCTGCAGACCACATTTTGAGTGGCAAGCGTCTAGGATAAAATGGAACAATGTCTTTAGAATTCAGAAGAAAGTTATCCTGAACGTAAAATTTCATGACTAGCCAAATTATTGATGAAATACGAGGCAGAATAAAGATCTACAGATAGTCGATTGATCAATAAGTTTTTCTGCCATGCACTTTCTGAAAAACATTACTTGTAAATGAACTGCAGAAAAGCATTCCTTTTAAATGAAGAATTAGAAAGACATGTATGCTTTCTGGAGCTAATTCAGGAAGAGTATGTATAAAGAAATACCTGCATAGTAGTGGTATGGTGAGCCTGGAACACAATTAGGCCCAATTAGAACAGGAAGTCAGAGGATCAAAAGAATGGTTTCAGAAGGAAATGATTTTGGCTCGACAAATAGAATGATTAAAAAGCAGGAAGATCTTAGTGATGTGATGGAAAAGGCATATGTTTCTTCTTGAAACAAGGGGGGGAAAGTCCATTAAGATTTCAGGAAAAACAAACCACTCAAGAAAAGCACGCTCCAGATATGAAGCAAACTAAAACATGACAGGAGAATCTGTTTCAGCTTGATGCTTGGAAGTGTCTCCTTCCAGCAGAACAAAACCCACTTGAAAATGGTTATTTATGGAGTGAGGTTTTAGAAGAAAGGGGTTGGGCAAGAGATTTTACTTTTTATTTAAGACCATTTAGCATGGCTTGAATTTTTAAAAATTGGGTATATTTAAAAACCATTTTCTTAAAAATCCTTCCTTTAAATATGAAAATGAAGAAAGAAAGGAAGTTCTCTCTGAGAGAACAAAGACCAGTGTATCTCTCTCTCTTCCTCTTTCTCTCTCTCTCTCTCTCTCTCTCTCTCTCTCTCTCTCTCTCTCTCACACACACACACACACACACACACACACGCTCCTCACCCTCCAGCCTTAGCAATCTCCCCACTCCTACCACTAGAGAGATTCCACATTCTTCTCCCAGACAAGCAGGACCTCAGGGGCTAGAATGGGACCTTGGGACCCGTATGATGTTAGGTAGGGACAGGACCTCAGGCTGCTAAATCTGGACTCCCCCCGCTCCTGGAAGGACCCACACCGTAAACCGGAAAGAACATTCTCTCTTGGGGCCCCAGCCTTCTGGCTATAGCTGAGCAACAGATGAAGACATTGAGATGGCAGAAGGAGGAAAATACAGATATCCCTGAAATCAAAGGTGAATTTTGGGTCAAGCCCAGTCTCAGGGCCATGGAGCATCAGTTCTGAAGTGCCTGAGATCCGGATGGCAAGAGGAGCAGCTGGTACAGAGGTGATGGGGCTGTGGATGACATGTCTGTGTACCTGGACGATCCTAATCTGAGGGCTTTGGGAGAGAGCACAAGGGGGTGAGCTGAGGGCTTGCTTGACCCAGCAGAATCAGGGGCAAGTGGTTCAAAGGGTCTTCCCTAAGACCTACAGATGGGGATCTGCACACCCAGAATCGTCTCCAGTGGTGGCAGCAAAAACTAAAAGGTGTGTGAGACGTGTGTGAAATGAGACCTGAGAGGCAGGCAAAGGCTGGCCTAGTGAAGGCTGTGAAGGCCATGGGTAGAATTGCCAAGAGTGGGCTTGGGACTGAGTCTCACTCCCAAGGAAGGTGGTGGTGTCCAGGCCAGCATGGTGGCATTGAAATGGAGTGAGGAGAACAGCTTGATGTTCTGCTTAGGGAATAGAACTTACATGAAGCATTTACAAAATGTGCTCATTTGGGGGAACTTGGAGGGACTTTTGGGTGATGCACACTCAGAAAAGCTAAGCAAAGTAATTTGAACAGGCATTCTGTTTTTCTATTTCTAAATCCAATGACCAATACACGAAGCTGGCACCAGTTTTTTCAAAACCAGATGTATTAGCATCTAAATATTGAAAACTCTCCCCAAGGGCCCCACGTGTGAGGTTTTGGGGAAAGGGAGCCTTCTGAATCTGGCCCACTTGTCTTTCTTTATTCCTTTGCTCCCCAAAGTGACTTCATTTTCTCTACAGAGAGATTGGTTTGGGCATTGTTTTGCAAGTTGGGATCTATGAGTTCTTTACGAGAATGTGTTAATTATTTGTTTTAATTTTGATGATAATCTAAACAGAAATAGTCTAAGTGAGTTATGTAGATTGTCTAAATAACAACCATATAACTGGAGACTGCTGTGGGATTCTGGCCTTCGTCTTTACATTTACAAGTCCTTTGGCACCAAATAACATCACCTTGGTCACCAGGAACCAACGAAAAGAGAACAAATGGAGGTTTTCTATGACCAAAGCAATGTGTTTGTGCCAAGCGAAGGCCAAGGGGTGCTATGATGTGCTGTTGAAGGAGGGTTTCATCATCAGAGACTAGAAGGAGAAGGGCCTCTTTCCCCAGCCCTCAGATGCCTGGGCATCACCCACCCAGAGGAACACACATGGCCAGGGAAGGCCAAGTTCATACTGCAAAACAGTCTGCCACATGGTATTAGGGCTGTTGATATGAACCTCATTAGTTTTATAGTTTTGCCTGTATTTAATTTCATACTTTATAACTCAACGAGAGCCACAAACGTAAGATGTTTCTATCTAGTTAAATGTTTGAACATGTTCAAGTAACATTATAATTTGAAACAACTTAAGTCAACATTGAGGGTTAAGGAGAATTTTTGTTTTCCTTCTGAAAGGGTTTGTACCTTACTCAAGGTCTAGAAAACTTCATAGGATTTCCTTTTTTAACATTCTCCTCATTACCATTTATTTATTTATTTAGTCACAGATGTAAAGCTTCAGTTACTTTCCCTTTTGAATTAAAAGAAAATAAGTATACCAGTAATATCTACTCCAACCAACTCCACTGGACATTTTGTGGTTAGGGGGTGGACTTTAGGAGAGGACAGACACTTGTGCGCGCGCTGCAGGGAAACTTGCTGTAAGGGGCAGAAGGCAAGGAAGGCAACGGTTGGAGGATGGGGCCAAGAAGACCCGGGATGACAGCAGCAGCCCCACACCGGGGAAAGTGGACAAGCTAGAGTCAGGGAAGTCAACTCGGACCCAGCTGCCAGTGGGGTCAGCACTCAGGACACAGTTGGCTGCATGTAACACAATATCCACCAACGTGGCCTAACCCATAAGGACATCTCATCCTCCATGGTAACCCCAGAGCTGGCTCAGTGGCCTGTCTGCCCTTAAGGGCCAAGCCTCTCTCCAGCATTCAACTCCACCAACATTGGAGTGGTTCCAGGGTGGTCTCATCTGCATCTTAGAAGGCATTCCAGAAACCTTGCCTCAGCTGAATTTCTCTGAGATCTCACTGGCGAGAACAGTGCAGTTGACCAATGCCCTAGCTTCATGGGAGCTGGGGGTGAGCACTGGGCATTTTCCACCTCTTTAGTGAGAGAAGGTGAGGGCCAGAAAGCAAAGACCATGTGGGGACCAACGGCAGCTAGTCGCAGACATCTGTCCTACAAAATAAGTATGCTCCTGAGCTGGGCTCCACCATTCAGGGAGAACTGGACTGGCCACAGGTGGCTGATTGATGAGGCCAGGAAATGGGAAGGGGCAGTGGTGGGGGCCAGGGACCCACTCCCAGGCTCGTTACACTAACTACATGGGGATCCTTGGCATCCTTGGATGAGGCCCGTGCCAGGGGTTACCAGACCAAGGGTCTTCAGGGCCAGGCAGAGACCCATGTAACTGCAACAGACCCCTAAAATCTCAGAGCACAGTGGGGGCTGGGGCAGATGTGGGCCCTGCCTTCTCCACAGGGCTGCTGCTCGTTACTTCCCACTGACTGCTACCTCAAGGGAACATGGATTCAGGCTTCCCAGAAATCTCAGTTTTTCAAAAGAAGAGGAAACACATCATCTGTTTTTAATGTGAAAGAGCAGGCAGAAGGAGGTCAAAGAAGACAGGTTTGTGGGATGCGCTGAGCCACAGAGCCTGGCACTCGGTAGGTGCGTACCTCCTAGCCCTAGCCTGCTTACATCCTTTGAAAGCTTCAGCTCTAGCAAACATGGTCCCAGAAGCTGATGGATGAGGTGGTGCCCATCCCTGGGGAGGAGTGAGGAGAGGCGATAAGCTTTAAGAGTTCCCTTCCTGCAGTCCAGCACATTCCTGAGAGTTTGCCTGCCAGGCTTTGGGGTTTGGGGCTGACCTCTAGCTGCAGGAAGTCCCCACATCTGATCTGTCACCTCAGAACCTGCAAAGGACAGGGCTCTGGAGGAAGGCCTCTTTGGAGGCCCGGAAGGGAGGCCTCAGGGGCCAGATTTGCCCACACTGACTGATGGTGAAACCCTCGGCCTAGCCTCTCTGAGCCCCCGCCTGCACCCCGGGCATCATCCGCACTTTGTAGGACTCTTACAATTACCCCCGTCAAGTGCTTGGCACACAGGAGGGGCTTCACTCAAGGCTGTGTCCTGTTGTTGCTTGTTCCCCATTTGATTACAAATTCCATGGTCAATGTTTTCATCATTTTATTTATATAGTTTCTTTAATATAGTCCATGTTTCTATAGAGCTTTATTTATAAGGCATGAAATAGAGACAAACTCCTTGTCTCTTGGAGGCCCCCTTTCCACATTTTAAAAGTGGGGTGATAACCCAGACTCTATAGGGATATTATAAGGATTAAATGAGAGAACACAGGCAAAGCGTTAACCGTAGTTATTGGCACATACTATGAAAAGCTCAGTAATGTTAACTTGTCGCTAATATAGTGCAGGGCACATAATAGCTGCTCAGTTAAGTGCTTAGTGGGTGTCTGTGATGTGAGGGGCCTGGTTTGGGCTGGGCCAGGCAAGGGGCTTTCCTTGTGGCTATAGGCAGTGTTTCTAGAAGCAGAGCCTAGATCAGCATGGAGGCAGAAAGCAGGAAGTCTCTGTCCAGCGCAGAGCAGAAGATAGAGTGCACTCTGTGGAAGGAGAGCAAGGCCTGGTGGGAGACCCGTGTGCAGCGGGGTCGCAGCAGCTCAGGGTAAGAGACGGTACCCAGCAGGAGCAGCCTGATTTAATGGGGTCCAGGTGCCTGGCATGGCTTCTGAGGCTCTTCATGGTCAGCCCCTGCCTGCTGCCTACTTTGGGCACCCATGCTGCCCCATGCTAGTGCCTTTAAAGGTGCTCCTCCTGCAGAGGGAAAACCCTCGTCGCCCCTCCCCAGTTCCTTCTCAGTGGTAGAACCGTCATCAAGTGTGAGGGGCTTGGTTGCTAGTGCCCCTCCCTGCGCCGCCCCACACCGTACCCAGTGAACTCTGAATTTCCCTCTGTCACCCTCATCCCATTATTCTGTCCTACTGACTATCTCCCCAGCACACCAGCTTCTTGCATTCTCTTGGTACCCCCCAGTGCCCAGCACAGAGCCTGTCATACAGGAGGTGCCATGTAGGTGTGGAATTATTAAAAGCATGGGCTTTGGCCTAAGTCCTAGCTCCACCACTTCCTAGCTGTGTGAGCCTGGTGACCCGCCTAAGCTCTCTAGGCCTCAGTTGCCTTATCTGGGCAATGGGATGATTCTGTTAACTACCCAAAGTTGTCAGGAGGATTAAATTTGCCGTTCCACATAAGGGGTTTGGAACAGATCTTAGCCTTAGTAGGTGCTCAAAAAAAATGGCGGTTGTTACTATTAGGTATCGAACACATGAATGAACAAATGAATGAAGCTTATCTGTGCCACTGGAGGGACAGATGTTTCTTATTCATCTCTGTAATCCCCACTATACTCAAAATCGGCGGTAGGTGCCTTGCACACAGTGCGTGCTCCATAAATGTGGGTGGCGTGAAGGAAGGAAACCGTAGGGATGTACTTGATTTCCTACTGGGAGGAGACATTGGGAAAATAAGTTAAATTTGATCCAGATTTAACAACAACAACAACAACAAAAACCCAAACCAAAAAACTGACCACTCCTAAGTTCTACTGAGCAGTGCATGAATTTTTGCTGGGCTTACATCACTGTTTTGGATCTGTCCATCCTCCTAAAGTATAAAGTTCAAATCCATGTTTAAGGCCCGACAATTACTCAGAGCATTGTACATATGGGTTTCTGTGTTAAAACAGCTCTTCCTCTCTTCTCCTCACCTCTGCTCTCCCTCTCTTCTCCCTCCCTCGCTCCCTTCCTTCCTTCCTTCCTTTTCTTCTAGCCAGGGAACTTTTAAAGAAATCTCACCTTGATGGGATGTCCAGCACCTAAAAGAGGAAAAAAGTTAAGACCTTGGAGAATCACGTCTACTTGGCTTTTTCTTCAGTCTCTCACCCTGAGTGACACCTGAGCTGCCCTCGGGAACCTAGGGTTGCCAGATCCTCGATGTAATAGGAGGATGGGCCACCCAGTAACGTTTGTGTCAGCAGTCCTACTGAGACCCTGAGGGCTGGGCCCAGCCTCATGGGGTGATACCTGGACAGTCATATGGGACCTCACACTCAGAAGGGCCTGTGCTGGGGTTTAACACTCCGCTCTCAGCATCTTGAAATTCTTCGTAATTTTTGAGCAAGGGGCTCTGCATTTTCATTTTGCGCTGGGCTCCAAATGACGTGCTCCAAATGACGTAGCTGGTCCTGCCTAGGGCAGGATTTGGGGCCCCAGCGCCGTGAGTACTGCCACTCTGAGTGGCCCCATAACCCTATGTGGTGCGAGCCTGAGTGCAGCCCCACTTCCTGGCTCATCCTTGTTACATAATGGGTGATGTCTGGTGGCTTTTCCACAGACACTGTGTTTTCTATTCTAATTGGCTCTCAATATTTCTGTCTTGGCAGCAGACACGACTTGTTAAGACTTTTTCATCCAAGTTTCACTGTACCTGGCATAAATCAGTGAAATACTTCATATGTAGAAATGCTAGTTACTTCATAGGTGCCTTGAAAAGCCATTTGACATAAAAAAAAACTTTTATTGATGTTATATAATCAGTGTTGTCTGATGCATATGATATTCATTATAAATGCATGTTTATGATGTCATTATTCTGCACAATTGCTTAGACTCATAGTTTCCAAATGTTGGCTGTAGATTAGCTTGATTCCTCCTACAGATGGGATCTTTTTTAAAAGGCAAGCACATGGCTCTTCTGACTCCCCGGTCCCCTAGAGTTCCCATAAGAAAGGGGCTCTGGCACAGGTGCACGGGGGATTAAGCAAGTATATAGGGGAAAATAGACAATATTCACATTTAGAACCAGAGAACTGTGTAAATTACCACAGAAACGACACAACCACAAAAACGGTCACCTAGAAGGAAAGAACATCACAAGTTGTCTTAAGAAAATCTTGTGAGTATTCAGAACACCAGACTTAGATAAGGATGTATCACTTGTATTGTAGAAAGATAATATTTCTTTCACTTCCTAGGCTCATTTTCAACTAATGAAATCTCTACTACAAGTAAAATTGTATTGCATTTCCTGATTTTGGTAATCACTATTGCTGTGTAAGATATCATTCTGGGGTGACTCTGAGTCATAAGTACATAAAACCTCTCTGTACTGCTTTAGGTTTTCAACTTTTTGTGGGTCTGCAATTATATTAAAATATGAAGTTAAAAATTTATATATGTATATGTACACACACACACACACACACACACACACACACACACACACCCCATACAGTATTATAATGTATTTAGGAGCACATCTGTAAATGAAAACTAGGACATTTTTGTCACATGCCCAGTCAAGAAGGTGACTGATCTCTTTGACTCTCTCTGGTCATTTATCAAATAAAGTATTGGGTTTAGAGACTGTAATGCCCAAACCCCATGGTAGCTGATAGCTTCAATCATTTAATCTTTCACCAAGGAAGTATCAACAGCAGGAAATAAACTCATTTTTGAAATTGTATTTTCTTGTCTTATGACCTAGAAAAGGAGGAAAAATGCCAAGAGCAAGGAACCGAAAGGAAAGAAAAGGGAGCGAAGATCCAAAATGACTTATCTGTCAGAGCCCGATATTTCTGTCCTTTCTCGTGAGTTTAGCACTGGATTATTACATCATTCTGATTTTAATTCTAGTTAGAGTGATTTTTTTTTTCCGATTTAAGTCGCTTAAATCGGAAAGGTGGAAATGGTGAAAAAAGCTAAAGGAATTATTAAAGAATCGAACAGATTGGATAAAATAGTGAAAACAGGAAGGGGATTTTTTTATTGATTCGTTCCTTCATTCAAGAAAGACTCCTCCGCTCTCAGCTCTGTGTTGTCTGTCCTCTGACAGCATGAGGATAAACAAACTGGGATCTCCTAGTGTTTACCTTCCAGACAGTAGAAAGACAAGAAACCGGGAGACAAGTTGCTTGCTCTATATCATCAGACATCCATAAACGCTATGAGGAAATATAGAGAAAGGCAAAAATATGGAAGGGTGGACATCAGAGAAAGGAATTTTTAATGCTTAGAATGATGTTGCTCTTATAACGAGAGGGAGATGGAGTTAAAGCCATCATAAATGTAATAGATTAGCAAACACAAACAGTTTAAATCTTAATCCTAGTGATGTATCAGTGAAACTTGATTGCTATATAATTTTAATTTTAATTCTAGTTAAAGTTAGTTAATTTCCCCCCATTGCTGGGAGTGTTTTGATTTTTACACTTATTTCATATAGCGGCAAGCACAAAGATGGGTCACATCCTTTGACCCATAATACTGTACTGTGATTCTTCTTTTTTTTTTTAAGATTTTATTTATTTATTTGAGAGAGAGGGGCGGGGGGAGAAGCAGAGGGAGACGAACAAGCAGACTCCCTGCTGAGCGCAGAGCCCAATGTGGGGCTTGCTCCCAGGTTCCTGAGGTCATGACCTGAGCAGAAATCAAGAGTCCGATGCTTAACCGACTGAGCCACCTAGGCACCCCTGTACTGTGATTCTTAAGGATACTGGACCTAAGGCCCTCTTTTTTATTAAAATATTTTGTAATACCCTCTTTACTATCCTGAAGTGAAATTTTAGATAATATAACTTATCTAGAGATATAATTTCAAGAATTCAAGCCAATACTTCAAAGAAACAGGAGGAATTAATAATAAACATAACAATATAAAGGACAATGCCTGCATAATAATATAGAGGACAATGCCATGGGATTACCATGGCAGCCTCCAGCAGATTGAAGCCCCAGGTTAGGGACCTGTCATAACATCACACCAGCTTGCATGTCACTTGTCTAAAACAAGTCCTATGGCCTTCTCTAATAACTTTAGGGGGCAGGAAACTTAAGCCATCAGTAGGCCCAGGTGGGAAGAACCTGAAAGTTTGGTGTAACTGATTAGGCTCTGGGCTCTCAGTTGGCTGTATGGGTTTGAGCACCTGGCTTTGGGTGGGACACTGGCTGTGGCACAGTCCTCTGTGGGTTGAGACTGTCCCATGAACTGCATGAATGACTGCCCAGCACTGCCAATAAAGCTCCCCTGGGTATATATGCCTTGACAAGTTTTCAGCATCCCTCTTACAGGCAGGGTGGCCCTTTATAAGGATGTTTACATCAGTTGGGTTCATGAGATTTATTCTCAGGTAATAACCGAAAAAAAATGGAGGGGGTGAAATGAATGCTGTTTGTCTGAATATATTGATATCAAAGCAATTAATGACAGTATGAGATTGGAAACAAACTAAATATCTAAGTGAATGGGAATGTCTAATTAGCTGTGATGGTTCCAAACAAAAGTATTATATAGCCATTAAACAGATAACTAGAATCAGAGACAGCAATGTGAACCAAAAATGTCATTTAAGATATACTGTTGATTGAATGATTGAATGATCATTTTGAATGAAATGATTGATCATTTTATATACTCTCTGTAAAAACATCAATGTATCTGAAACAAAGAAGGAAATATTCTAAAGTTAGTTTTGTATGTGGTTGCATCAACTGTTTATTACTATGTAATGAAGCACCCTGAAACAGGGTAATGTATAAAAACACACAGTTGTCAGCTCATGGTTGTGCGGGTCAGTGGTTTGGGCTGGGCTCACAGGGGGTCATTCCTCTGCTGGCCTAGCTGGGGCCCACTCGTACCAGGAAGGTCAGCTAGAGGCTTGGCGGGAAGTTTGGTCCAAGGTGGTCTCACTGGCACGTCTACCACTTGCTGCCGACTGTCCCCTGGGCCTCTGTCTGTAGCAGGCTAGACATGGACACCTTTTTAAAGCAAAACCGGAAAAAGCATGCAGTAATTTAGGGCCAAATTATAACTTTGAAAGCTGCTGAGGGAGAAGATTGTTGGAGATTGTTTTATGTATACATTTTAATTCTGTTCCCCAAAGGCCTAATCAACCGTGGAATATTAGAGGCAAAAAAAGGAAAACAGACCATCCATCTATCTGGATCAGGGACAGCAAGCTGTTTTTATTTGAAGTGTCAACTAAAATACCGGGTCCCGGGACCGGCATTAGAGGCTGATGTCTCAGGTAGGAGAGAGACCAGTAAGTAGTTAGCTAGTTAGTCAAGTTAGCCATCAGGGAGGGACTGACTGTGGTAGGGTAAGCACCACCCATCTGCCATGGCAAACAGAGGCCTCCGGAAGGATGGGGTTTATATTTGATTCCTTCCGAGGAGTTTGCTAGAAGCAACTAGACCTTACCTGGATGCATTTCAAGACACTCTAGCACTTTTCTTTTTACATTCTTGACAAATGACTGACGAATGATCAACTGTCTGCCCAGGTTGTGGTGCGGGAACTGCTGGCTCAGTACACCAAACAGCATCAAGAGAAGCCACTCGTCAGCTGGCTCCGAAACTGGGCTGAGTCTGGGAGTGACAAGCTGAGAACCAGGTACGTAGCTGCTTAGGCCGGCACCATCCTTGGCCCTCACTGTCTTATTACTGGGCCTGAGCGCAGGGAGCCTTGTCATGGCACGACTCACTCTTGGTGAAATTTTAAATATTCCATTCATACGAGCAACCCACGACTATGCAACATCGTGCTCATGTACCCTCTCCCCAACTGGAGAACCAGAACTTTGCTAATTCTGTTCTTGTTCTCCTCCTGTTCCTTCTTTATTGTGTGTTTTATTCCAAACACTTCAGAGATTTTAATCCCCCAAACCCCATGAGGTAGGTTATTATTTCCAGTTCATAGATGAGGAAATTGAAGCACAAAAGTTAAGAATTTTGCTCAAGGGTATGTGCTGATAAGTGACAGAGCTAGGATTGAATCCCAGGTAATTTGGCTTCAGGATCCATGCTTTTAGTTGTTTGTATTGATTTTTTAGTATTGTCTTTAGGCTTAATAAATAAGGGGTAATGTATGTGGTATTCTGTAGCTTCCTGTTTTTACTCTATTCTGTTTCTAAGATTCATCTAAGTTGTGATATGGGTAGATGAAGAACTGTTCTCTTTGTTTATCATATTTCATCATGTGTATATGCCTCAATTTACTTACCCATTCTAATATCCAATATCGGTGGACACCTGGGTTGTGTTTTTGATATTTGGTGCCAAGCTCTTATGAAAAATCTTGTACGTTCTCTGGGGAATATGTCTAAGAGTTTCTACAGGGCCTTCAAATTTAGTTGCTGTGACTCAGAAGAAGAAATAAATTTTGCATCAACCACTGACACCCACACATCCATAGAGCCCCTGCACCCCCCCCACACACTCACCTAACAGATACCACTGAAGCAAATATCTCACAAAATAGTGGTTAGCCTATTTTTCGTCATGGTCTCTGATAGTTTTCAACTGTTGTGTTTTTTTTTTTTTAAATACTGATATCAATTCTTTAAACTGATTTTAGGGCCCATTGGTGATTTGCAATGTGTTGCTGTTGTATGTATTACCAAGGAGTGAGATTGCTGTGTTGTCGGGTATGCCAATGTTCAATTTCACTAGACAGTAACAAGTTATTTTTGAAAGTCACTGTACAAATTTATACCTTCACCAGGAGCACGTGTCCTGTGGAACCGTATCCTCACCAACACGTGGTTTTATCAGTCTTCATTTTGTCAATACTGTATATGTATATATGTATACATAAAGATCTCTCTCTCTGTGACTTTAAATTGCATTTTCCTTATTACTGTTAAAGTTAAGCATGCTTTCACAAGTTTATTTGCCACTCACATTTCCTCTCATTTGAAATGCCTGTCCACGTGTTATGCCAAATTTTCTTTTTCTTTTTCTTTTTCTTTTTTATTCTTACTGATTTTTAGGGTTTTTTTTTTTAATCCTTTGCTGTTACAGATGTTACACCTACCTTCTACAAGTCTGTGCCTTGTCTTATAATTTCTTTATGGGGTCTTTTAACATAAATTCTTAAATTGCAGTAGAATTTACCAATCTTTTATTCTCCACAGTTGTTCCATCTTTTCTACTTTCAGATCATGAAGTACGTGTTTTTTAAAGTTTGAGAGTTTCACCTTTCACATTTAATTCTTGAATCCAGTAGAAATTTTTGTCTGTAGTGTAAGGAAGGGATCTTATTTCATTTTTTTTTCTCCTTTAGGGATTGTCAGTTGTCCCAGCACCATTTACTCAACCGACTGTCCTTTATTAGTGACGCAGGGCCCACTCTGGCACTCCTATAAACTCCCATTTCAGGACTACTTTGTTCCTAGCCTGTATGTGTATCCTAATCCAACAATACACTGTTGCAATTACACTAGATTTATAATTATTATATTATATTATTATATCTAAAATATAATTCAGAGTTATTTTGGCTCTTCTGGGCCTTTTGCACTTACATATAAGTTTTGGAATCAGTTTGTTAAATTTCTCAAAAAAAAAAAAAAAAGCCCTGCAGACACAAAAGGAAAATATTCTTTGACTGTGGTTTTATGAGATATCTAGAGTAGTCAAATTCATAGAGACAGGAAGTAGAAAGTGGTTAGCAGGGGCTGGGAGGAGGAAAGAATGGGGTGTTATTATTTAGTGGGGACAGCATTTCAGTTTGGGAAGATGAAAAAGTTCTGGAGATGAATGGTGGTGATGGTTGTACAACAGTATGAATATACTTAATGCCATTGAACTGCACTCTTAAAAATGGTTAAAATGGTAGATTTTATGTTATGTATATTTTACCATAATTTTTAAAAATCTGCTGTAATTTTCTTTTCTTTTTTTTTTAAGATTTTATTTATTTATTTCACAGAGGGAGAGAGATCACAAGGAGGCAGAGAGGCAGGCAGAGAGAGAGGGGGAAGCAGGCTCCCTGCTGAGCAGGGAGCCCGATGTGGGCCTCAATCCCAGGACCCTGAGATCATGACCTGAGCCGAAAGCAGAGGCTTTAACCCACTGAGCCACCCAGGCGCCCAGTGTAATTTTCTTTGAAAGTGTATTAAATCTATATATTTGCAGAAAAATTGACACACACATATATATGTAAAACTGATCCTTGTCTCAAAGATTTTAATCTTCTAAGTGTTTTCTAGAAATCTATAATTTTCTCCATACATAGTTTATCCTTTGATAGATTAATGTCTAGGTACTTTATGATTTTGTTGTTGTAAAAGGAATACTTTTTAAAAATTATGTTTCTGTTTCTTCCCATTTTTTTTAATTATTTGTCCCAGGGGTACAGATCTGTGAATCATCAGGCTTACACTCTTCACAGCACTCACCATAGCACAAACCCTCCCCAATGTCCATAACCCATCCACCCTATCCCTACCCTCCCACCCCCCAGTAACCCTCAGTTTGTTTTGTGAAATTAAGAGTCTCCTATGGTTTGTCTCCTTCCCGATCCCATTTTGTTTCATTATTTTTCCCTCCCTATCCCCCACAACCCCCCACCCTGCCCTTCAAGTTCCTCATATCAGAGAGATCATATGATAATTGTCTTTCTCTGATTGACTTATTTCGCTTAGCATAATACCTAGTTCCATGCACATCATTGCAAATGGCAAGATTGCGTTTCTTTTGATGGCTGCATAGTATTCCACTGTATATAGATACCACATCTTCTTTATCCATTCATCTGTTGATGGACATCTAGGTTCTTTCCATAGTTTTGTTGCTGCCCATTTATTATAAATACAGTTGACTTTTATATATAAACCTGACCATAAAAAATAATTTCTACTCTGTCTATAGATTCTTAGAGTGTTTTTTTTTCCATAGAAAAATCATACCATCTGCAAATGATGTCTTTTTATTTCTTTCCACTTGCTATTCCCTTTTATTCTTTTTCATATAGAAGGTATTCTTTTGTCTTAGTCCTGGTTTTAAAAAGAATTAGCTTAACATTTCACTATGAAGAATGATGTTTGCAAAAAAAAAAAATGATGTTTGCTGAAGGTTTTGATAGACCCACTTTACTTCCTAAAGAAGCTCCACTTATTGTTATTTTAAACATATTTTTGTCATTACTAGGTGATGAATTTTACTGCAAATGATTTTTTGCTGCTATTGAAATGTTATATTTCTTCTTTAATTTGTTCATGTGATAAATAACCCTCGTAAATCTTTTAACATTAAACTATTCTTTCATGCTTAAAAAGCATTCCATTTTGCTATGCTGTATTGTCATTTTTATGTTTTCCTGAGTTTGGCTTGCTAGTGTTGTTTCAGGGTTTTGTTTACTTATTGGCCTACTGTTTTCCTTTCTTGAGTTCCCTGATTTGAATTTATATCAAGTTTTACTAGTTTCATAAAGCTATTTTGGGAGTAGTTTCTTGTTTTGTGGGAGAATTCGGTAAGTTATCTGAAAACTGTCTGGGCCTGGGGGAATGTTTTAACTACTGATTCAATTGCAGTTGACCCTTGAACCACACAGGTCTGAACAGCACAGTGGAGTCCCTTCGATAATCACAGTACAATCCTGTAAATGTATTTTCTCTCCCTTATGATTTTCTTGATAACACAATTTTTGCTCTAGCTTACACTACTCTAAGAATATAATACGGTATATAATACATACAACATACAAAATATGTGTTGACTCTTTTTGTTATTGGTAAAACTTCCAATCAAGAGTAGGCTATCTGTAGTTCAGTTTTGGGGAAAGTTCAAGGTTACATGCAGATTTTTGATTGCACAGGAGTCAGGGCCTCCCTCCCACCCCCACCAAGCTGTTCAGGAGTCAACTGTAGTTTGTTTTAGGACCATTTAGACTTTCTCTTGTGTCGGTTTTCATACATAATATTTTCTAGGAATTGATTGTTTGGATTTGAATTTATTGGTAGAAGGTTTTTCATACTATTCTCTGGGTATCTTTTAAACTTCTGCTAGATCTATTGTTATGTCCCATTTGTCATTCCTAAATTTATTTTTTGAGCTTTCCCTCTTCTTTACTATTGCTTAATCTTACCAGAAGTTTGTCTGGTTTTGTTTGTTTGTTTGTTTTTCAAACAATAAGCTTTCCTCTTTGTTGATCCTCTCTTTGTTTTCTACTTCATTGATTTTGTGCTCATATATATGTTGTTTCCTTTATTCTATTTTTAAAGAATTTATTGTGGCTTTTAAATTTTTGTGTGTTTTTTAAATTGTTATTTTTATTTGGAGGCAGATTATTTGTCTCCGTAACCAAAATGTGTGGAACTAATTTCCAAGGAAAGTATGTATTAGAAAATGTCATCTTAAAATCTTGATTTAAAACATGGGAAACATAATAAATAGTAGTGTGTGGGACTTTTCATATCTGTTGGCATAAAGTGAAATTAGGAAATCTGTATTCTGTCCTTTTTTCTTTTTTTCCTTTTCTCTTTTTACTACTGCCCAGATTCCTGTTTATTCAAACTATAGTCTATTTTTTTTTTTTTGGAGGCATGGGAAGGGCAGAGGCAGAGAGAGAGCAAGAATCTTAAGCAGGCTCCATGCCAGCATGGAACTGGACACAGGGCTTGATCTCACAACCCTGAGATCACAGCCTGAGCCAAAATCAAGAGTCAGATGCTTGATTGACTGAGCCACTCTGGTGCCCCAAACTGTAATCTATCTTAAAGCTCGAAAACATCAGCTCTCATATTCTAGGACTGTTTCACTGAAGTCTCTATTAGTTGTAATGTCTCAATTTGTCCTCACACACTCTACGAAGTCAGTACATCTTTTTAATATGTCTAGCCCTGAATGAGCATTGTGTAGTACTGTTAGCTTTCCCCCCAATTTATTAGTTTGAAAATTTTCCAACATATAAGGAGTTGAAATAACAGTACAATTCCCATCAGAATCAGTTCCATCCATTCAGGAAACTTGTTCCCAAACTGACAGCAAATCATCTGCCCTTTCATTTCTTTTCCAGATAGCAGAGCAGGGCTTGCTTCCATCATTTTGAAAGCAAAACAGACCCTCACCCATATGCAAATCTATATTCCTAGCAAATTTTCCAGGGTAGACTTGAGATGTGCCAAAGGCAGTATTCCAATTGTAAATATTTGGAAAGTTCCAGTCCATTTATTTTTGTTTCGGTTATTAACCTCCAAAACAGTACACATCTCTCTCCCACACATCCAGGTTTTACTGATTCAGCCTGTCTGTGTTTATCTACTTAAGTCCCAAAACCTTGCTCTGATTTTTATGTATATTGAGAAAAGCCTTTTCACCATGTTTTCAGTGTAAGGGGCACTTCTGTAGGCATTGGTGACACTGCAGTGACTGTGGGTTCTCAGCCCCCACGGAGCTTACAGTCTAGTAGAGCAGTCGGATGGCAGTCATGAGAGAAGGACCCATGAGCAGGCGGATGCATGAAGAAAGATGGGCTGAGAACATCCCGGTGCCCTGAAATGCCTCCAAGTAGGCTGTCACTTGTGTGGACACCCAGAAGCTACCCCTGCATGTGGACTATGGGAGGAATTGGTGATGGTATTGAGAAGTCTTCCTGAGACTAGTGGCGGGGGCGAGGCAGGGCTTGGCTCTGAGCGGGGCTGTGCCTAATTATGCAAACAGCTCCATCTTGTCCTTTCTTGTCCTGATGAGTGATGCTCTCCCCCTCAACAATGGGGCTGCCACTGGAGCTCTGGCTGTTCCCATCACCCCACAGATCCTTAGGAGACTATGGGAGTTGAGGAAAGTGAAGATTCTGCATTATACTGGAATGTTTTGCCATACTATATTATGAACATTTTCAAGTATTGAGCAAAATTAAAAGAATTTGAGTGAATGTTTGTACACCCACCATCTAGATTCTACTATTAACCTGTTACTGTGCTTGTTACATCACATATATATCCATGTATCAATTCCTCAAACTGCCCATCAATTCACCTTTTTCTCTGATGCATTTCAAAGTAAACAGTGGACATCAGCATACTTCTAAATAATTCAGCATGAGCATCATTAACTAGAGTTCAAAATTTGGTTATAGTTTTTTTTTCTTATGTAGAATTTATATGCAATGAAATGCACAACTCTTCAGTATGCATTCACTGAATTTTAACAAGTGTGTGCACCTGTATAACCCAAACTCTTGTTAAGTTATAGGTCATCAACATCACTCCAGAAAGTTCTCTTATGTCCGTTTTCAGTCAGTTCCTGTGACCACCACTTTAGATGCAGCCACTAATATGATACTTTTTTTTTACCACGGATTAGTTTTTCCTGTTTTAGAATTTCATATAAGTGGAATCATACAATATGCACTGTTTTGTAACTGGCTTATTAACATGGCATAATGCTTTCTGAGATTCATTCATGCTGTCATGTGTATTAGCTTATTCCTTTTTATTGCTGAGTAGTGTTCTATTTTATGGATATACTAGGATTTGCTTTCCATTTTCTTATTGATGGAGAGACACCTGGGATGTTTTCAATGTTTTACTCTTCCAAGTTGATCTACTGTGAATATTCATATACAAGCCTTTTTGTGAATATATGTTTTCATTTCTCTAAGGTGAATAGTTGGAGTAGAATTGTTGGATTGTAGGGTATGTGTTTGTTTAGTTTTATGAGAAACTATGAGAACTTTTTCCAAAGTGGTTTTGCTATTCTACACCTCATCAACAGGTATGAGAGTTCTGGTTGCTCTGTATCCTTGTCAACATTTGTTGATGTCAGTGTATTTAATTTTAGTCATGTTGGTGGGTATATAATGCTGCCTTACTGTGGTTTTCTTTTGCATTTCTTTGATGACTAATGATGTGCATTTGAATTTAATTTAAATTTAGAGTCATTTTGACCCTCTTGTAAAATACAAGGTAGTTGCCTTTAGCGATATTCCTATTTTTAAGAGAATCTTCACAGTCTTCTATGCTGGGTGATTCCCTAAAACTACGTGATGTGGCCATGCTTGGCATGTGACTCATGATAGGGTGGGTGGATGAGAATCACTTTGTGTGAATTAACCGCTTTGTTGTCTATCTAAATGGAAGTTTCATAAAGCAGGGTGGGTGGGAGGGCTGCAAAATTAGCACAAAAGGCAGAGCCACATATTGAAAAGCCCATAGGGTTTCAAGGGAGACTTAGATGTTTTGAGTCTCTTTATGCCTAGGTCTCTTAAATCCCCTGTGCTCCAGTTTCCTCATTGCCAGATGAGAAAGATGGAAATTACTACCTGCTGAAGAGAGTCATTATCTCTACAGAACACTCTACCCTGTGCTTGCCCACAGCCCTGTCATTGGCCTCTGGGGCTCTTTTTCCCTTAAATACAGGTGTCCCCTAAGACAAAACCTGAGCCTGAGCACGTTCTGCCCATGTGACCTTGAGTGGGTTGCTGAAACTTGCTGAGCCCCAGTTTCCAAAACTATGCATTGAATAATTATGGTATCTGCATTATAGAATTACTGAGATTGTAGAATATTACACAGCAGTAATAAGCACAGGTCCTGATACATTATATATTTAAGAAATATTATTCATTGACAAATACTTTGTGATGGATGTGTTTGGTTACTAACATTCATTTGTAATCATTATTATAACAAATGCCGAACAATGGTTGAGAAAATTATTATAAACCCGATGGATGGAAATTATATAGCTCTTAATGAAGAAAGTCTATATAAAATATTGAATAACTACCTATAATACAAGAGGAAGTGGAAAAAAAACAGGAAACCAAATTATCTTTATACCACAAGGCCAACCACGCAGGATCAACTCAAGCCAAGCATTCATCAGAAAAATCCTGAAAGAAGCACGAATATAGTGAGTGAGGGATGTGAGGGGCTGAATTGTACTTATACTGCTTTTCTACTGGAAGAAAATTCTTTTTGACAGAACAGACCCTGTCTCATTTTTTTACATGGAATTCTTTGGTGAGGACAAAATAGTAATAATAGTCACTGTGTTTCTCCTTCAGCTTCCTGGCATTTAACACGGACACAGTCAATAATCTCGCCTTTCTATTGAAAGCAGTGAATTTTCGCGAAAGAGTTCTTCAGCGGAGTTTGGTGGCCAGAATTTATTATAAGGTAAAGATACATTGTGTTTTTTTCTTTCTGACACGTCTTTAAGGCATATTCTTGCCGGGGAACGATCTGCTAAATGTGGTAGAGGATGAGTCAGGGTAATTACAAGCTTCTGGAAATGGCTAGAGTTCCTACAGGGCATTTGTATGACATGACAATCCTGCTTGCTCTGCAGGGCCTGATGCTACCGTTGAACCCTTTGTGTTGTCTTTTAGAATTCTGCCCGCAAGCCATCACTGGGCTGCTGTGGGAGTTGATGAGTGGAGTAATTTTTAGTCCTTATTGGAATTGAAAAATCATTGTCTATATAATGAATATATTGTTCTCTGGGGAGAGAAGGTACATCAGGCACATACAAAAAATAACTATTGGATCAGCCTGAGATGCACTCTCTTTCCTATTAAAACATCATGACACCCTACAAAAACAAAAACATAAAACCTTATATTATTAGCAGTGATAGAAATCTAGAGGGAAGTTTGCCAAGTGCCAACGGGGCTGGTCTGGGGAAACATCCCCCACCCCAGCAATATGTTTCATCTTCTAATCCCAGCATGAATAGACAAAACGTCTCTGAGAGAACTGCCTGGGCTCAGGGGTCCAGGGCTACTGTAAGCTGAAAGCAGACCACTGCTCCCCTTCTGCATGGGAATTAGGTTCCAAGAGTGCCAGAATCGGGCCCCATACAACTCCCCTCCTTTAATTCGTCTCTTTTATATTGATTCGAAGGTCACACCTCTTAGTACAACCACAGAGCAAGTAGAAGGGAAGAGGATGAATAGCACATGAGGACGGGTATTTTCTTAAGAAATGCTCTGGAGGCAGAGAAGCACTGGGAGTAGAAAGTGGTCAAGATCCACACTGGTGGGACAGAGTCGATTGATGAGGACCTGGAGGCTGGGCCAGGATTGTACCAATCAGTCCACCCTCCAGGTATAGGTGCAAGGTGAGGCCCTGCCAGACACTGGGGGCACATCCGCGTGGGTTTAGTCACTCTGAGCAACCAGCACTTGTCAAACATGGAGCCAGTCAAAATAAGAGAAGGATACAATCACAGGCACAAGTGCTAGCGATGCATTAGTGAGCAGAATTAACAATGGATAAAATGTAGTCTATGAACTAGCTTTCCAAGACTGTGGAAGAAAAGGATAAAGATGAGATGGCAATGGGGCACCTGGGTGGTTCAGTCAGTTAAGCGTCTACCTTTGGCTCAGATCATGATCCAGGGTCCTAGGATCAAACCCCACATTGGGCTCCCTGCTCAGCAGAGAGCCTGCTTCTCTCTCTCTCTCTCTCTCTGCCTGCTGCTCTGCCTACTTGTGCACTCTCTCTCTATCTCTCTGTCAAATAAATTAAAAACAAATTTAAAAAAAGATGAGATGGCAAGAGATGATAGACACGGAGTGAAAATAGTAGAAATCCAACCTATGTATAACAAATATTCCTGAAAATGCTGGAACAAGAGGAGCAGACATAATAATCAAAGGCATAAGAGAAAAATATTTTCCTAGTGTAAAAAAATCAAAATGTTGACAGAAAAAACTATCCATACTTGAATATAGCCTGCAAATCTAGCATAAAGAGATTATCATATAAGCACCCAGACAGAAAATAATAGTTTACCGATAAAGGGGGAAAAATAAGGCTAAATTCAGTCTTTATTCACCAACTCCAAATGGAGTAATGTCTCCTTCTCTAAAGAGGAAGCTTCTTGATCTAAACATACTCTCCCAAGCCCTGCTAAGCAGCTTCTGCATTCCTGATTGTCAGAAACTATGTGAAAAATGAGTGTTTGCTTTAATCTCTGAAATCTGGGGGCAACATGTTACACACCAATAGATATGTAACATAGATTTGGGCACCTCAAGTTAGGTGATGATGTAACAAAAACTCAAAATGTGAGTGTGGCCTTGGAACCAGACAGTGAGCTTTGAGAAGAATTTTAGTAGAAGCCTGAAATGCCTTGAAGAAATTGTTCATAGAAGCTTTCTGGGCTTTGATAAAGCTGTGGGTGAGGACTCACACGAAAGTGAATAAATATCGTTGGAAACTGGAGGAAGGGAGATTCTTGCTGTGGAGGGATAGAACTTTAGCAACACTGTGGCCTGCAGTTAAATGGAAAGTGGAAAATGTACCTCATCAGCTGGAAGTGTTGAGAGGGCCTGCTTGCTTCTGACTGCTCACAATAAAATGCCAAAAGACAGGGAGAAGTTGAAGGAAACAGGGTTTAACATGGAGGAACTGAGACTTACTGTGATTTTGAAGATTCCCAAGTTCTCCGTATGGCAACTGTATTCATTTCTTGCAGCTGCGGTGACAAAGAACCACGGTGGTGGCTCCTGGCAACTGATGTCTCTTGGCTTGTCTCCTAATCACTCCAAGCTCTGCTTCTGTCACCACATGGCATTCTTCAGTCTGTGTGTCTCTGTCTTCTTTTCTTTCTATGAGGATACCAGTCAGTCATACTGGACTAAGGCTTACCCTACTCCAATATGTACTCCTCTTAACTTGATTGCCCAACTTGATTACCCAAAGACCCTATTCCAAATAAGGTGGCATTCACAGACACTGGGGATTAGGGCTTCAATATATCTTTTTTTGGAAGACACAATCCTACCCAAAAGTACCATGGAAAATGGCTTCAGAGCGAAGATACCAGAGCACTCTCAGGAATGCATGGTCCGAAGATGTGAGTAAAATCCTTTAAGAGCTGAGAAAGATCAAAGATGAGTCTTCAGGTAGGCAAAAGGCCCTCTGAAGAGATTAAGGGTATGCCTCACAGATCTTTTCAATCAAGCTGTAGGGTTTCTAGGTTGCTTCAGGGCATCATTCTCTAGCCTTCTCCGTACCCCAAAGGCCCATCTCAAAGAGATTTGTAGATGTGGACTTTTTTCTCCAATGGGCTAACCCCCCCAAAAAAAGAATCACAGAAGATGTATAAAGCTATATAAAGCTTCTAAGATCCACATTTTTTTTTTTTAGCTTATGCTGAAAAGCACAGAGATAGCACACAATGAATAGAGCCTTAAGCCACCAGGCTTCTACAAGCTGGGAGCAGGCTGAGAAAACTACTCAGTCACAAACATGTGGACCTTTCCCTTTAATGGAAAGATGCCTCAGAGGGAAGAACCACGAGCCCAGAGGGTGGAGCCAAGGGCCATGGAGAATAAAAACTCCTGGACATGAGTAGGACTAAATCTAAATAATAAAAAAAAGTTTGACACTTGCTCAGCTGGATTTCAGAATTTCTATGGACCACTGCCCCCTTTATTCCTCCCATTTTATTCCCTTTTGAGCAAGAATATGTAGAGTGGTTATCCAATCCTATCCCACTCTTGTATGTTGGTCATGGAGTGGACAGATAATCCATCCCCTTATAAGTCTTCAAATCAAAAGGAATTATAATTAAGGAATGACATCTGGGGAACCTAATCTTCACCCAGCCTAGACTTAGATGATGGGACTCTGTAATTTGAATCACTGCAGTAATGGGATGAGATTTCTATGGACCTTGGAAAGGGATGAGGTAAGCTGTGATAGAATCCAAGTTCACCTTCGAGGATCCCTACCTCCTGCTAGTCACATCCTTATACATTGTGCCAGGGCTGGTTGGTATAACCAATAGAATACAGAAGTAATGGTATATCTTTTCTGAGATTGCATTATAAAGACACTGTGGCTTCTTAGTTTCTGTCTCTCCCTCACTCCAGGGGAAGCCATGTCATGAGCAGACCATGTGGCAAAGAACTGAACTGTCTTGCCAAAAGCTATGTAAATGAGCATGGAAATGTCTTCTCCAGCCCTATTCCAGTCTTCAGAGATACCAGAGACTAGGGCAGTCAACAACTTGACTTGAGAGGCTGAGCCGGAAGCACCTAATCAGGATGTCCAGATTCCCAACTCTCAGAAACCACATCACATAGCAAAAGTTATTTGTTTTAAGATGCTAAATTTGGAGATAATTTGTTATACAGCAATAGATAACTAATATAGTATCTGAAAGCAAAAATTGTTAAATAGTTTTGACATTATAGACATGTTTTTTGGAACAAAAAACAAAAGGAGATTATAATGTCTTCAACATTTCCATTTAATAATATAAGATGGCATTCTTTCTGTGTCGATAAGAGCATGATTGTGCAATATTCTGATGCTTCTTGTTTTTCAGTTATTATAGACAGTGCCACAAGGAACATTCTTAACAACGTGCAGTTTTTAGACTTTATATACTGCCACATTGTTCTCTACAAATGTTGAACCAGATTGTACTTCCCCAGGCCCACATTTCTCTACACTCACTTTTCTAACACTTTATTTCTCCAACTTTCTAACTATTTTATCTTCAGGATTTGGGAGTCTTGCATCTTCATTTTATTTTTTATTTACTTTAATGACATTAGAAAAATAAGTCCCCTGTAAAATATCTACTTTTTATTCCCTTTTTGGTATGATATTAGATGCTTTCCGGTACTTACTAAATTTTCAGAACTTTTTTTTTTTTTGCTTATAATTGTTCTCTGCAAGAGAACAAATTGCTCACTAGTATTGATTTTCTAAGTTTGAGAAAAGAAAACCTTTGCACATAAACGTGTGTCTTCTGGACATAAAAAAAAATTAAGCAGGTGCTGTGGCGAAGAAATACAAAGGTTTTAGAATCAGACAAATATATTTTACTGCTTCTGATCCTCTGCCTCTATATCTGTATATTTGAGATAATAAGAGTGGCATAACACAAACTTATTGCAAGGATGAAGTAAGGTAGAATATGTAAAAAACCAACAACTCAGAAGAATTATTTATCATTTTTGAAAAATGATAAAACTTGCGCTCATGTTAACTAACTTAGTTACTATCATTAATGTAATAATTTGAATGGTCAATTTAAATATTTCTTGAACAGAACTGTTTTCTAGGGATTAGGCACGAGAAGACCAAAAAGATTATTAAGATATGTGCCTACCTTGGGGTAAGTCCATTAGTTTTAGCCTAAGGCAAAAAGAAATAAGTTAAGTGCTAAATTATGACAAAACCTACAAGTTTAGAGGAAAGAATATTGACTTCTATATCTTAGTGTGTATTTTTGACTCCACTGTTTATTCAGATAGGTGTATGTTGGCCTATGTCTACCTCTATTAATTTTGTGTATGTCAAAATAAAATGATCTGTTCAGCAATTTGAACATTTGATCCACATGGAGCCTAGACAAGTAGTCTTTGGACATGTCCAAAGGTGGGTGATTTCATCCAGAATGCCAAGATCTTGTGAAAATAACCATGTGATTTGGTTCAGAATCTTTTGAAGGAGTAAAAACAGGAGTGGGCTTCAGAAATCTATTTTTCTTCTTAATTTTTCAGTAACACTCTAATTTTCTTCCACTGCACATTTTATTTTAGAGTTACTTGGCCAACCCTTCTCCTCATATTAGCACATCTACTTCTTACCCTGGAACACAGGTGTTACAGGACTAGTAGTTCACATTTAGTGCTGGAAGGTCAAGACCACTAGTCCTCATGAAAGAGTAAGCCTGTACTATTGTCTGATAATGCTTTTCCCTTTTTCATGTACCCAGAATTAAACTGAAAATGGGGCCAGGAAATAGCCTCCAGTGTGCTGGTGGCCATGGAGGGAGACCAGCCCTATAGCGTCCCTTGAAGCCCCACTTCTCTAATTTTCCAAAATCATGCTGCAAATTTTGCTTATTCAAGATCACTGCATCATTTTCCCATTAGTAGGGAGAAAAAACAAACCAATAAACAAAGTCTTGTTTTTGAGAATATTCTATTAAGGATTTCTGTCATTGTATGGAGAAAAATCTATGGAGGAAACATAGACCCCCGGTAATCAGTATGTTTAATAAATGATTATTTCCTAATGTGCATAACAAAAACTGGGCAGGCAAAAGGATGAGAATCCAGATGGAATGAGAGTTAACTGGAGGCTGATTCGTGTTCTATCTCTTAGCACCCATAACCTTCCACCACACTAGTGGTTCCCCCACTTAGGGGTATATAAGAATCACCTGGGGAAGAGTAATTTTAAAAATCTGATTCATGGTGACCTATACCACACTGCAAGGCTGAGTCGAAAGGAAAAGGGAAGTGGTTTTCAAATGAACATTATGAATCATCCTCAAAATCTAGGGGCAGTAAACTAACTTGGAAACAACTACCCTAAGTTATTTTCCTTATTCAGAATTTGAGACTTAGATGAAGAATTGGTGGAGGCTGGAAATATGGTTATCAGAGATGTAACTTTCTAGAACTTTCTGTCTAGAAAACTGTCTACAGTTTTTATAGTTGCAGTCAGTGTGGCACCTGACTCTGTGTGTGTGTGTGTGTGTGTGTGTGGCTTTAAAGCTCTTATAATAAAGCCAGAGTACTTCTGAAAAGACTATCTAACAGATGATGCCAGCTGTTTTGTTGCTACAGTTTTAGACTGATAGCATCTTTGCTCAGGTCACCAGGTGGGGTTTTGAAATCTTCTCTGAGTTCTTATCTGTGAAAAATGAGAGCTGAGTTGGTCATTGGATGGCACACATGGCACATGCTGGAGATAGGGCTGTCATAATTTCCATCAGTTGGGATCTTTAAGACCTTTGGTCATTGGGTTGCTGGTAGATTCAGAGGGGGTCTTGGAAATGCCATTGTCAACAAACCCAGAGAGAGGAAAATCTCTGGTGCTGCTTTGCTTGTACTTCTCTGAGAGTTTGAGGGCAGAGACAGGAACAGAGAGTAACAGCAGCTGGGTTGTGTTTGTTACATTTTTTAAAGCCAATACAGTGGCCTGAATAATGGATGTTTTACTAAAGATCTCATGGCACAGAGTTTAGTTCCAGAGACAGATCATTAAAGATAGGAAACAGGATTAGAAACCAAATAATCTGAGTTCATACTCTGCATTGATATTGATGCATCTTCTTCCTCTTGTGGTCAAGTTGGATTGGGAAAATGATCAAAAGATCAGGACAATCTGATGGAGGGGCCTTTCTATCCTCAGAATATGAGTGCTGCTTATGCAAAGACCACCTTTGCAAAAGTTGCAAATATTCTCTGTTGACTGGTGCTTGAAATTCCTTTTGTGGGGAACATGTTCCCATTTCGCATTCCCATTATGGGAACATATACCATAAGGCTTAAACTCCTCAACTCCAGAGAAAAGGAAAGTGTAACTGACTGCCACTTCACAGTAAGCTATACACGCTGACTGCAGAAGGGGTGGATGTTGGGCTGGAGAGACCTCAGAATGGACAGGCAGGAAGATCTGAGGCTGACTGTGCCTGCTTCCCAGGGGTACAGTGCTCCCAATCCTTAGCTTGGCACTTTCTTCTTTGTTGTTGCTGGTCATACGAAATGTTTCTGTTCTGTGATGTCTTCTTCTCTTACTTTCTTCTCCACCCTGTAGCAACCCAGTTGCATTTTCTCTTTTTCCCTCACTTCTGACTTTCTCTACCTTTCTCTTATAGAGAGCACCCTAAATTCTCTTCCTGTGGAAACCTATTATAGGGAGGGAATGGAAAGGAAAGAAGGGAAGTGAAGAGAAGGGAAAGGAAAAGGAAATAGTATTCCTGATTACTACATGGGGGGCACAGTCATTTCCTTTGGAGTGTGAGAGCTGGAATTGTCCCTCAGGGTGAACTAGTCAAATCCACTCATTTACAGATAGGCAGCCTGAGGATGAAGAAGGTTAGTGCTTTCTTCAAGGTAACACAGTCACCAATACCAAAGATTAGACTGATATTTGATTAAGCAAATATCCTATTTTTCCTCAAACTTTTACCCACTATTTTTAGTATCCATTTATGAATCATTCTGAAAACAATTAATACCATGGTGTTTGCCTAGTGGGTATTTTCTGTTTCCCTCTTCTCAATTACACTAGTTAATTAGAAATAAGAGCTACCTCTTCTCCTGCAACTACTTATTTATTCGACTAATTATTATTTATATCAGTGTGGACTCGCAGATATTTATTCTGTGTTTGGGCTATAATCCAATACTATCATTAGTTATTTTCTTGCTGAAACTGTTCCAGTTTTGGCCATTGAGAACTCCTTTAGGTTACTCTCTATGTCTGTTTGATAGGTCTCTATTCTTTTTTTTTGGTAAGCACTTCCTTATTTTCTGAAACCACAAAATATATCATATCTTGAATTTTCCTGCCAGACCTACAGTCATTTTCCCCAAGAATCCCTGCTTTCTTTTATTATAAAATGGTATTTAAAAACCAATATCTGGTTGCTGGGTGTGCTAATTATTGCTGGGGTGTCACTACTTCTAGCTGTTCTAAGCTAGGTATGTTTACTAACTCCCACATTCTCACACAGACCTGTATGTGTGTATATTAGAAATCACCAGTTTATACTGGTAGCTCTGATTCCAGTCTAAAACCACAAAGTTCATTCTAGTCTTCCCTCTTTCCTATTTGTAACTTCTTTCTCTGAGAAAGTGAGAAACCTGGCTTTCATTGTTTAGTATGTGTTTACTTATTTGATCTTCCCTGGTGTACACAGTAAGTAGTTTCAGAATTGCTAACCCATACCTCTGTGAAAAACACATCTCTGGGTCATGAGATGGAACCCCATGTGAGGCTCCATACTCAGCATGGAGCCTGCTTGAGATTCTCTCTCTTCCTCTCCCTGTGTCCCTCCCCCAGCCCATGCTCTATCTCTCTCAAACAAATCTTTTTTTTTAACAAAAGTATAGGTAAATATTAATGATACTTTTCCTTCTTATCTTAAACTTTTTATAATTCATTTGGCTATTTAAAGCAAAAATAATTATAATTATTTAGCATTTATAAAGTACATAAAATATATGCCATATATTGTTATATGGCAACAATAACACAAAAGATGAGAAGTAGTGTACATGGAATTATATTATTATAATGTTCTTATATTATACATGAAGTGTTATTAGTTAAAGGTAGACTATTATAAGTAAAGAATATATAATATAATAGAGAAGATAGCCTGAGACAAAAATAGTTAATCCAGAAGAAGTTGTGGAAGGAAGAACAAAAATTAAAGACCTAAGGAGATAGTCTACAAGTAGACTTATGCCCAACACTATCTAATTACATGTAGATGGACTGAACATTCCAATTAAAAGGCAAACATTGTCACAGAGAGTTAAAAATAAACAAGTTCCATTTATACGCTTTAAAGGTAAAGACAGATAAGAAAAAGATATACCATGCAGCTAGAACATAAGAGAGCCTATATTAATATCAGATAAAACAAACTTTAAGACCAAGAATATTACTAAGGATAAAGAAGGTTATTTCATGATGATTTAAAGGTCACTTCATCAAGAGAGAACAGGGGCACTTCTGTGGCTCAGTTGGTTATGTGTCCGATTCTTGGTTTCAGCTCAGGTCATGATCCTTAGGGTTATGAGATTGAGCCCTGCATTGGGCTCTCTGCTGGGTGTGGAGCCTGCTTAAGACTGTTTCTCTCCCTATATTTCCTCCTCTCCCCGTGCCCCACCACCCTGCTCTTGATCTCTCTCTCTCTCCCTCAAAAAAAGAAAAAAAAGAGAGAGAGAGAGAAAGAGAGAATAGCCTGAAATAGATATAAACCATAACAAACATTTAAAATACTTGAAGCAGAAATTGACAGAAGTCAAGAAGGAGCAGACAAATCCCATAATTGATGAAACAAGGAGACAGAAATTCAGAATGGCGACAAAAATAAGAACAGTACTATCACCCAACCTGTGACCCATTTAGCATTTATAGACATTTATTGAAAACTAGATCCAGAGATTACAGTACTGTCCATAAGACAGTTCTCAATATCAGTCACTAATTTTTTAAAGATATTTATTTATTTGAGGGAGAGAGAGAGAGAAGGAGTGCATGAGTGGGGAAGGGAGGCAGAGGGAGAGAGGAAGAAGACTCCTTGCTGAGTGAGGAACCCAATGCCTCCCAATCCCATAACCCTGAGATCATGACCTGAGCCACCCCAGCATCCCTTAGTCAATAAATTTTTTAAGAGATTGAAATAATACAGAATGTTTTTTCTATCAACAATGGCATTAAATTAGGGATCGATAACAAAAAGATATCTGGAAAATTTCCCAAATATATGAACATTAAGGAACACATTTCTAAATAATCTGTGAATCAAAGAAAGAATTACTATGGGAATTGGAAAATATTCCAAACCAAATGGTAATGAAAACACATATCAAATTTTGTAAGGTGTGGTGAAATTTCCTTACAGGGAAATTTATAACTTGAATTGCTTATCTTAGAAAGTAAAAAAGATTTTAAGTAAATGAAGTAAGCTTCTACCTTAAGAAGTTAGAAAAAGAACAAAATAAGTAGAATAAAGGTGACAATAAAGATTAAGAAGACATTAACATAGTAGAAAACAAACTATAAAGAAAATCAAGAGATCTGAAAGTATCTTTAAAATTATCGATAAAATTGATTAGTCCATAGCAAGATTGATCAAGAGAAAAAGAGATAAAACACTAACAATATTAAGAATGAAAGAAGAGACATTGCAACATACAAGACATGCTAAAAATACAAAAAAGGGAATATTATGAACAATTTTATGCAAATAAATTCAAGAACTTAGAACAAATTCCTGGAAAAATACAACTTTCAAAAGCAAGAAAAAAATGGAAGATCTAAAAATATCTATTAAATGAATTTAATTTGTAATGGAAACATTCCACAAAGAGAGCTCTAGGTCCAGATGGTTCTTCTGTTGAATCCTATCAGAATTTAAAGATTAAAAAATACCAGTCTTACACAAAACTCTTTCAAAAACCATGACTGATGATACCAAGAACTAATGAAACAAAAAAACTTTTATAAATCAATATTCTTCATGAATATAGGCAGAAATGTATAATAAAATATTAATGATTAAATCCAGCAATATTTAAAAAAGGAAAATACATCACTAAGTGGTATTTATTCCAGGAATGCAAGGTTGATTTAACATTCAAATATGTCAGTGAAAATTGCAATATTGATGAAATAAAAGAGAAATACTGCATGATTGTATAGTGCAGAAAAGAGTTTTGGCAATATCCAACACGAGTTCATGCTTAAAAAGTCTTAGCAAACTAGGGATAGGAAGTGGTTTCCTCTTTTGAAAGAGCATATTTATAGTAAACTTGTAGTTGACATCATATCTAATGGAGAAATATTGCACATTTTCCTTTGTAAGATAGAAAACAAGGTAAGCATGTTCACTTTTACCACTTCTATTTGACATTACCCTGGATATTCTAGCTGTGCAACAAGGCAGGGAAAAGAAATAAATGACATAAAGATTATAAAGGAAGAAGTAAGTCTATCCTAATTTGCAGATGAAATGATTGTTTACATAGAAAATATGAAAAATTTACAAAAAAGAGAGAAAAACCCAAAATCATATCAGAACTAACAAATCAATATGAGGTTACAGGATATAATTCAATATACAAAATAGATATCATTTTTATATACCACCAATAAAAATTGGAAAACAAAATGTAAAAATGAAATATACAATATCATTAAAATATGAATTCTTATGATACATTTAACAAGAAAAATTCAAGCAATGCAAGATCTGTATCTTGAAAACTAGAAACATTGCAGAAGGTAATTAAAGAAAGCCTAAATAAATGCAAAAGTATACCATGTTTGTACTTGGAAAAACTCAATATTGCTGTGATGTACGTTCTCCTGAAATTGGCCTATAGATTCAACACCACCTCAGTCAGACGTCTCAGCAGGAACTTTTATAGACACTCACAAGCTGATGTGACAGTACTTATGGAAATACAAATGGCCTAAAATAACCAAAACTACTATGAGAAAGTTGAAGAAATGTGGAGTCCTGGCATGTCCTGATTTCAAAGTTTTCTGCTAATGCTCC
This sequence comes from Ailurus styani, assembly GCA_002007465.1. Lineage (NCBI taxonomy): Eukaryota > Metazoa > Chordata > Mammalia > Carnivora > Ailuridae > Ailurus > Ailurus styani. The sequence continues at coordinate 2,196,557 of LNAC01000033.1, read as the reverse complement.
GGTAATCCAGACAGTATGGGATTGGTGTCAGGATAAAGAAACAGACCGATGGAACACTGGAGAGTCCAGAAATTGACCCACATATATATGTTAATTTGATTTTTTTTGACAAGGGTACAAAGGAAATTAAGTAATGAAGATGTAATCTTTTCAACAAATTGTACAGGAAATTATACAAATGAAAACTAGATATCTGAGTGGGGGGGAAAATGAGCCTTGACATACTCCCTGTATAATCCACAAAAATTAATTTGAGATTGATAATAGACTCTAAGTGGAAGTGCAAACTATAAAACTTGCAAAAGGGAAAAACATAGGAGGGTATTTCTGTGGTATTAGAGTAAACCAAGATTTCTTAGAAAGGAGGTAAGAGGGCGCCTGGGTGGCTCAGTGGGTTAAAGCCTCTGCTTTCGGCTCAGGTCATGATCTCAGGGTCCTGGGATCGAGGCCCACATCGGGCTCCCTGCTCAGCGGGGAGCCTGCTTCCCCCCCCCTCTCTGCCTGCCTCTCTGCCTCCTTGTGATCTCTCTCCCTCTGTGAAAGAAATAAATAAAATCTTTAAAAAAAAAAAAAAGAAAGGAGGTAAGAAGCACGGACCATTAATAAAATATTAATTGGATTTTTTTCAAAATTAAAAATTTGTAAGAAAACAGAAAGGCAAACCTTCATAACCTTGGAGAAATTATTTGCAATACATGTATCTGATAAAAGACTTTTAACCTAGGGGCACGTGAATGGCTTAGTTGGTTAAGTGTCTGCCTTCAGGTCAGGTCATGATCACCAGGTCCTGGATCAAGCCCCACACTGGACTCCCAACTCAGCAGCGAGTCTGCTTCTCCTTCTGTCTCTCCCCCTGCTCATGGTTTCTCTCCCTCCCTCTCTCTCTCTCTATCTCTCATGAATAAATCTTAAAAAAAAAAGATTTTTATCCAGAATGCATAAAGAACTACAACTCAATAATAAAAAGACACAATCCAAAAAATTGCACAGAAGACTTGAAAAGACGCTTCACAAAAGAAGATAAAAGAATGGTAATGAGCCCATGAAACCCTGATCAACCATATTAGTCATCAGGGAAATAGAAATTAAAACCACAGTGATATACCACGATGCACCCACTGAAATGGGTTGAACTAGAGCCGATTGATGACACTCGATCCTGGTGACAGTGTGGAGCGACAAGAAAGTGCATTGCTGTTGGTTGTATAGTGACAGATATTTTGTCATTTCCTTTTAAGGTTAAATACACACCTACCCTATGACCAGCAATTCTGTCCCTAGGTATTTACCCAAAAGAGACAAAAGACTGCTCACAAGAAGATTTGTACAACAATGTTTACAGCAGCTTTATCAATAATAGCCCCAAATGGAAACAACCCGGATGTTCATCAACATGAGAATTGGATAAACCAGTTGTGGTATATTCATACAATGGAATTCTACTCAGCAAAATAAAAGAGCTATACCACCATTAACATGCAACAACATAAGTGAAGTTATAGATGTTATGTTTAGTTAAAGAATCTTGACACAAAGGAGTTAATAATATGACTCTATGCGTATGACGTTCATTTAATAAGGGGCAAAAGTAGTTGACGGTGTTACGGGGATCACAGACCAGAAGAGGATGGTATTGACTGGGAGGGAGTACAAAGCGGGAAACTTCTGTTTCTTTGTCCAGGTGATTATCTGGGTGTACACACATGTTAGAAATCATCAAGACGTAAACTTAAGATTTACGCATGTGATACATCTGACTGTATGCATTTTATACCTCAGTTAAAACATTTAAAGATAGAACTTAAACAGTGCCTCCAGCATCGAGATAGGCTGTTCACGTCACGTGCACTTCACCATCTTTTCATACATGAAGCTGGAAACTTAGCTTCCAACAGGAGGCCTCAGCCACTGAATCTTGCTATTCCAATTGAGGGAAAGAAGAAACAGCTAATGACAACAACAATTACCACGTGTCAGTTTTTTGCTAGACACCTTTCAGTGTCATACCAAAACACAGGGGTAGGTGCCCAGGCCAGCTAGCAAGCAGCATGGAATCTGGAGAGCGTGGTGACAGATGATGGGGTTTGATCTAGGCCAGTTGCCAGGATCACAGGAGTCTGACAAAACGTGAGGTGTTGAGGGCTGTCTCCGAAGGCAGGCGGATACACCTTAGAGGTTCTGAACCTTCTATTCAGGGATCTTGAGTTCTGGGAGGCTGGACCACAGGAAGCAGGGCCCTGGCTAAGGTGGAAGGCCCAGTCACGGACAGGTGGGCAAGTCACCCAGACAGGACAAAGGGACAAGATAGAACTTAGGTTCAGAGAAACTCAAATCTATGGGGACATGTGCCAAACTCTGGGCTAATGTTTGAAGAGCATAGCAAGGAAATGACATTTTTCTAGTTTATGGCTCACTGATTACTAGTGAATTTGACTCGGTGTAAGCGGCTGAATACTGAACAGCAGTTTCTTTTTCAATTTTGTCTATCCTGGTTTTTTTCTAGCTTTGTGAACATCATGTAAATTTAAGGTGCACAATGTGGTGATTTGATACACATATAATATTGTGAAATGATTACTATAATAGTGTTATTAATACACATATCATCTTATGTGAGTAGATTTTTGCAAGGGTTGGGGGATATGAGACATTTAAGATCCAGTCCTTTAGCAGCTTTTATATATAATACAGTATTGTTAACTGTTGTCATTACACTGTACATTAGATCTCCAGAACTTACTCATCTTATAACTGAGAGTTGGTACCCTGTGACCATCTTCACCCATTTCCTCCACCCCAACCCCTGGCAGCCACCATCTACTCTGTTTCTGCAACTTCAGCTTTTTTATATTCCACATAAAAATAAGTTCATATAGTATCTTTCTACATCTGACTTATTTTACTTAGCCCACAAGGTCCGTCCATGTTGCGAATGGCCGGATGTCCTTCTTTTTCGTGGCGGAATAATTTTCCTTTGTTTATATATACACATCTTTATCCATTCCTCTGGAGACACACACTGGGGTTGCTTCCATATCTTGGCTTGTGTGAATAATATTGCAATGAATATAGGAGTACAGATAGTGATTTCATTACTTTCAGATATATTCCAGAATTGGGATTGCTGGATGATATGGTAGTTCCATTTTTAATTTCTTGAAGACCATACTGTTTTCCGTAGTGGCTATACCGATTTATATTCCCACCAATAGTGCTCAATGATTCCTGTTTCTTGCCAACACTTGCTATCTCTTGTCTTTTTGACACTAACCATTCTGACAGGTGTGAGGCAATATCTCACTGTGGTTTTTTTTTTTAATTTTATTTTTATTATTTGCCCAAGGGGTACAGGTCTGTGAATCATCAGGCTTACATCTTTCACAGCATTCACCTCTCACTGTGGTTTTGATTTGCATTTCCCTGATGCTTAGTGATACTGAACATCTTTTCATGTGTCGGTCTGTCTTCTTTGGGAAAATGTCTATTCAGGTCCTTCACTTATTTCTTAAATAAGCAGAATTTTTTTTTACTATTAAGTTATATGGGTTCCTTATATATTTTGGATATTAACACCTTATCACATAGACAGTTTGCAAATAATTTCTCCCATTCCATAGATTGCCAGTTCATTTTGTTGTTGTTTTTTATTTTCTGTGCTGAAGCTTTTTAATTTAATGTAGTTCCACTTGTCTATTTTTATTTTTGTTGCCTGTGCTTTGATGTCATATCCAAAAAAATCATTACCAAGACCAATGTCAAGGAGCTTTTTTCTGATGTTTTCTTCTAGGAGTTTTAAGTTTTCTGGTCTTATATTTGAGTCTTTAATCCATTTTGAGTTAATTTTGTGAGTGGTGTAAGATAGGTGTCCAATTTCATTCTTCTGCATGTGGCTATCCAGTTTTCCCAGTACTAGTTTTTGAAGAGATTATCCTTTCCCCACTGAGTATTTTTGGCTCTCTAGTCAAATAGTAGCTGACTGTATATGGTGGGGGGAGGGGGGGGACGGTGTTTTCCAGTCTCTTAATTCTGTTCCATTGGTCTACACATCCTTTTTTTATGCTAGTACCATGCTGTTTTGATTACTGTGGTTTTGTTTGAAATCAGGAAGTGTGATATCATTAGCTTCATTCTTTCTCAGGATTGCTTTGACTATTCAGGGTCTTTGTGGTGCCACATGAATTTTAGGATTGTTTTTTCTCTTTTCTGGGGCAAATGCCATTAGGATTTTGATAGGTATTGCATCGAATCTAGATGGCTTTGGTTAGTATGGACACATAAGCAATACTAGTTCTTCTGTTCCTTGGATATATGAGATATCCTTCTTTCCATTTATTTGTGTCTTCAGTTTCTTTCATCGGTGTCTTTTAGTTTTAGGTGTACAGATCTTTCACCTCCTTGCTTAAATTTGTTCCTAAGTATTTTATTGTTTTTTGATGCCACCATAAATGGGATTTTTCAGATATTTTGTTGTTAGTGTATAGAGACATGACTGATTTCTGTATCAGTTTGATTTTGTAACCCACACCTTTACTGAATTCATTTATTCTAATGGCTTTTTGGTGGAGTCTTTAGGATTTTCTCTATATAAGATCATATCATCTGCAAATAGAGATAATTTTGCTTCTTCTTTTCTAGTTTAGATCCCTCTCATTTCTTTTTCTTGCCTAATTCCTCTGACTAGGACTGCTAGTATTATGCTCAGTAGGAGTGGTAAGAGTTGGTACCTTGGCTTGTTCCTCACCTTAGAAGAAAAGTTTTCAACCTTTCACTGTTGAGTATGATGTTAGCTTTGGGCTTGAACACCAGTTTCTTGAGGTTCTCTGTGATTAGGGGGTAGACTTAGCCAGAGGCTCAATGCTGCTGGAGACTCTAGTATTGTGGTAAACAGGAACGAACCTATTATTCTATTTCATTCTGCCTTTCCACAAGGCCAATAGGCAGACCTCTGTGTTCATCTGGGATCAAGGACTTTATTTAAGTTCCTACTGTAATGAATGGTAGCCTAAAGCCCAGTGCTTTGTGATACAGCCAACAACCTGATTGCCAGAAAGGGGATATGGTAAAGTTGTCAGATCACAGGCTGACCGTCAGGCTGAGACACTAGGGATGGAGCCCACAGGTGGTGTATGACATTAGGACACCATTTCATGTAGTATTCTAATAATGTAAAGGAAGGAGTCAGATACATCCCATAAAGGACTTAACAGCTCCTAGTCCAGTCTCTCCACCGAGGCAGTGCTAAGTCCCGCCCATCCACCTGCTAGCTTAGTGGCTTGGTGGTGGGAATGGACAGTCAGGCATGGACCTATAATTTCACGTGGCAGCTCTTGGCAGACTTGTTGCCCATCCTTCCCTGCTTGCCAGCACCTCAGGCTATTGGAATAGGCTGTTTTATTGTTGTTGTTTATTAATTTCCAGTGTTAATTCCCCTCTTTCTCACAAGTGCCTCAAGTCCCTCTCCCTCCCAAACCACAGAAGCTCACACAGAAGTTATCTCAACATTCTGCAAAGTATGCTGTTTCAAGATTTCTGAAAGGTTAGCCAAAAATAAAAAGCCTTTTATGGACAGTGAAATAAACATGTTTCATTGGAACTTCAGATATATATTTACATAAATAATTAGGGGAAAAAAAGAGAGAAGACCTGTAAAGATGTTTATTTTTACTGAATAGTTCCTTGTTTAAAAGATGTTGCTCCCCAGTGACCTAGTACACCAATCACTCTGCGAGTCCGGTACTGTAGAAATGACCAAGGCATGATGGCTGTCCTCCTTGGACTCAGCCTGGCAAGGGAGATGGCAGGAGCATGGGTCAAGGGGAAGTGCATCGAGAGAGGTCTGGAGCAGAGGGAGGGCTACCCCATTCTGTGGGTAAGGGTGGCCCATGGAATCGAGTGCCCCATGCTGAGTCTTGCCTGGTAAGCAGCAGAGCGTGGCATTTTGCACCATCCCCAGGCAGAAGCGGGCAGGACCTTCCAGGCAAGGCGTGGGATGTGAGTAAGCAACTGGCATATTCAGGCTGAGCCTCAAGGCGGTCCACATCCTGGGTCCTGGGCTAGAGTAGCTAGCGAGAGAGTGACCATGGCGGCCGGTAGGCCCTCATGGCAGTGAGCCTTGTGTCCCCTACCCTCTACCCTCCCTGCAGGTGACGGGCTGTGGCCTGAGCACATTGGTATCAGGAAGGTCATTCTGGAGTCATAGCTGTGAGGGTGACTCTTTAGAAGGCCACAGTAACCATCATCCCAGAGGAGTTAAGACACAGCCTGAGCCATGGGGTGGTGACAGTGATCATGAAGGGTGGTCAGTGAAACTTGGGTTTGATGGGGGAACAAGCAAAAGATGGGGTCAAGGTTGGTCCCAGGGCTCCAGCTCATGCACCAGGAGGATAGGATGCTATTCCTGGAGAAGGAAACACGGAGCTCTAAGGAATTCCAAGCTGCAGTGGGTCCTGTGCTGTCCAAATCCCCCAGGGGGTGGGATTTCTGTGTGCTCTACCCCTTGCCTTTTACTCACAGCCCCAAGAATGCCTCTTCCTGCTGCAGAGATTCAGGAAACAAAGATCTTGAGGCCTAATATCTTTCACATATTAAATGTACATTGTTCTGCCTTCTGTCCACTTTAGGCAGTCACTAAGGGCAGTCAGGTTCCATAACACAGTCTTAGGCTAATGTGAAGATCATATTATTGAAACAAGATCTTTCCAGCTGATCGTACTCCAAATGCATGCTTTGGTGCCTGTAAAATCTATTTAAGGCCTCCTGATTCCTCCCTTCTTTTCCTCCATCACCAGAACTGTTAGAAGGAACTTTTAAAATGAGGAAGTGGTTAAGAAAGGGAGAAGGTATCAAACACTTGTTTATTTACAAATCCGTTGTTGGAAATTATCAAGATTGATTTCAGGAGCAGAGAGTTCAAATGAATGCTAAATGTCAAAGAGAATGTATCATCCGACAATCATTTTCTATTTTGAAAGGCTAAGTAATGAGAAGCAGACTCTTAATTTAACACAAAAAGGAAAAAGGAGGAGAAATTAGGAAGTAATACATTCAATTATAGGAGCCCTTTGCCAAGATCCTATTGATTTCATGTACTGACAATTTCAGTTAAGCCTTAACAGGGGAAAGATTTAGCAACCCGTCAGATCAAACATGTGTGGCCCCCCACTCCTGGAACTAGTGTGTGTGTAACAAAAATAGTTAGGTCTTCTCTAGGAATGGGCTCCATCTTTGGGGTCTGTTCATATTGCGAAGCCCAAGACCAGAGCTTGGAGGACACTGCAGGTGAGGGAAAGGGCTGCAAACACCTTGGCAGACCCCAGAAAATCTGATAGACACCGTAACTGTGGTGCAGGGAGAGGTGGACCAGAAGCCTCGTGTCCTGTTTTTACGTAGATCCCACTTTACTGAATTCCCTCTTGCGATTTCTCTGCCCTCTGAAGCCAGTTTCTTTTCCAGTCCCTCCCCTTGTGTCCATGTCTACCTCTGTGTGACGGGGTGGCTTGAGGTAGTCATTGGCCCTGACCACTGTCCTGGGTTCTGGGCTGGTCACAGTCCTGCCCGGGTCAGCACAGTGCTTACACGGCAGTGTGGGATGGGCTTCCAAGGATGGATGTGCTGCTTGGTGGAAGCCCAGCCCACACGGGGGAGGGGCAGCTGTTGGGAGGCTTCCTGAACCCAGAGGAGGCAGTCAGGTAGGGCAGAGGGCAGGAGGAGGGAACTGCACGTGAAAATATCTGAAGCAAGAGAGGGAGCATGTCCTGAGACTGGATGTAGTTCAAGGTGGAGAGGAGCCGTGGTGTGTGTGTGTGGCGGGGGGACACACGTGCACATATGTCTTGTAATGCATGTTTATTGACGACCTGCACCCAGCACCACTGGGGAAGGAGAGCAGGCTGTCTATAGGGGAAGCCCCCGTGTGAACAGTGAAGGCCAAGTGGGGTGACGTCTTTGCTAGGACAGCTGTTCTGAACAAGCTCTGTTAGGGACTGGAAATGACAGGTCTAGCAGGGATTCCTCTGGCAGGTTGTACTCTTTGGAGCCGCATCCGTCTGTGTTCCAGTGAGCTATCTAGGAATGGTTACTGGACTTTTCTGGGACTTACTATATAATCAGAGTGTCTTTCTTAGTACAGACACAAGCACTGTGGGGCAGATGGATGTGACCAGGAAGCCTTAGTTGTTGGACCCCTTCCTACTCTCATGCCATTCGTCATTCTTATGTTGTATTTCTCTAGGAAAACATGTGAATCCCAGGCTTTCACTCCAAGAGTTTATCACCCCGAACAAGGGCTGTTCCATCTACCCCCAGCCCTGTGGTCCTGCCACCTTCTCAGAGAAGAGATTCTCGTGCAGTGGAACCTGGTCCATGGCTGGGATGGGCAAGTGTCTGGGGATGGGCTTAGTAGACAGAAGGCCACTGACCCAGGTTCTGAGACTAGACGTGAACCCCACAGCTGGCCCTTTCCCTTAGGCTCCCAAAGCCAGGACACAGCCCTGTCTGGGGCATTTGGAGCATACTTACTTTTCCTTCTCATAGGAAACAAACTGGAACAGTAGATATAACGGTGTCCTGCTGTGTCCTTTCTCCTGGGATATAGTAGGACGTTGAGCTAGATGTGCTTCTGTGACTGTTCTGGAATTACAATGCATGTTCAAAGGGCTGAGGTGCAGAGAAACTCATACTCCCGGTTCAGAAAGCTGCCAGTGAGCTGCCAGCTCTCGGACTCCGACACCCTGCTTTCTGTGGGACACTAGGACAGAACTGACCAACCCCCGGCCACCAATGCAGGAGGAGGCCGGGGCCTTCTGGAGAAGACAGGATTCAGGAAGAATGGCTGTGGTGAGGAGGAGAGGGGTCCCCTTCCCCAAGCCAATCAGAGGAAGCTAAGTTAAATCCGGAGGAAAGTCTAAAGGGAAAAGGAAGAATTAATTTGGTGTGCGAACACCTAAGAGAGGAGTGAAAAGGGAAGCAGTGGATTTAGCCCCTGAGAAAAGACAGAACAGAGGGGTGGGGGGAGAATGAAAAACAGAAGGGCAAGAAAAACCTAGAAAAACAGAAACCCTAGAAAAATAGAAAAAATATAGAACAGCAGAAAAATACAGAAAAATTAAAAATATAAAAGGATGGAAGAGCAGTTGAGTAAGGCTTGAAGCAGAGATGGAAAGAAGAACTCAAGAGAAAGAGGGGGAACTATACAAAATTTTTTAAAAAGAAAGACATAAAGGGGTGCCTGGGTGGCTCAGTCAGTTAAACATCCAAGTCTTGGTTTCTGCTCAGGTCATGATCTCAGGGTCGTGAGATCCAGCCCCATGTTGGGCTCCATGCTGGGTGTGGAGACTGCTTGAGACCCTCTCTCTGCCTGCCCCTCCCGACCCCCACTCTTTCTCTCAAAGAAAGAAAAAAAGAAAGAAAGAAAGAAAGAAAGAAAGAAAGAAAGAAAGAAAGAAAGAAAGAAAGAAAAGAAAGAAAAAGGAAGACATAAAAAAATATAAGAAGGCAAAAAAATATATAAAGACCCCCCCACCCCCTATCCCTCTCCTGAAAGGCAAGACAGAATGTCAGGTAAGAGGAGCAATGGGAAGGCAGAGATGTGGGCTGAGCAGGTGAGGAGTAGCCCTTCCTGGTCTGGCCGTTAGCTCTGTGAGGATACCCCTGAAGAGGCAAAGCAGCCTTTGGAGGAGGTGTGGCCCTGCTGACACCTTGATTATGACTTCTAGCCTCTAGAACTGTGAGAGTATACATTTCTGTTATGTGACGTCACCAGGATTGTGGATACGTGTTACAGCAACCTTAATAAAACTCCTTCGTGTGACTTTACCTGTTCCTATGCTCACAAGATAGGTAAGTTCCAAGCAAAGCAATGGGAAAAGGACAAAGGAAATAAAGGCACATGCTAGGTCAGGCTGCATTTTTTTTTTCCGGAAAACAGTAGCTTTCACAGAAGCACCCCCAGTAGACTTCTGCCCACTCCCCTTGGCCATGGGGTCTACACATCTAACTAGCTGTAAGAGAGCCCGGGGAGGTGAGCATTTTTAAAAATCAACTTTTATTTTATATATATATATAATTAATATATATTAAAATTGACCAATTTTAAGTATACAATTAAAGAGTTTTGGACTCTTGGAAAACAGATTTTTCTTCTCAAATAAGATTGCCTTTTTTATAATTTAATATAAATGGAATGGCATAGTATATAGACTTTCGTATTTGAGATCTATATAAACTGTTGGGTGTACTAATAGTTTGTTCCTTTTTGTGCAGAAGTATTCCTTTGTATGGCTATAGTATAATTTGTTTACCCATTAACCAACTGAGGGACATATGGATTGATTGCAGCTGGGCTATTATGAATGAAGTTTCTGTGAATGTTCTCATACAAAGCTTCGCATGGGCAGATATTTTTATTTATCTTGTGGAAATATCTAGGAGTGGAATGGTTGCATTCTATGGCACCTGTGCGTTTATTGATAAGAAACCACCAGACTGTCTCCCAAAGTGGCTGCACCATTTTGCCATTTTGCCACTCCCACCCGCAATGAGTTCTGGTTGTCCCGCCTCCTCACCAATACTTGGTATTTCCAGTCTTATTCGTGTCACCCATGCTGGCGGATGTGTCGTGGTTTCTCATTATGGTGTTAATTCACATTTCTCAAATCTGTTTCATGTGTTTACTTGCCATTCATTTATCGTCTTCGATGAAGTGTCTGTTCAAACTTTTTGCCCATTTGTTAAAGTGGGTTTTGTTTTCTTACTATTGAGTTGTAAGCTGTCTATGTAAATTCTGTATAGACATCCTTTACTACATACATGATTTTTCAAATATTTTCTCCTAATCCATTACTTGTCTTTTCATTTCTTTAAGTGTCTTTAAAGAGTAGAATTTTAATTTTGATGAAATTCAGCCTTTTTGTGTCTTATCTCACAAAATCTTTGCCTATCCCAGTGTCACTAAGATATTCTCCCACGGTTTCTTCTAGAATTTTATTTTAGGTTTAAGTCTTATATTTAGGTTTGTGATCCACTTCAGGTTAATTTATGAATATGGTGTGAAGTAAGGGTTGAGTTTCATTTATTTGTTTGTTTGCTTTTGTATGTGAATGTTTGGTTGCTCTGGCACTGCTGGAAAAACTTTTTTTCCCCCATTCAATTACCCTGGTACCTTTGTTGAAAATCAGTTGACCATGCCTGTGTGGCTCTTTCTCTGGACTCTTTTTACCCCCATTCATCTGTATTTCTATTCTTATTCCAATACCATACTGTTGTATTTACTATAGCTTTATACTAAGTCTTGAGATCAGCTAGTGTGAATCCTCCAACTTTTTTTTTCTTAAAATGGTTTTGATTATCCTAGGTCCTCTGTATTTCCAAATAAGGTTTACAATCAGCTTGTCAAGTTCTACACATGCAAAAGTCTGCTGGGATTTTGCTTGACATTGTTCTGATTCCATAGATCACTGTGAGAAATGACATCTTAGCCATGGAGAGTTTTCTGGCCTGTGAGCACAGTATAGCTCTCCCTTCATTTCTATGCTCCGTTTCAATTTTTTTCTGCAATGTTTTTTCCTTTCCACATACAGATATTACATTTGCCGTGTAAAATGTACCTGTGAGTATTTCATATGTTTGATGCTATTGCAATGGTATTTTTATTTCAAGTACCAATTATCCATTGCTAGAATATAGAAATTCGATTGATTTTTTTTTCAAAATCTTGCATCTTGTGACTTTGCTGCTTAATTTGCTAATTAGTTTTAGTAGTTTTATGATACACTCCTTAGGACTTTTTACATAGAAAAATCATGTCTTTTTGGATGAAGACAGTTTTACTTATTCCTTGCTAGTCTCTATACCTTTAATTTCTTTTTCTTGCCTTATTATCCTGGCTGGAATCTACAGTACGACACTGAGTAGAAGTGATGACAGACATTCTTTTCTTCCCAATCCTAGGGGGAGAGCACTCAGTCTTTACTACTAAGTGTGATGTTAGCTGGGGTTTTTTTGATAGATCCTCTGTAGGGAGATAAGTATTTTTAACTGGATATATTGCTGCCCAAAGCTATTGGGGATTTTTCTAGAAAAGAAGAGGGGAGAATGGACATGGGCATCCATCAAAAGGGAGGCCAACAGGGGTTTCTTTATGAGTTCAGCCCTATCTTAACTGTGTGATGATTTATTAGGAAGTAAGCATTTATTTCCATTAGAGGTTTTAAGTGTGCAGTATGGCTCACATTACACATGACCATATGTGACAATGCATCTTTGTGAACTGTGTTTGGGAGGGACAGGTGTTGCCAGGGAACCAACTCCCCATTAGTCCATTGGGAGGCAGTGTAGCCTGTGGTTAGAAACACGGGCTCAGAAGCCCGGGTGCCCAGTCCCAGTCCAGCTCTGCAACCCTGGGCAAATTCCTTAACCTGTGTCAGTTTTCCACCTACAAAATGAAGGTATCAAAAGATGTCAGTAATTCCTACCTCTAGGGCTTCTGAAGACTCAACGACGAGCAAATGCAATTAAGAGCTTAAAACAGCGTCTGTTGTCTGGTACATTTTAAGAAGGCTTTAGTTTGCATAAGACTAAGTTACACAGAAGTTTTCAGTAGCAGGTTTACTGCTTGAAGTAAAGAACAGCCACCCATTAAAAAAAAAAGTCCACTCTCCAGAAACCTCTTATTAAGGTTTTGGGTTTTTGTTTTGTTTTGTTTTTTTGTTTTGTTTTGTTTTGGTTGGTTTTTTTTTTAAGATTTTATTTATTTATTTGACAGAGAGATTACAAGTAGGCAGAGAGGTAGGCAGAGAGAGAGGAGGAAGCAGGCTCCCGGCTGAGCAGGGAGCCCGAAGCAGGACCTGATCCCAGGACGCTGAGATCATGACCTGAGCCAAAGGCAGAGGCTTTAACCCCCTGAGCCACCCAGGCGCCCCCTTATTAAGGTTTTGTAAAGAGAGAGGGTGAGATACTTGATTTCTGTTGTTTTGCATGTTATTGGTGTAATAAATACATTTAAAAATCTTGAGCACTGCACAGGCAATTATCAGCTGGGTTAAAACTGTGGGCAGTGACACCGCAGAGTTCACACTGACTCTACACTTAAAGCTGAACCAGAGTTTGACCTTCTGATCTGCTTGTTTTGACCACTTGACAATGGGCTGGAATGGGACCCCACACTCTGTTCCTGGTCTGCTCCCCTTGGACGTGTGGACCACGTGCAGATGCAGCCCCCAGTTATTTCTTGCCAGTAAACTTGAACTCAAGGGAACAGAGACTTCTCAGTCGCTTTCCCGGACATCTACCTTTCTATCAACATGTTCCAAGTCCTAGGTGCCATCCTTCAATGGGGGGGTAAGTCCTGCCAGCCTTCCTGTCTGTAGTGGGGTGCAAGGGGGCACTTGCCAGCAGGGACGAGGTTACACTGAGCCTGCTCAAGTGGGTCCTGCTGCAGCACTGTGATGTTGACATATAAGGAAAAGCACTTAGGAGAAGCTGGCAGGCCTTCAAGGGGCCTTTCCCCTTAACTTGAACTTGTTTTTTGTTTTGTTTTGTTTTGTTTTTTGCCTTGTACTTTTTGAGGGTGCAGTCACAACAAGTTTTGTAAAGGGCCTTCTTCAGTGTTTTCGCATCTGAACTCCCTTCTTCATGCATATATTGTCCAGCCAATTGTCTGTTTCCGGTTTTCTCTCCATCAGGCCAGTGAAAGACCTAAGTGTATATGTTTAGTTTTTTAAAAATGTAAGAGTGCCGTCAGTTCTGTTCGGACACCTCGGCACACTATTTTACCTTTCCTCTCTCCTTCCCATACGGTGTGGCGGAACAGCCGACACGTGTTTGGGAGAGTCCGTCCAGCAGGCCCCAGCACGGATTACCCGGCGTTTTCCTCTGCCGTGCAATGGGGAGAGCTTGGGTATGTGGCCAGCTCTTGTCCTCACCTCTGCCCGAGATGTTCTCCAGCCCGTTCCTTGAGAGTTGCATTCTCTATCACACCTTTTCAACTATCACTTTGATCCCAGCACCAAGAGATACTGATTCAGGGACCAAGACAGACATTATCCTCTCCCTTGACTGTCATAAGACCCAGTTAGGTGGGGACTCCAAGGCACATGTGACATGGTCCTCCACACTGTGCCTGCTGCTGCAGGTAATCATGCTAAATTATACATGGGTAGAGGCTTTCTGCAGTGCTGTTTTTCCACTGGAGCACAAAGCACTCTGTTAGGAGAGGGCTTTGACAAAGTGAGTCCTCCAGGCCCTGCAGGAACCACGGAGCTGCAGGGGGCAGGGTACCTTCCGACCATAGGGCTCGGCGTGTGAGTTTAAAACAAATGGGAAGCAGATGCATAGAGTCTGACTTTCTGTTTGAGTGTTATTTCTTTGAGCAAAGACAAGGGCTGAAAATTTAAATATCAAACTGTTAGGTTTTCGAAACAAAAAAAAAAAGGCAAGAAGAAACAAAAAGTCAGAAGTGACAAATTTAACACTCCTCCCTGGTCAGATAAGAATCTGCCCTTAGCTCCACCTAAATGACTAACTGCCGGCTCCGTGATTCGGCATCTTTCTCTTGGTGTATTTTCTTCATCCTTATCTTCTTCTAATTCTCTTTCCTCACTTCTCGCCAACTAAAAACAAGCAAAAAACAAAACAGAACAAAACAAAAAACCCCAAAAAACAAAGCGAAGAACAAAGCCCAACCACTCCCTTCGTTGGAGTGATTGAAAGAGCACCTTGCACAGGGTAGACCGGCTAAAGGGACCGGTCAGGTGGAGGGAGGACGTGGAGGTGCTGGGCATGCAGTCTCCACACTCCTGGGAGCTCCTCCCACACATCACACCGGGCCACTGCCAAATGCCTGTTCTGGAGACCTAATGGGCATTCGAGAGAAACAACTTGAAAATTAATAGAAGTACCTGCCTACAATGGAAGGAAGGAGGGAGGGAAGGCAGGTTCGTTTTGCTGCAGATTAGATTTATGCAGTTCAATCTGGTATTTACAGTTCTCCAGGCAGAGAGCAACTAGGTTAACAGCGTCACTTTATTGGTGCGCACACTCTCCCCTTCGCATTGTTTGCTGGACGCCTGTTCCATCTCGAGAGTCGGCAGCTGGTGGTGGCCATGTTTGCTGTGTGTGAGGAATTCCTACAAGCATATAAGCTGGACTCACAGTACACTGATGGCCTTTCTTCATCAACAAATAGCTTCTGTGGGTCACGGAGGCCAGCCTTGCAACCTACCCAGGCTTGAGGTTTTATCGAAAATGTGCAAATTTGCCATCTGCCTTGCTTCTGAGTTCTGTTCTCTGAGAAGATCATCAGCAGTTCCTTTCGTTCTGTCCATTTGACAGGTGAGGACCAAGAAAGAGGACTTTTTCAGTGCCTGGAACGCGTGTCTTCATCATGTTGTCTCCCTGTCTCTGGCACACATCCACAGAGGTCAGTTGGCTCTTGCTGAATATTTGTAATTAGGCGGTCAGAGGGCCGCAAGGGAACAAGACTGCAGACAAAGGACAGTTCGCACACCAGGCTGAGCCCTCATGCTGAACGTAGGGCCTGAAATAACTTAACCCCCTACTTACCAGGTACACTGACCAAACAACACCCACAAAACCCAACGCTAAACTCCAGAACAGTGCCTCTGACACAACCCAATGGCTGCCAACAGCACGGGTTCAATAGAAGCCTGCTGGAGAATGGCAGGCCCCTCAGCAGTGCCCCTCTGCCCAACAGGGACCGCCATTCCCAAGTAAACAAACCGGAGGGTGCACACACAGATAAAGGGAGGGTGTTCACTTAGGATCACAGGGTGTTCACATAGGCACGGTTCTGCCCCCCAGGAACATTTAGCGATATCTGGAGACTTTTTTTGTTGCCACAAATGAGCAGGGGTTGCTAGTGGACAGAGGCCAGGGACGCTACTAAACACCCCACAGGCTGTGAACAGCACCCACAGCAAAGAGTTATCCTGCCTCCATGTCAGCAGCACCGACACTGAGAAAACGTGACTGTCCATTTTGACCTCAACAAACCCAAATCACAGAAAATAAAAGGAGACTTTGAAAACAGGGTAAGATCCACCAAGATAGGGCAAATTATTCTTGAAAACTTTGTGTAGCATCAAGAATCATTCGTTCATTCATCATATACTCTTACTCCAAGGGGGAAAAGTCTTAAAGGGAGAAAGCTCTCGCTGTGCTTGTGTGCCGTGTGGGGTTTTCCGCCCACCAAGGTTACGGCTGGCCCTGGGAAGGCAGGGTCAGGTTTGGTCACCATCACAGCTCCAGGGCCTGGCTCCCCGTCCTGGCGTGTCCTCAGACACCATCTCGTGGGGTGCAGTTCCTGGAGGGGTTCTGTGAAGAGTCAAGCCAGCAACCCAGAAGTGCCAGCATCCCACCCGACCTCACGGCCTAGCCACCACCCTCCCTCCCCAACCAGGCAGTACCGGAAGAGCAGAGCGGCATGTTGTTAGTCACTGTGGGGTGGCTGGGCCCCTCCCCGAGAGCTGGCGATAGCCAGACTGGGGCGAGTGGACTGCGCCTGGCCTCTTCTTTCCCTCAAGGCACAGTCCAGCACTTGGGACCGTGGTGAGCCTCATGACACAGGGCTCAAGAGTGCAGACAGGAATGAGAACGCACAAGTGACTATGCCCCGAGCACGCGTTCCTCAGGGGGCCTGGGAGCACCACGCCCGGGAGCAGCCATTTTACACGGTGACCACGTTCCGTCGTAACCACGGCCTCATTAGCGCCCCAGATTTGGGTTGATTTCCTCCTTGTCCCCGGGGAGGGAAGGGAGGAGCACAGAGGGAGGCTGAGAGGGGCAGAGGGAGGACAAAAGAGTCCCTCCCCACAGGTCATTAAGGCATAGGACTGAGTTCCCTCATCTGTGGATCCAGAAATTTTAATTTGTCCACACACCCACAGTACATGAGGCTTAGGGGAATTGACTCACCTTAATCAAGCTCAAAGGGGACCGCTGTTTAAACCAGAATGCCAGTTTATTCATCATAATGAGAACCCAACTGCTGAATCGTTCGTACACGCTCGCCCTGTGGGGAACTCTCCACGTGGAATTCAGCGATAGTCAGAACGTTGCAGAAGGTTCGACTGTCAGGACAGCTCTCAGAGGAGCGTCTGAGTGTCCTTGCTGGCCTGCCTGCCGCAGAGACTGGGTCCTGGAGCCCGCAGGCCGTTTGCTTCCTGGACTGTCCTGGTGTGCTCAGCGCCAACCTCAGCCCCTGAGAAATTTAGGCAAACCCCCCCTCTTCTGCTGGTGGGGTGTTTTTTCAGATTTGTTGATCAGGCTAAAAGTTACCTGGCATGTAAAGCAGCACATGAGGCACCTTTACTGAAGGCACTTAGGTCCCAGGCCCTCTTCTGTACTCCGTGTAGACATGTATGTCTCCACTCTCTGGGCTGCCTGTGGCCCCAGCGCCTGGGCTCCCCTGCTTCTCCGTGTGCTGACCACAGAAAGGACCCTTCCCAGGATACGAGCAGGAGCCGTGTGGACCCCAAGTGAAACACTTCTAAACATGAGGAGATGGGATTAAATTTGAAGGCAGGCATTAAAGGATCCCTGAACTCATGCCTTTGCCTTGGAAACATGGACCATTATGCCTTGAACCACTAGTCCCATCTGTCGAGAGCATAATTAAGTTTTGTGTGAGGGTTGAGAACTCGGACTCCAGAGTCCAGTTAACTGAATGCAGAGGCTTTATTTACCTCTACCTGCTGTGTGACAGTGAGTGAATTAATCAACCTCTCTGAGCTTTTGTCTCATCTTTATTTATAAAATGGAGACAGTGTGATATTTACCTGATGGGGCTACTGAGAATATACTCAAAAGCCCTTACCTTAGCATCTGATCCATGGTTTGGGTTCAATAAAAATTTTTATTACTGTTAATTACTACTCTACAAAATCCTTAGTTCCCATTTCAAAGGTGGAACACTTAGATTCTTATTTCTTAAGTGTAAGAACAAGAGAATGATTAAGCAAGTTAGGTTCCAGTGTAGGAAGTCTTAACATGGGCAGGCAACATCAAAGATTTAATAGTGCCACAGCACAAAAGAAACCCGAATGGATTTCCTACTTTTTATTGGTTAATAGCCACAGTAGCAGAAGTGATTATTTTCAGGAAATTGGCCCCCGTCAGGGTCAGAGGAAGACGGTTTGGCTGTAGAAAGTAACAGAAGAAAAAATAAGAAGAATTAGTTCTATGACAGCGTCTAGAACTCCCAGGAATGTTTTGAAATGGAGAAAGCCATCAGTAATGAGGAGGTCTGAACAGACACGGAATGGGTTCTCATGGTAGGACCGCACCGAGTGCGCACAGCGCAGGGACCGTTCCGTCAGCATGTCGTGACATTTGAATAGCGTGCTGCGCCGCTGCCAGAGGTCCCCAGGCGATGGGAGAAGAAGTAGAAGGAGCCCATCTGTCTTCGGTGACCAGGCCCAGATGTTGTCTTTGGAGACTTTCAAAGAAAGAGCACAAAGGAGGGAAGGGTAGGATCAGTCCACGAAAGCACAGACCAGAATGTCAGCCCAGATGAAAATGAACTCAGAATCTAGCCATTTTTGTTAAGAACAAATGGGAAAAAAAAAAAAAAACAAACCTTCTGGCATTGGTATCCGTTGTCACCTGAAGAGTCGGGAAAACCATGTTTGAAATAAAAATGTTAAGTAGTCTCTAGTGGTTTCTGAAGTGGGATGAAACCATTACAATGATAAATTGTTATTTTTCTTTGATTCACGTTTTTATCTTGCCCTAGAAAGAGCAGCTCTGAAGCACAGGGCTGTCTGAACCCCTCAGGGTGTACCAATTCCTAAACAAAAAAAGAGAAACTAAGCACTTTTGCTAAATAAATTACATCCACCATTCTCCAGCTCCATGAAGAACTGTCTCTTGGTTTTTCCCTCCTCGGAGCTCGTAAGGTGCTCTCATTATGCTCCACAAGTCCCTTCTCCGGTTCTTAATAAAGTGACTAATAACTTAGAATGTTCGCATTAAGAGCACATTGTAATTATGATTAGAATATATAAGTAGTGTGGCTTTCTGCCTGTCAGAGGATTAATTTCAGACTCCTCTCAGGGACGATTTGTTTCCAAACAAGACTTTCTTTGTTAATAGAAATGTGATCATATGCGTTATTACAGCCTTCTTTCTGTATTTTATCCATGAGTGCTTGCACCAGTACCCTTCATGGGATCAGCATTTTCGCCCCCTTTGTTAATGGGGCTATTCTTTGCACAAACTACATTCACCTCGACTTCATTTTAGCTTGGCATTCATCTTCCAGGGAACTAGGGGAATATACTTACCCCCTCAATGAATGTGCATTTCGTTTTTCAAGCTCAGAAAAAGAAAAAGCCATAACTTCATCCAGGAGTCCCGTGTGAATTTAGGTCCTCGTCGCCCCCCCCCCTTACACTCCACTACAGAAGTGCCCCAAGACCCTGAGTCCTCTGCACTTGAAGAGCAAACCTGCCCTCTGGGGCAGAACTGAACTTGAAAGTCAACACACCTTATTTGAATACAGATTTCTTCAGCGTGTTTTGCTGCTGTTGCTGGAGATGGAGGTCTGGCAGGTGGGGAAGAAGGGCAAGAGCCACAGGTGTTGTGTGGGCTGGGACAACCTGTGTGCCTTCCTTTCCCAGGGGACCCTCTGCTGGGCGGGATGATATTTAGAGGCAGTCCCAGGCTGCCCTGACATGTGGTCTGGGGTGCGAGGGAGGAGATTTAGGTACCGCTGCCCTTGATGCTGACCTTCCTCTTTGTCTAGCACCCGTTAACCACGTGGGTGGTAGAAGCAGGCGAGGGGTTCTGGAGAGCCAAGAATGGGCAGGCAGGATTTGCAGCAGCAAATCTCAGAGGGCCCAAGGGAGAAGAAAAAGACCATCTCCAGCTTTGTTCCCTCTGTCCCAGTCACACGGCTAAACCTCAGACCCCTTCATTCCTGAGAGTGAAAGGTACAGCGGGGAGCAGAGGGTCCCCATTTCAGAGCACGAGACACCAGGGAGAGCCCATGCGACTATTCCAGTCCTCTGCTGGAGTAGCTAGGTCCCTAACGCCCGAAGTCCGGGACAGCAGAGAGGGGCCGTCTGGGATGCCAGGAGATGACACCCAACCGGGAGAAAAGGAAGTGAGAACTCACCTCCCCTGAGCTTGCACAAGATTGTTCCAAGGGCCAGAGATGCGAGTGGAGGCTCCTGCTGAGGGAGGCACCCATGAAGGGAGACTGTTTTAAGTAGGAGCATGGCAGTACTTTGGACTCGTGCAGATGGGGGCTCTTATAAAAAGGAACGAAGAAGAATTGTGACTGAATTTGAAGCTCTGCTACACACCAACTCTTGGCCGAGCGTGCAGCATCGCTTCATGAACAAATGGACACAGGAAGAGAAAGTTCTGCAGCGCAGACTGCCCGACATTGTGTGGCGTTCTTAGCCTTTCTCCTTCTGGGAAAGTGGGTGACAGACAGAGCGTGGCTCCCAGGCTTCTGAGAGTCTACAGAAGAGCTCCTCTCCAGCACTGGGAAGGTTGCTCCGTCCTCATGAGGCTGGGGTTTCTCCCCCAGAGCCTGGCCTTCTCCCGTGGCTGCATAGGTAAACCTGCAGATTGCATCAGCCCAACCCGAAGACTCCAAGTACTGCTCCCCCAAGCAGTGCCTTCACACTGGCTTCACTCGGGGTCCGGGCCCCTGAGGCCCCTCAGCTCCCCACGGGGGAGTGTGTCACTGAGAAAGCTCTCTTGAGAGGACTCTGCTAACTCACTCTTCTTTGAAGGAGGTGACAATTTTTGAAAGAGTTTTGTGGCAAATGACCCAAGGACTCTGTTGCACTGGGAAGAAGGGGACAAGTGGAAAAAGCCAAGTCTAACTCTTGCATGATATCTGCTCTGTGGAGGAGACGGTTAAGAACAGAATTTAGCTGCGGTACTTGACCCAGATGCTAATAAAATGTCACTTACCCCTGGAGCCCCAGTGTCTTGGCCGACTGTAACGTTCACTGCAGCCTCTATCTGTGGAGGGTTTCCCTGGGCCGGAGCCATGTCAGGTCTTCGGTTTCCACAAGCTCCCAAAGCCTGTTGAGAAACTAGCTCAGAGGAGGAACCAACTGCGGGCTTCACCCTCGGGCTGGCTAACCCCAAATCTTCGCTCAGAAAAGCTTTTTAGGCCTCAGATTTTGAGGGAAACCCTCCCACTACCCACTCTCCAAGGGTTTTCCTTCCTACAGATAAACACCAGAGGCTGGGAGTTCTAGCATTCTTGAAATTTTGGAGATTTTTCCTTGTGTATTTCTTTGACTCATACTTTCCTATATTGAAGTTGGCCTGTACTGCTTTTCACCACTCTTACTGCATTTGTCTCCGAATGATGCGTCTTATATTTTCCATCACACAGGTTTTCTCTGAGGACGAAATGAAAAATCACGTGAGGAAGCACTAGGGCCCTATAATCATGAGGCCAGCTAATACCTAGAGAGGGCTCCGAGTATCAAGCCCCGTGCAAAATGTGGGGAGGGAGCGTTTGTTAACCCCCTGCCAAGGCAGTGAGGAAGGGGCCACTGTGTATCCAATTCCTTCCCTGAGGAAACTAGGCACAGAGAGATTGAGTAAGTTGCCCAGTGTCACACAGCAGAAGGAGGATTCAAATCCCAGCCAACTGCTGCCCTCTCCCTGCCTTGCGGGGCCTAGAAGTGCTGGTTGGATCTGGGTCTGGTTGCTCAGCATTGCTAGAGGCAGAAAGAAGAAGCACCCCCCGCTTAAACGTGGTCTTTCTTTCTTTTCTTTCTTTCTTTCTTTCTTTCTTTCTTTCTTTCTTTCTTTCTTTCTTTCTTTCTTTCTTTCTTCTTTCTTTCTTTCTTTCTTTCTTTCCCTCCTTTTTTCCCCAGCGTGTGATTGAAAAATGAACCTTATATTTGGATTGGAAGATCTGATCTGCAGTCCACACTGACTTTACAGCTCCTGGCACCTAAAGTAGTTTCAAAGTAAGATTAATCAGTACCCAAGCTGGCAGATGAAAACAACACAAAAGTAAAAAAGAAACAATTTTTTACTGCTGAACTCTGTACTGTGGGTTCTCCCATTAGGAATTATGATTAAGAATAATACCTTCTAAACTGTGAGTTAAAAATAGGAGCATAGGAACTCTTGTCTTATCATAGCAATTATAGGGATGATTTTTCAATTTTAAAAATACGATCCCATATCCCATATTCTGAAGCGAAATGTATTTGCAACAAACAAAAATTTAAATTTAGATTTTAAAGGACAACATGTTCTAATCTCACAAAACATTTAGCAAATAACCTTTGAGTTCACATGAGCCACCCACACAAAAACCAAAATGAACTCAGAAAAAACATAGAAAAAGCAACTGTCTGTTGACAACCAGATTTTCGTTCAGCTCTCAGGTTTTTTTTTTTTTTTGTCTATAAATAATCTGTATGTTTCAAATGTGACCATTTTTTTAAGGTGACTCCTGGCATGTTCTCACTTCAGTGTGTTTTAAAAACAAGAAATAAACTGTGTAAATCATAGGACCTATTGAATTTTTGCAGGGGAGATCTTTAATATATATGCTCTTCAGATACCAAAAGTGTCACAATGAAACATTAAGATGATGTATCCTTTCTTTAGGGCATCTGTTTAACTTTTATGAAATCTGGAGTTTGATAAATCACCAGAGATAAAAACATCATTTTTAACCTATCATAGATCCCAAATGGCAGGAGGAAAAATAGGGCTGTGTCTCCTCTTTATGAATTTACCTCTCTCTTTGCTTGAGAGTTATGGGATTTTATTTGCAGAGAAAACATAATGCTATATGAACTTGAAAATGATGGCTTTTACTCAGAAATGTGAGAACCGGAAAAAAAAAAAAAAGCAACATTCGATCCTCAGAGATATAATCAAGTAACCCATTTTAATATATACTTAAAGTGGCCTTGAGTGTTAGATAGGAAAGTGACCACAAGATAACTAACAGAAAGGTTTTCGTCACTATATTCCCCTTCCTTTACTAACATGTAGGTCCCCTGATTTGCTGTATCAAAATGGGTATTGAAAACTCGACAGGGGAAGTTTATTTAACATCAGGATAAGTAAAGATGGGGGAAGCTATTTATTGCGATTTTTTTCCCCCACTGAAAAAGCACTTGGAAATTCTTAATTGGAAGGCTAGGACATAAAGAAATTCCCGCAGATTTCTATAATTATGGGTGAAAAGTATTATGTGTCTGAGAGTGTAGCAAAAAGCTCGTGTGGTAGAGAGGCATCTAACCTGTGATCTCGAGGGTCAAAGTACATGAACCAGAAAGTAAGTTAGTCACAAAAACATAACATGGCAGAAAAAAAATGACTTTTCACAGTGTTAGAAATAGCCGTTTCCTAATACGTAATGCAGTTTCTGGACCCAGTGAACATTAGAGTTCCTTGTCTCGTGCACATTTGGTAGTTCTTCATTCCTGAGAAGTTAAAGACAAATTAAATTTTATGCAAACCCATTCTGGGCCATGGGCAGGTGGTTGAGTTTTTCCGATTTTTGCCACAAAAAGCTTTTGTCAACAGTTGATTAAGGCGATGGGTTCTGATCTATGCACCAGAGGTGCCTCAAGTCCCAGCTGCGCAGGACCAATTACAGCTGTGAGCACCTGACTTCCATTTGCTTTAGTCGTTCTTGCAAGGAGCATGAAGACTCTGTCAGTCCTAAGGAATAGGATCGACCGTGGGACAAAATGGAGGGATGTCCCATAGAAGGTGAAGCTTGCTCCATCTCTCAAACTCTGATTGCCCCATGGAGAAAAAGCATTTACTATCTGGTCCTGCCCCACTTGAGACCAGCATCTACTCAGTTGTCCTTCAGAAACAGTATGGATGTAGAGCACTCTTCCTTCACTCCCTTATTCACTCATTCTCAACCAACAAGCATATGTTGAAGGCCTACTGTGGGGCGGGAACTGGGTTAAGTTCTGGGGATGAAAGATCCAGTAAGGAATGGCCCCTGTTCTCAAGGTGCATTAGTTGGAGCCGGATGACAGTTTGCATAGACCAGATGCTCTGGGAGAACTTGGGAGAGACTTAAGAATGGGGTTCACATGGCTCCCCATTAAGTGCCCAGTGAGGCAGCCAGCAAGGATGGGTAAGATTTACCTCTATTACAAAGGTGGAAAGGGCATTATAAGCAGAAGGAAGAGCAGAATGGGAGGTATGGAATTCATGTATGATTTGGGAAAGCATTTGTACGTAGTTTGGCGTGTCTGAAGGGACATGTAGGGAACATGAGTGAGGATCCCACAGGCCCTCGTGAGCCTCATCTGGGAGCTTTCACTCCCAACCTCCATAGTCAGCAAGGCTCTGGGAAAGATCCGGAACAGGGAAGACAAGCCCCAGATTGGGGCTGTAGGTAGCATTTGCAGCTGTGATGTGGAAGTGAATTGGGACCCGGGGAGGCTAGGCCTGGCTGTCTAGCAGGCCGCTACAAGGGTACAAGCTGAGAAGCAGTGGTGGCAGGACCAGGAGTTGGGGGAGGCCACTCTGGAGACGTTATAGGTGGAGCAGACAGGACCAAATCCAGCCTGGACATGTGCAGTGTGGGGGTACCTGGGGCCTGTGACTAAACCACCATAATGGGGAATGGCAGAGAGGCCTTAGGACATAGAGATGCCCAAGTCCTGAGCATAGCATCATGTTGAGAGGCAAACCCCTCAAAATGAAACATCAGGGTTGATGCTGCGCCCTAGGTGATGGCTCACAGCTATCAGGTCCATTTTCTTCCTGATTTAAATGCTATATTTGGAGTCCACAGCCCTTGGTTTTCCAAAACTTGTCAACTCCTCTTCTTTTCAAAGATCTGTGTGGCGTGGGAGGGAGTGTCCCTGTTGGAGCTGTCTTTACAACAAGGGGTCTGCAGGTGGGTGGGGCAGCCCCATGGGGAAGGCTCTCTGCCAAGGAAAGATATGGCAATAGTGTCCACCACTGGTGTCTGCCTTAGTAAGCACCCACTGGCTATGATGAGCTGGGGGCCTCACTGAATGAGCAAGGGAGTTACCCCATCCACCTGAGGTGGGCTGCCTCCCCACACATGGGAAGACTGCAGGTTCCAGAGAGGGGAGTCCAGAAGAGCTGTGCCCTCATCTCTGGCTGACTGAATGGCCACATTTACCCCAGGTTGAAAGGACTCTATCTGGGAAGTCAGTGGCCAGTGTGCTTGCTCCCTCTTGTGACTGTGTGCCTGACCTAAGCCAGAGGCCCCGGCTGGCTCTTCTTTGAAACCAGTGAGAAGGAAGATCAGATGTGTGTGTGATGTCACAGGCATGGAGAGAGGGGAGCCCCTTTCTTCCCAAGGCCCAGACACTGCAGAGAAGGTTTGTCCCCCTCCATGACCTGCCCCTGCTCCCCTTAGGAAGTGCCCACATCTAGCACTTGGCAGCCAATTATCTTCATGTCCCTCCCATGGCTCAGACTAGGGTCAAGGATTCCAAGATGGCGGGAAAGACCCGCTGCAGTCCCCATCCAGGCCCTGGCCAAACTGATGTTTTGCCTGTGGGCACAATTCCTACAGTTTTGAAAGGAGTGGTGGGGGGGATTCATGGCAGTTTATTTGCTTACAAAATCTTCTGGATCTCCTATTTGAAGAGTTTGGGCTAGGATGACCTATGACCATTCTTAGCGTAGGAGAGGAATAAGATATGAGTACATGTGGCCTGCCGTGTAGAATGTGACAGGCTTTTGAGAGGTACAAGGAGCTTGCAGACAGCAGGGGACTCTGAGATGGCTTCTAGAAGTTCCCTCAGTACTGGGTCTTGAAGTGTGAACAGAATCCCCATGTTGAAACTGTGGCATTGAATTCCGGGAGGAGGCCACAATGTGGACAAAGGTGAAGATGACAAAGTGAAGGCCTTGTTCAAGGAATGGCAAGGCCCCTATTCTGCCAGAACAGCAGTGTTCAGGGGAGAGGCCAGGAAAGTAAATTGACTATTGCAAAAGTGGGCTGAAGAGCATTGTGGGGCTGTACTGAACGTTGCGTGACAGTTCTTGGCTTTTGGTGGGTGGACAGTAGGAACCCAATGAAGGGACTGAGCTGGAGAGTGACCCTTACACCCATCTCCCTTGAGGGAAGCTTCCCTAGCCGGATGATTGGGGAAAGAGACCCAGGGCAGCCATGGGCAGAGGCTGGAGAACAAAACATGTAAGTGTGACCAGCAAGGGAGAGGACGAAGACCTTCCGTGCGGGGCTGGTGGGAGAGGGTAGAAAGGAGGGTTTGCAGGAGAAGCAGAGGTCCCCCCTGTGGCCAAAGGCTATCCCTTTGGAGATGCTGTGATGCCAGTACTCAGGCAGAGGCTCAGTTACGGAGAAGCAGAACTTGTCTGCCTGGAGAAGAGCTTGGGCCTTTGAGCTCCTGTCGTGCTCCCAGACGTGGACACAGAGCAGGGGGTGGGGTGCATGTGCCATGATCTGCCTGCTCTCTGGAATGGATCGTGTGAGCCAGGCCAGGGGACCAGGCAGTGAGCTGTGGCACCTTGCCTGGCATTGAAGTCCCCTGCGGACCACCTCCATACCCCTTCACCGCATCCCAGGGCAGGAGGCTAGATCTGTCCCAACCCCCAGTTGCCAAGAAGTTAAAAGCCCCTGCTCATCCTCCGTGTTGATTCTGAAAACAAAGGTAGAGTTCTTTCTGCAAAGATGAAGCCCTTTTGTTTCTCTCTCTCTCTCTTTTCAACATTTCCCGGTTATGTTGTGATGAATAGGTGGGTGGGGGACTTCAGAGGCCTGGAGTGATAATTCTGCAAAATGAGCTGAGAGCAGTCTGTCACACACATGTGAAAGGAGAGTGCGGAGGGACAGCCACCAGCGTGTCCCACCTTGTGGCACAGGGTACATGCAAGACCCAGGACCAGGAGCGTGGGTGGTGGGCGCCCAGTGAACCTGACCCTCAGGGCTCCCAGGGGGAGGCAGACCTGAGCTGGAGATGTGGGACCCGCGACCCCTGGTGTCAGGGAAGCCACAGCAAGGGAGGACACTGCTCCCAGAGCACCGTGCCCCGCCCCCACGGTGCTCGGCTGTCACACGCTTCCAGGTGGAACCGTCTCTTTAGGGGCAGAGGTCAGCCTCCATATTTCCACAGCCCCTAAGAAGAGGCTGGTTTCCTTGTCTTCACTGTGAAAACCTCCTTCTCCTGCCAGACAGGAGATGCAGCCCGAATCGGTGTCCTTTTTCCAGAGATAGATGGAAGCGACTGGCTTTGAAGAGGTTTGGGTGAGCCTGCATTTTAGCATCAGGTCTTGGCTCTCTAGCTCAAGCCTGCCCTGCTCTGCGCGGGGACCAGGGGAAGTGTATAAAACAAGCTGACAAAGTGTTGAAGAAAATATACTCTGTCCTCCTGCCTGAACAAATGCAGCTACATTCATCCAGAAGGCCAGGCTCCGATTTACAATTTCCAGACTCCGGAAAGTTTCGTGAACTCGGCAGCATGGGGAGAAGCATCCCCCTGCAGATCCCTGACTAGTCCCACCCCCAGATCCATCCCACACTGTGTGGATCCTCCTCCAGTCTAGACACATGCAGTCTGTGCCCAGCCCTGCCAACAGCTGCCCCTGGGCCACCACATGAGTCTGGGGATACACACAGCAGATGGAGTACATTCCCAGGGAAGAGACGCAAGCTACAAACCCAGGATCCTGAGTACCTGCAGAAGTGGGGTGCGGACTCCAGGCAGGCACTCCCCTGTTGCCCTCTGGGGCAGGCTGCAGCCAGAGGAATGGCAGAGCAAGGCTCTTTAAAGCTTGGCACCTGGGGCAGGACCCCAGTTCTCCAGGGCCCTGTCATGGGGACTGAGACAGAAGTTGAAAGAATATTCTGAGACAGGATTTCTAAGCAATACCGCCCCCTGTGTTATCCTTAAGGTCGCTTGTGCCTACCAACTTAGCAAGAGTTCTTCAATCTTACAGCCGTAATTCAAAGGGAAACGTAAGTTCAATGCTATTGTGCATTCGGTTTGTCTTACTTTCCCCCTTATTTGCATCAACATGTCATAATGAAAGATATTCTAGGCACAACCATTTCCTTGTCTTAGGGATCTCCTGCATTGCAAAGTCCTGTCTACCTTTCAGAAATGGCTGCAGGGGTGAGGCTGTGGCCCCTCACGTACGAGCCCAGGGTGGCCCGTATTCACAAGGGGAGGCAGAAGTATTTCATGCTGGCCTGTAAGCTTTTTCTCCCAAACTACCATTTTCTTACTTCATTTCCTTACCTCAATTTCTTACTTATTTCATTCTCTTACTTCAGTCGGGTCACTTTTTCTAGCCGCCTCTTGCCCCCCTCAAAGCGACTTGTTATCTCAGAATCTGTTGTTCTCCCGCTATTGTCAAGCCGATGTCTCTGTCACACTGAGTGCAAGGGTTGAACCAAGGGAACTTGACTGTCCTCATTCAGGTAAAAGCCTTTGCACCCCCCCAACCCCGGTGAAATAAACTGCACCACGGACACTAAAAGAGCAGTTAAAACAATGGACCTCGAATCCAAAATATTTCACTCGTGGTCTTTGAAGGCGTCTCGCGCTGCTGCCCTGAGCCTTGTGTTTTGCTGCCTGCCTTATTCTCCTCAGGCAGTCAGCCCCCGTTGAATCAGCAGCAGGGGTAGAGGAAGGCAGATGCCACAGATGCTTTCATTTTTAGAGGGTTTGTTTTGTTTTTTTCTTATTTTAAAGTCGGGGAGGAAAGCGGGAGGGGGAATGAAATGTGAACCGTGTTGAGATACTTCTCAGCAGGCCTTGTCAGTGAGTTAGGCAGACAGGGCACGATGGCCACACAGACCTGGCAGAGAGGAGCTGGTGGCATCTATACGCTCTCTTCTTTGGGGATTGGGTAGAAATCAGAGTGGGGTGAGGTGAGCGGTTGGCATGAGAGGGAATGTCACGCTGACATCTAAGGCCAGGGGAAAACAACTGGGAAATCCTTGTGCTTTGCTCCTGTTGGTGTTTGGTTGTTGAGGTTGACTTTTGTTGCTTGTGTAGATGGGGTGAGAGGTGCTGGCCTCACAAACCCAAGCCAGCCAGTTAGGGGGAAGCTCTATCTGTGGGGCCTGTTTGCCCATGGGGCCTTTTGGTCCAGTTCCACAAAACTGGGTGGTGACTTTGGGCATGTTGGACACGACCGGCATAGACCAGAGTTCTGGAAAAGTCACTAGGTTGTCTGGAGGCTCACTCCTCAGACAAGCCAATGTGTGCGCCTATCAGCCAAAAAATGAATTAGAGAGAAGAAGCCAGCACAGAATGTGTCCCACCAAGGTATGAAGCCAGGAAGAAATCTGTGTGATGGGGAAAGAGAAAGTTTCTCAAAGGTGCAGAGTCAGGGAGCCAGCATCATTCCAGACACTGTGCCTTGGCTTCCAGCCTCTCCATTCGTCCTCGCACCTCCTCCACAAGGCAGACGCTGGTCTCCACAGGTGACTGTACAAAACTGAGGCTCAGGGAGAGCATGTGGCTCATCCAAGGACACGTGGCTGGGCGTGGCAGTCAAGATCACAAATGAGGTCCGTCTGACTCCACCTTGACTGGCTGGGCCCAGGAGAAGGGCAGGGTTTGAGCAGATGGGAAGAAGACAGAACGGATCGTGTGGCCGAGAACCCAGACATGGATTAATGAGGGTGAGGAGCTGGCGGGGCGGGGGGGGGGGGGGGGGGGGGGGGGGGGGGGGGGGGGATGGTTGCACCAGGGAAGAGCAGCTGAGACACAGGGGTGTGTGTGTGTGTGTGTGTGTGTGTACAGAGCTCTGGCAGTGCGAGTTTTCCCCTGGGGGCATCAGTGGGCATAGGGGCACCTAGGTTGGGGAACGAGGCAGAAGCATTATGCAGTGTCAAAGTGGCACCTGGGCCGTGGGAAAGGGGTGCATCAGGGAGACGTTGTGCAAGAAGGGTCAACAAGCTCAGTGACAGGAAGGAAGAATCAGAGATCTGAGCCTACTGGCTGGTGGATGACAGTACCACAGAAATGGGAAAATTCAGGGAACGGTGGCCTAGGCATGGAAGTCGACTGGTTCGAAGAAATAGCTGTCCAGGTTGGTTGCAACATCTCATGAACAGCTAAGTGTCACAGTGGAGTCCAGCCACAGCCAGTTGGAGGTATGGCTCTGGGGTCACCGCAGAGGAGGAGAGGTGAGGGCGGGAATCCAGGAGTCCCCCAAGGCAGCAAATAGCAAGTGTTGAGATTCCCGTGGCCTGTGCCCAGGAAGATTTTAAGTCACAGCATAAACATTTACCAAATGAATTAGCCACCTTCAAAAAAAAGTCGTCTAAAGAAAACCTAGCACCTGAATTTGTAGATTATTCTTGAGTCATCCTCAGACAATAGAGTTCAATATTTTGTCACACCAAAACAGAGCTGATGACAATGTTCAGGGAGAGGGGTTGCTGCTTCCAGAGTCTTCCATGGGTGGGTGTGTTTTGAATCGGTGAGAGCAAACGCATTTGTATGAACTCAGTCTAGCTCAGGTTGAGTTCTGTTGAGTTCCTTTTATGGGGAATGTATTGTATTTCGAAAATTCTTAGCTCTCCTAAAATTTTTTAATTGTTTAAAATAATTTCAGATTCTATGTAATTACTATTCGTTTTAGCCCGTTGATGACTGGACGGGCATATATATGTGAGGCAGGCAACACTGATTCTTCTATTGGTTCTGAGCATATTTTGACTGGATCAGAGCAAATATTTAGATGTGGGAAAAAATCAGCACAAGATACAACCGATAACAGTTAAAACTGCATAGAGTAATTTAGTCATAGAAACTGTCTAAAGATTTGTGTTTAGGTAACATTAGGTTAGGTAATTAGGTAACATTGAATGCAACAGGGCGCCTGGGTGACTCAGTGGGTTAAAGCCGCTGCCTTCGGCTCAGATCATGATCCCAGGTGGGATCGAGGCCCACATCGGGCTCTCTGCTCAGCAGGGAGCCTGCTTCCTCCTCTCTCCTCTCTCTCTGCCTGCCTCTCTGCCTACTAGTGATCTCTCTCTCTGTGTCAAATGAATAAATAAAATCTTAAAAAAAAAAAAACATTGAATGCAACATACAAAAATTACCCAAACAGTGCTTGATGAAAATTCGTTCTTGATGATATAATTCTCTTCAAAATATCTGCATTTGTAAACACGACCTCCAGACATCCTTGGGGTCAGAACAGTGGAATGAGGTTGTCCCTTGGTCATGAGGTGGGGTGTAGCTCTTCCCACTTTTGTGGGCTCTGCGGAGGTTGGGCTGGACCCCAGAGGTGATCAGTGGCTCTGAAGGGTTGGCTGTCAGGCCTGCAAGCTTCCGGTGGAAGGGTGGGCTTTGCTCTGCTCCAAGGCATGTGGTGGGACTGTGCCCAGCAGATGGTGGTGAAAGGTTATGGCAGGTAGAGAGTGAACACTGCTTTGAGTCTAGAAATAATAGGCTCGTCTAGATGGTTGACTAAGTTAAAGCCTTATTGCCTGTCAAAGAAGTAGATTTAAATCTGAGGGTGGTAGGGACTCATGAGAGCATTTTTGAAAGTGAAATAATATAGTCAAAACAGTGTGCAGGGAAGGCAGTGTGTGGTTTGGTGTTTTGTTTGACCAAAATAAAAAGGGGGTGCCCACACAAGTGGGCTTTTGATGGGAGCCAGGCCACCGTGACAGAGAAAGGGAATGTGATTTTTGTAAATTGTCTAAATTAATATTCCTCAAGCTTTCATGGCCAATTTAAATGGATGGTTAAAAGTCTCTCTCTCTCTCTCTCTCTCTCTCTTTTTTTTTTTTTTTTTTTTTTTTGCAAGCTTTCCTGAGTTTCTCCCTGCCATTCTGTTGGAGAAGGATGGTTGGGGAAACATGACTTGAAATACATAGGGGAGTTTGGGGGATCTGCTTGAGTCAACACTGAGGGCCATTATCATGTTCTCACCAAGAGAGGCCTTAAATCCATGTTAATCACAGCAGAAGACTGAGACAGAAACTCTACCATAGCCAAATTTACGAAGGCAGGTGGTTCTCTAAATGGAGATCGTACGAAACAGGGATATGGCGTGGTCTTTGGGGGACCAGCTGGTCATTGGTGACTGAACCCAGGACCTCCTTGAGGTTTAGGATAGAGTTCCATTGATGGTCATGACCCTGTGCTCTGATGTCATCATCCCAGCTCACAGAGGTGCGGGAGTGACCCCCTCCAGGGACAGCAGGAGCTCTAGCTATCCCATCACCAGGGAAAGACGTGTAGTAGCATGTCCACTGAATTTGTTATAACTCCCACGTTCCTCTCCAAACCAGAGGAGCCGGGCTGCGGAAGGGAGGTCATTCACCTTTCCTGTTTCTTCCCTTCCAGTTGCGTTAGAGCAGTTCTGCCTGGCAGTGAGGAGCTGTCCTGACCAAGAGGACCAGGCTTTGTTCATGAAGGTAGGTTATCAGACAAAGTACTGGTTTCCTTAAAGGCTCGCAGCCCTTTTATTGCCCTGAGGAGAGTTTCATTTTTACAAGCAGGAGTAAATTTATCATCCCTGAGTTCTGTGCTCCATGGGGATACACTTGTCATCGGCCGGTAGGAGGGCTGCTGGCTAATGAGCACAGCCGCCATCCGCGGACTGCAGCAAAGTGACAGGAGAGTGGGTGTCAACTACGAGCAGGGAATCTCTTAATTCTCCGGAGGTCTCCATTGGTTCTATTTAAGCTTATCTGACAGAATCTTGATTCTTTGAGCAGATTTATGAGGCTTGGCCAAATTCCATGACTCTCACTATACTTTTTAATTAAGACAAAAGATTCTGTGTTCTGTGTCTGCCACATCCTCGCTTTCGTCACCGTGGGGAACGCTACACAAATGAGACCCTTCAGAGTAACCGCTGGAGTGGGCATCTTATGTCATAGATTCCTTGCCCTTGAGCAGAAGACAAACTTTGCTCTTTCTGGGTAGCAGTTGTTTTATTTCCTTCTGAACGACAAAGGAGCACAGGTGCGGTATAACCTACATTTAGGTTGTACATTGAGGTGAGCCAAAAGTGTGGGAAAACTTGGCCAGTAGCCTGCATGGATTTAATGAAAACTTTGTCTTGGAAGGCAAAGAGTGATAGATATCAGCAAGTCACGAAGACATACAAACACCTTTCCACCAATGACTAAGACTTGTGTTTTCACCTAGAAACTATACTTAGGGTGACTTTGAGACATATGCATTTCCATGACGTCATTTCAATTCTGTACCATCAGGAAACTGTGTGGTCCAGGAGTGACATCTCTTACCTAAACACTGTACCAGGTGTCCTCCGACTTTAGAGATGGGTGGAAAAAATAGGGTGTCTCTATAAGGGATTTCCAACTCATTTGCCTAAGGTGTGATATTTTTGGTATGTCTTATTTTTTTCTAAGCTTTCAGTGATGTTAATTTTGTAATAAAGGAGTGCTGGTACTGAATGATGGATTTGTCTGGGAGACCTCCTGCACCAGGGTCCTGGGTATGCTACACCGACTTGGAGCAGCATAAAGTCAGGCACAGGAGCTTTTCTCGGTATTTGGAGGTTTTTCGCAGTTAGCCCTTGGTCCCCTGACCTGACACCTATTCCCCAAGGACCTTTCCTCCAGGGTAACAGGCTGTATTTCTGTGGCCTTGCAGCGGCTCTTGGGCCCCAGACATTCATCTCTTGATCCCGGTCACTATTCAAGGGACAAGGGCACAGAGCCTTTTGACCCTTCCTTCCTATTCTGTGTAGTGCTACTTCTGTGTACCATACACACTCCTGTGTGCTGTTTGGTACTGCTGGTGACTTGGGCTGCCTCAGTGACTCTGAGCTTCTCCACGTTCTAGCAAAAGGGTGGAAAGTGATGCTACCAAAATCCTGCCTCTCCATTCCATTTCTCACCTTCCTGCTGATTCTCCTGCCCCCAGCCTTCTTCTCTGGAACATAGGCTCAGAAACCAGCAGGTGCAGGTGGCAGAGGCAGGTTAAGATAGCCTGAGGTGTGCTGGAATGTGCATGATCTCCAGTGACATTCAGTATCTTCTGTCTTCCTTGTTGGTTTCTGCAAAATGTACTGGGGCAGCCGAGGATGATGTCTGTGGGTGTTTTCTCAATATTTGCAGGTATTTGAACAGGCATCATCAAAGAAGTTTCACTGAACAAAATGTGTGCTCGGTTCATATATACTGAAACTATTTTATGATTTTTTTTCAGGGGATTGAGGTTTCTAAGGTCACATATCAGAGAGCACTACGTGGGTGTGACAGTGGTGTGCAGGATTTTTGTAGATGTTATGTGGGAGCACTTGCTCAGGGCGACGGGAGATCATTTTGATTACAACCAGCCTGCAGTCCACTATATGTTTACTGGGCTGAGCTATTCACTTTGAAGAGGATCTGCAAAGAACTTCAATATTTAATTCAACTTCGTTGGGTGAAAAGTTGTTGGAGGCAAAAACCATAGCTCTGAACCAACTATGCCGGAGGGTTTTTTTTAAATTATATTTACATACAATGCTGTTTTATCCCTACATTGTCAGAGATAACTGAGACCTAGGGACGGTTATTCCATTCAGATCTATAAGTGTGTTCTACACCTAAACCGCAAGAAGTTGCAAGAGTCGAACTTGTAGCTAAGCCAAGGTCAGATACCTATTGAGCCAAGGTCAGATATCTCTTGAAAAACAGAGCCAGGGTCTGAGACTTTGGAGGTGGGAGAAGTGAGAGCCTTCATCTGACAACCAAGAAGAGTAGGGGAGAGAGGAGAAGTAACTCCTCACCATAACTAGTCAGTGGACAGCAGAACTGGGACCAGAAAGCCAGGTCTCTGGAGCCTCAAGCTGGGTTTCTTTCTGGGACCTCCATCCAGACGAGTAGATTCACAGAAAAGTCTACCACCTCACCCCCTCCACCACACCAGAGCCGCATGGGAGGTCACACTGCAGTGAAACCACAAAATCGCTCTTGTGGCTTGTCTGGTAGAATCACTCTTGTGGCTTGTCCTTAATCACACCCTATTTGCTAAGTGCGTCATGAGACAGAAAGGAGCTGGCTTCTCCATGACTCAGTTTCCTCATCTACCAAGTAGAGGTCAAGGCTGTTCCGACATAGGATGTTCCCACCACTGCAGCCTTGTTGAGGGGCTAGGAAAGAGGTGCCAAGGGATAAGACAGCTGTCATTAGGTTTTGCCTTTTTGTGCGATTTCGCTACAATTTGAACCAAAGAAAAGAATTCAATTCTAGAAATTACTTACGTGACCCCATTCATGTCTCTACCTACCTGTTTCTTCGCTCGTTCTTAGTTCTCCTGACCAATGAGTCTCTTCGGTCCTCTGCGGACCCTGCCCTGGAGAGCCAGCCTACCCTTCGGCTCCACCCACCACTCCGCTGTGGCTCCAGAACCGTGCTCCAGCCCCCCAGCCACTCGTGCCTGGCAGGTCTGAACCGCACGTGTCTCTGTCCTCCCTCGTCAGCCTCTGCTCCTCTGCACGGCCTGTGACTCCCCCGGCTCTGGGGCCACCATATCACACGCAGGGTAGTATTAATCCTCCACAGCATCTTTCAGAGCCATCCCTTTCCCTCTCTCCCAGAACAGAGCACACAGAGCACCTAGGCCTGACCCTCCAGGGGCAAGGCCGGTCCCCCAGGCTGCTGGGAACCAGGTGTGATCTTGGGCAGGTCCCTTCTCTTTTAGCCCCATGTCCTGTTGTGATGAAAGAGGACATGAATTAGATGACCCCTCCCCCCCCAGAGACCCTGCCAGCATCCACACTGTGCAAATCTACTCCTGGACATGGCCACCAAGCCTGTGTCTCTGAACATACTTGAGAATGGGCCAGCCTCCACTGCCTGCCTCTTTCCTTCAAGCTCAGCACAGTCAACTTTCTCAGAATCACCCTCCCCTTCCTACTTGTCACTCTTTTGGATTCATTTCCAGCTGTAGCTCTCTATCTCTGTCTCTATCTCTATCTCTATCATCTCTCTCTCTCTCTCTCTCTCTCTCTCTCTCTCTCTCTCTCCTTTGGCATAGGGTGATCATAGAACTTATCATCTGAATCTGGACTTTTTTTGAAAGAGAAGTGGGGCACCACTGAAAATTAAACTTGGGCGGCTAGCAGAGACCATGACTGTTCCAGGTAAACCAGGGCATTGGGTTAGCCTACTTTTGAATCAAATCCAAAATCCCTCCCTCAGTCAAAGGGCTCCAGCTTCACCCTCAGTTGGTCCAGATGTTCCTTGTCCCCACTCCCCCCAGCAATTGTCACATTTTAAAAGTTGTGCCCTCCTTTCAGTGATGGAAATTGGCAGGAAGACAGACCTCTTGCTGCCAATCTGCATTTGGACCTTCATTTTCTAAATCAAATATAAATGGTCACACTTCCTCATTCTGTCCTCCAGGGAGTTTCTTACACACCTGGCAGCAGTCATTTCCAATTTGGGTAGGAGACAGCAGCCCCAGCGAAGAGCCTCCCGGGGACAAACACTTCCTGCGGCAGTCAGTCGGCGGTCGCCTGCTGTGCCTCCCTGCTTCCCTTAGAAAAGCAGGAAGGATGTTGGGGGGGAAAGTGGCCATTTCCCGGGAAATGCTGCTCCCCAGGTCAGGAGACAAGAGCTCATTGGAGAAGCTTTGGCTGATCTGTTCTAACTGAAGCGCTGCAGCAGAACCAGCCTCCGCCACTCCAGGGATGCTGAGCGAGTGCCTGGAACATTCCCCACCCTGCAGCCCGGCTCAGCCTGTCTGCCCCAGGGCTTGGGGTTACTGTGTGAATTTCAAGGTAGCCCTTTCTGGAGGTGGGGTCTGATAGCACCTGTCCTGTAGAAAGCAGTAACAAGAATTGAGCTGCCCACGTGAAAATAAATAGCACATCTTGAATCTTGGCTCCCCAAATTGCGGACCTTTGGCAGAGCTGCTGGGCCAGCAGCCATGAGGCTCCAGCCCACCCTCCGCCGAGTGCTGGCAGAGGGGGCCGACTGCCGGTGGCCAGGCGTGCAATCCCTGGGTCTGTGGACACAAGCAGGGCGGTTGTCGTACCTGCTGGCTGCCCGGCTGCCACATGCACAGGCCCAGCGGAGTTGGTGGGCACAGTTGCCAGGTGCTGAGATCGAGGTCGAGAAAACCTGCGGAGACAGTGCCGCAGGAAGGCTCCCCGGCCCGGAGGTGTGCCGGGCTGGCGGGAGTGCTGCCAGAAGCTTCCTTAGCATTTCTTACCACCTGCCAAGTACGAAGGCTGCCCCAGAACGCACAGGGGAAACTGAGCAGGTGTGGAAGGAGGGATGCCCAGCCTCCCTCCCCCACGTCCCCTTAGTGCTGTGGTCCGGGCGGATAGGGCCCTTTCTCTGTCTAATGATGTGCTAGCAAATTGGACACACTTGAGCCCTTCTTGAAACCAGAAGTTGTCAAGTGAACGACATGACCCAACCCGTCAATCTTCCCAGTTTCCACAAATACAGCTCCTTCCCAGGAATGGGCGTTTTCTCCGAGCCTGATGGGATCCTGGCCTGGTAGGGAAGAGGGTTTACCTTCGCACGGGAATGGCTGTGCACTGAGGAGAAAGGGGATTTTCCACATGACCGCTCCACTGACTCCCCTCCCCTCAGAAGGTTTAGAAACACCCAGCAGGCTGGTTATTTAGTGTTCTGAAGTTGTCATTGTCACAAAGATTCTTTCTGCTTCACTTCTCCCAAGTCCCCTCCTTTCCCTCCCCACTCCCCTCCATGTCGCTCAGCCCAAGGGGCAGGAACTGAGCCGTTCAGTTTCGGGAATGGCCAGTCCATCCCTGCAGGGCCCCTGGGTGCGCTCTTGCACGGTAGGGAAGAGCTCAGCACCTCCAGCTCTGACGGGGTGCTCGCCACGGCAACCCCAGTATCTGAGCAGGGCGTTGGCAGGGGACTGTCCCTGCCTCACAGGCGGCTGGCAGCGGCAGTTTGAGCCTGTCAAGTGGGCGAGGTGGGGTTTTTCCCTTTTTCCTGCATTCTAACTGCTCTTTCTTCCTTTTCTCAACGTGTGTAGGTGGTAGCTAGTTTAAGCACCAGACCCAGCAGCCAAGAGTTAATTATAAGCACCTCCCATCAAGTGCCGGGAGGACTATGATGTCCTCCTGGCTGCAGGAGACCTTTTTAATACCCATGGAGCCTCTCCCAGACCCTTGCCTCTGAGAGCGGCCTGGGCCCCCGAGCAACAAGCAGGAGCAAACATCCTGTGTGTGCACCATGCATGCCCACAGCCACTGCTCAGTCATCGGGGCCTGGTCATGGGAGCTGGCCTCCCATACAGAAGGAAAAGGGCTCTTTTCTGGGACTAGACTGCGTTTCTGAACCCAGGCCAGGGTGAATCGAGTCAATCACTGCATGGATTCCTGTAGCACAGATTGTGACAGGTGGCAGGGGTCTGCAGTGTTGAAATTCAGTCCACATCCCCTGCTCATTTCCTGTCCCCTTCTCTGCTCCTTGCAAGCCAGTGCCTCGTGGACAGAAGTGAGCACGTGGTTGGTGATGTTTCTAAGATAAGGTGTTCCACAAGAGCCTATTATGTGCCAGGAAGTGTTTTTCTAGTACCTGGCTCACTTGAAAAAATATACTTCTATTTCTTTAAATATTTAATAAGGGAACAGAACTACTAGTGACGTAGAAGTCAAGTTTCAGGCCTAGTCTTCTGGCAGTAACTGTTTTTCTCTCCTGCCTGTACCTTTATACCATTGCTGCCTCCCCCTTCAATCCTGGTCCTCTCATCACAAGCTCCAAGTCTGTGCCACGGTTCTGCAGTGCTCCTCTCAAACCCGCCTCCCACAATCTCAGGGACAGTTATCCCGCCCCACAAAACTTTAATTGCTGAAAGGGATCTTTGGTGTGTAGGGCTAACTTTTTAACTCTAGAGAACAAATACCTAATGAGAGCATCTCAGGCTTTGCTGTAAATCAACAGAGGGATTATTCTGGGGATTCTCAGCAGATACCCATCACAAGCCTTCTTTGTAAACATTTATGAGGGCCTATTTTGTGCCAGGCACTGTGCTGGGCACTGGGGATGCTCATCTCAATAAGACCTCATCCTCAGGCAGCTCCCTGACTCAGAAGGTGAGACTGGTAGTTCTTGCACCCCCAAAAAGCAAGCATGTCGGCGTGGGCTGAGCCCTCACCGAGAGGGAGGAAATTCAGGTTGCGGATGGAACACTCAGCTGGGGTGCCCAACTCAACATGGGCTTCAAGAACCCTTCGGAGGAGGTGGCATTTGAGCTCAGTCTCTATGGCTCTGCAGGAAATTAAATTTAACCAATTGTGTGGGTTCCACTGTGCTTACTGGTGGGGTCAATGCGAGCTGTGTTCTGAGCTTTCCATTTATAAAGTGTTTCAGGTGCACTGGTGCTTGCCTTGAGAGAGAGCTGGCTGCCAAAGTAGGGGGCCCAGACAGCTTCTTCTCCAGGGGAGGGGTGGCCAGAAGCTTCCAGTCCTATTGTGCTGTTGTGTGCTTCCTCCTTGTGACATAGCTATCTTGGAATTACACTATTCCATATTCCTTCCTTAGGCTTGAAAGACTTCCCTCCCCTCACTTCCAAAGGTTAATGTCAGAGTGAGGTGTCTCTGGGAGGGAATGCAGCAGAAGATATCCTCAGCTAATAGCTGCTCTATGAGCATGAGACGGGTGTTGGGAAATGAGGAGAAAAAAGGCAGAGAGACTCCCTGTCCCACAGTAAGGGAACCTGCTCTGCTTTCTGAGAGTCTGACGAATGTGGCAAAGCTCAGCCCTTACCCTCATACAAAGCTCCCATCAGGGGAAATGGACCAGTGCTCTTCTAGGCTAATGCCATCAGGTGCAAGCATTACACGGGCCCGATCCCCTAAGAGGATCACACGATCACACGGATGGATGGCAGCAGTCTGTGACAACATTGCACCTGCTCTGCCCCCTTGATACCTTCTTTGTCAAACATCGACCTAAGGATCTAAGTGGAGAGCCAGCTGGAAAGCCGACATCCCAGTGTTCAGAAAAGTAGTGACTCTCCCTAGGAATGGAGAGTACAACCCTGCAGGAACTTGTGGCCCCATGAGTCTGACACAGGACGTGTGGAGGCGGGTCCCTCCCTGAGCACTCTGCCCTCCATTTCTTCCCTGCACAGCTCTGGGGGGGCAGGTTTCTTTCCAGACTGTTCTAGACAATGGGGCGGAGGGCAGAAGAGGAAATCACTTGAGACAAATAAGAGAAATGGAAGGATTTGGTAAAAGCCATCTGTGGGAAAATGAGAGCAAAATTCGGCCCTAGGGGCCTAAAGTGAGAGGAGAGAACAGGGCCCAGCCCAAACTTGTTATTTTACCATTTGAATAAAGAGGTCAAGACACTGCAGTGCCCAGGAGACTTCTCTTGAGTGACTAACCCAGAATACGGAGAAATTCCATCAGGGGCTTTCAATGGTATGAATGCAGGCTACCATACGTTAACAGAATTACGGAGTGGCTGTGGGGGATGACAGATTTCCCAGCACATGGTGAAGGAGACATTAGCACTAAAGTTATGTGGGCGTCATGCCGGACAGGGCTGAGGAAGGTGGCAAAGCTCAGCTCTCCCACTCAGTCGGCTCCCCTGCCTGACGCCGACCATGTGTGCAGCCTGACTGAAAACTGGAAATGTCAGGAGACAAGATTTCTGCTCCCTGCACCTTCTCAACTCTCCCCCTTACTCTTTCTAAATTTTAGCCACTCTGGTTTTGGTTAATTTTACAGTGTTCTTAAGTCTACTCTCTCTCTCTCTCTCTCTCTCTCAATCTCTCTCTCTCTCACACACACACACACACACACACACACACACACACACACACACACACATGGATATCAACTTTGAAATGGGGAAGAAAGAAAAAAGATGGGTCAGATCAACTCTCAAAGGAGAAAGGGAGGAAGGAGAAAGGAACTTAATTTTGGAATAAATGCCAGCATGAAGGTACCAGTCAACCAATTGCTGGTTCTTCTCAAGTTCTCCTGATGGAATGTGTTCACCTTTAGGAATGTCTTTCCACCTTCATCTCTTCCAGAACTGTAAAAAGGACAGGAGGGGATGAAGCAACTTGATGTGTTCTGGAAACCCTTGCCTGCTGGGAAGGGCAAATAGGAATAGCCTACTGATGATAGTTTGATGATTATGTTATTTGTGAAAGTGCTTTCGCAGAAAACATAACACTGAATATCAGGATTAGGACCAATTATATAAATGAGGTGAACAAACCTATTATTAAAAGTGAAGGACTCTCAGTTTGGGTGAGAGTCTCAGTTGTGTGACATGGGCAGACATGGAGACTTCTGCTTCCGGGAGACGAAGCAGACAGACTCATCCATCCCTATTCTTTCTGATAATTTCAACTAAAAACACTGGACATTAGGTATAAAACTAGCATGAGAAAACTGAAAGCAGACCAGCGAGGGACCTCAGGAATGACGTAGTGGGAGTCCCCTGGATTTTCTCTATGCTTCATATACCCTGTATTTGGAGCTGAAGAAGTTGGAAACCTGGAAAGGGCTAACAAGAACAGACAGTCCCCCCACCCCCCAAAAAAGCTTACTCCAGCCAAAAGTTAAAGGACCAGGAAAGGGCCAGCCTGGCAAGACAGAAAACTTGTAAACAATAATGGCTTTAATCCAGCCATACCTACAGAAAAATCAGTGGAACCACCTTCATCCATGCTGGGGAAGGCCTTATGGGAAGTGTAGATTTCCCTGCTCACTAGACCGTAAAGAGGAAATGCAACCTCACCCCTGGGATTATTTCAGAGGAGGCCTCGTAGGGAATTAGGGTATTCATCTCCACTTGGCAGTAAGGAGAACTTACCCCTACCCCATTGCAGTGTCTTTGGGAAACACATAGGGAGCCTGGACTTCCTTGTTGAGTAGTAACAAATCACCCCTCCCTCTTCCTGCTGTGGTGGGGTCAGAGAAGGCCAAGTGGAAATTCAGGATTTTCACCACCACCAGTGGTAATGACACCAGTGGTATCATGGAGGTCATGTAGAGAGTAGAAATGAGGGACTCCTATCCTCCCAGCCAAGATGGTTATCAATGGAGGCCTAGTGGTGAGCTACCTACCTCTACCCAGCAGTAATGAGGGACACTTTCCCCACTTGGCTCTTAACAGTGGTGGAAGTGCATGCCTCCCTTCCTCTGAAGGGGCAGTATCACAGAAAGTTAGCTACAATAAGATCTTAATGAGATCCGGAGTCTCATAATATAATACCCCATACTGTCAAGTTACAATAAAAATCACTCATAACACCAAGAACTGGAATCTCAAACTGAAAGAAAAAAAGGCTATCAATAAACACCTCACTAATATGACAGTGATGTTTAAATGATCTGAAAAAGATTTAAAACAGACATCATAAAAAAGTTTCAAAGAGTTATTATAAACATGCTTAAAATAAATAACACAAGTCTCATCAGAGTCTCAGCTAAGAAATAGAAAATATAAGCAAGGGTGCCTGGGTGGCTCAGTGGATTAAAGCCGCTGCCTTCGGCTCAGGTCATGATCCCAGAGTCCTGGGATCGAGGCCCACATCGGGCTCTTTGCTCAGCAGGGGGCCTGCTTCCTCCTCTCTCCTCTCTCTCTCTGCCTGCCTCTCTGCCTACTTGTAATCTCTCTCTGTGTGTGTCAAATGAATAAATAAAAAAAAAAGAAAGAAAAGAAAAAGAAAATATAAGCAACCAAATGGAAATATTAGAACTGGAAAATACAATTATTGAAATAAATATCTCAATAGTTGGTCTCAAGAGTAGGGTGGAGGGGACAGAGAAAAGACTAACTGACCTGGAAGATAGAACAATAGAAATTAACTGAGTCTAGGGGCATGTGACTGGCTCAGTCAGTGGAGCATTTGACCCGTGATCTTGGGGTTATGTGTTCGAACCCCACATTGGGTGTAGAGATTACTTGCAAATAAATTCTTTAAAAAGAGAGAAGCTAACTGAATCTAAACAACAGAGTGAACATAGAAGAAGGAGAAGGAGAGAGAGGTGGAAGAAGAGAGAGAAAAGAGCATCAGGGACCTTTGGGACTATAGCAAAAGACTTAATATTTGTGTCATTGGAGTCCCAGAAGGAGAGGAGAAAGATGACAAGGCTGGAAAAGTACTCAAAGGAATATTAGCTGAAAATTTCCCAAATTTGGCAAAAGGCATAAACCTACACATTCAAGAAGCTGAATGTAAAACAGCATAACCGAAAGAAATCCACACCAAGACACATCATAATTAAAATTCTAAAAATTAAAGACAAAAAAATTCTGAAACTGAAGACAAAAAAAATGAAAGCAATAAGAAGGAAATAACACCTTTTCTATAGGGGAAAATCAATTCAAAATATTTCTCATCAGAGACCATA
Organism: Ailurus styani; assembly: GCA_002007465.1. NCBI lineage: Eukaryota > Metazoa > Chordata > Mammalia > Carnivora > Ailuridae > Ailurus > Ailurus styani. The sequence goes on along the minus strand of LNAC01000033.1, from coordinate 2,153,273 downwards.
GTGCCAGAAGGAAGTAACACATTTTCAAGTGTTTGAGGGGAAAACCCATCAACCCCAAAACCCTATATCCAGTGAAAATATTCTTCAGAAATTAGGGGGAAATAAAGATATTCTTAGATGAAGCAAAACCACAGGATTTGTCACCAGAAGACCTACACTAAAGCAATGGTTAAAAGAAGTTCTATAGGGGGTGCCTGGCGGGCTCAGTTGGAAGAGCATGTGACTCTTGATCTTGGGGTCATAAATTCAAGCCCCACACAAGGTATAGAGATTACTTAAATATAACTTTTTAAAAAGAGGTTCTATAAACAGAAAAGAAGCATGAAAGAAAGAGTTGTGGAACGTCAGGAAGGAAGGAAAAATACAGTAAGCAAAAATGGTAAATTCAAACCACTTTCCTTCTTTTGAGTTTTCTAAATTATGCTTAACAATGAGGCAAAAATAGTAACACTGTCTCATGTGATCTAAATGCATACAGAAAAAAACCTAAAACAATTACATTGTAATCAGAGGAGGGTAAAGAGAAATAAACACTTAACTCAAACTGTTATACCACTAGACTATGAAATAGATAGATAGATAGATAGATAGATAGATAGATAGATAGATAGATAGATATTTCTAACCTTCTACTTTCTATCTCTATGATTCCATAGACAGCATAGAGTTAGCTCATGTTTTTAATCCACTCTGCTGATCTCTGTCTTTAATTGTTGCTTTTAAACTATTTACATTTGGGGCACCTGGGTGGCTCAGTCGGTTAAGCATCTGACTCTTGATTCTGGCTCAGGTTGTGATCTCAGGGTCATGAGATCAAGCCCCACATTGGGTCCCACATTGTGCTCCGCATCAGGCTCCATGCTCAGTGAGGAACCTACTTCTCTCTCTCCCTCTGCTCCTCTCCCACTCATTCTCTCCCCTCTCTCTCTCCTTCTCTCTCTCAAATAAATAAGTAAATCATTAAAAAATAAACAACAAAAAACAACCTGGTTCAAAAATGTTCAAAGAACTTGAATAAACATTTCTCCAAAGAACATCTGCAAATAGCCAATAAGTACCTGAAACGATGCTCAACATCACTAATCATTAGGGAAATAGAAATCAAATTCACAATGAGATACAATTTCACACTCATTAGGAGGGCTGCTATAAAAAAAATGGAATAATACATGTTAGCAAGGATGTAGACAAACTGGAACACTGGTACACTGTTGGTGGGAATGTAAAATGATATAATCATTATGGTAAACAGTGTGGCAAATCTTTAAAGAATTAAAAATAGGGGTGCCTGGGTGGCTCAGTTGGTTAAGCATCTGCCTGTCTCAGGTCATGATCCCATGGTCCTGGAATCCAGCCCTGCATTGGGCTCCCTGCTCAGCAGGGAGTCTGTTTCTTCATCTCCTGCTCCCCCTGTTTGTGGTCTCTTGCTCTCTTTCTCAAATAAATAAATAAAATCTTTAAAAATAATAATAAAAATAGAATTACTATGTGATCCAGCAATTCTACTTCTGGGCATACACCCATAAGAATTGAAAGGGGTGCCAAAAGGTGGAAGCAACCCAAGTGTCCATCAGTGTATGGATGGATAAACACAATGTGGTGTACACATGCAATGGTATATTATTCAGCCTTAAAAAGGGAAGGCAGTTCTGACACATACCGCAGCATGGATCAACCTTGAAGCAGTTATGCTAAGTGAAATTAGCCAGTCTCAAAGGACATATGTCGCATGACTCCACTTACATGAGGTGCTCACAGTAGTCAGATTTATAGAGACAGTGGATGACGTAGAATGGTGGTTGGGGGACCATGGGGATGCAAGAATGAGGAGTTATTTACTGGGTACAGAGTTACAGCTTTGCAAGATGAAAAAAAAATTGAAGATGGATGGCGGTGATGGTTGCAAAGCCAAGGACAGATAGGGAATTGGGAGCAGCAAGAAGTTAGGATCAATTATGGGCTAAAACAAGTCACAAGAGAAGAAGAGCCTGGCTGAAGGCTTTTCTACAAGTTGCTTAACCTGTCCGCATAAAGTAGGGGTATGGTATGGTTCTGAGCCAGTCTAAACAATGGACTGTGCAAGGAACCCCAGAGGGAATGGCCTCATCTCTGCTTGCAAAGCTTTGTTTTCTGAATTTTCCCACTCCCACTGAACATGGTAAGGGAGAGAGTGCATTTGCCAGAGTATGGCAATTGCAGGATAGCTTGAATTCTGCAGCCAACTGTAAGACCCCGCAAAAGAAGAAAAAGCATTTTCTTATCAGTCTACCCTCAGGTTCAGAAGCACCAGAGCTCTGGTCTCCCCCTGTGTCCAAGCACTGATATTTAGCCTGATGCTGAAAAGATGTCTCAGGTTTACCTTCTCCAGAGTTTTCCCTCTGTCTCCTTTTTGGCTTGTTGAGGTTTGCTTCCTGCAGATGATTTTCTGCACTCTTCATTTCCCAGTGTTTGAGGATGCCAGGATATAGCTACATCTAGACTTTTCTAATGAGGCATAAAATAGAACGTGCCTTGGGTCTGGCTGTCTGTGGCTCGTCCTCTCTTCTACCACGCCCTCTGTGTTTGATCCACCATGACAGTAGCACATGGCCTATACCATCACTTTATTGTGATACTCATTTCTTATGAAGAGAAACTTGTTCCATGGCCACAGAATGTGGTGGCAAAGAGCAGGCCATCCCAGGCTCCTCTGTGTCCAAAGATCCACAAATTCAGAAAGAAAAGATCACCTTCATCTTCAACCCTCTTCTCCCAGAACACTCTGAGCTGCCAGAATGATTCAGCTGCTGCTGCTTGCCACCTCTCTTAAGAAGGATTTAAGACACGAGAAATATTGAGCAGATTGGATTTTTTAAAATATTTAAATTAACATCTCTAGGCAGTTTGGAAGGAAAAGAAACTTTGATCTTGAACAACTTCCATGGGTGATCAAAGAAAAAGACACTATAGTTGCTTCTCCTTGCTTTTCCAGTTACATATAAATAAGACTTCTTCTCTAATGGAAGCTGATGAGCTCACACCTGAAGCTGATGGCTTGGAGGAGGCTGGGCAGGTGCATCATAAGGATTAGAGAGGGGCATTGTTCCAGACTGATCCAGTTTTTAATCACTTTCCTATTGCAGGGAATGCCCTTAGAAATTGCAAAGCAAATGCTTTTTGCTAATGCTGGCAGAAATTCCTTAAACCAAGAGATGGTACCACTGCCCATCAATTTTGCAAGGCAATAATGCAGATCCCAAGTGGCTGAAGTCTGAGGCAGAAGGCAGAGCACTTCATCACAATGAGAGAACTGGGTTGTTGCTGGGGGAAACTGTTCTGATATCATGCTGGTATTACCATGAATTAATAAGCTTTGTTTATCTTCTCTGACACTAGAGGTCCAAGTTAGTCCTTTTGCTTCATCTTCTTGCTTATTATGCAGCTCAGGCTATGGATATAGGCAGCCTACTTGTCATAAATTGCAGGCAACCTCCCTTCTTGCTGTTCTTGGTCCCAGTGGGCTTATGCTCCTGGGAACGAAAGCACTCTGAACTCTTTAGTTCCACAAATGCATACTGAACCCTGATGCTGTGCTAGGTGCTTCAGAAATTCCAAGATGCCACGAACCACAGCTCCTGCCTTCCTGATCACCTTGTGGTCATGGAGAAAGTCAGGTGAACAAATAATTACACCAAAAAGCAGAACGTGTAACAGAGGGGAAAACATACCTCTGTGGGAACCCAAGAAGGGAAGAGGTAAATTTCAGTGGAGGAGATCAAGGAGGCATCCTTGGATAAGATTGCAGGACAGGGAAACCTTAGAGAATATAGCTATTTCAGCTTCTAGTTTCCCACAATGAAGAAGGAGGATCTTGGACAAAGGAAGATGATATATTTCAATACAGCAAAATGGCCTTGCTTAAAGGTGTGTAGTTCTATGCATTTTAACACACACATAGAATTGAGGAAGCACTGCCACGATCAGGATGCAGAACAATTTGACCATCCTACAATCCCTAATAGAATGGCTTTATAACAGGAAAGAATGTCCAGTGGGAAAAAGACAATCTCTTCAACAAATAGTGTTGGGAAAACTGGTCAGCCACATGCAGAACAATGAAACTGGATCATTTCCTGACACCACACACAAAAATAGACTCAAAATGGATAAAACACCGCAATGTGAGAAAGAAATCCATCAAAATCCTCGAGGAGAACACAGGCAGCAACCTCTTCGACCTCAACCGCAGCAACTTCTTCCTAGGAACCTCACCAAAGGCAAGGGAAGCAAGGGCAAAAATGAACTATTGGGACTTCATCAAGATTAAAAGCTTTTGCACAGCAAAGGAAACAGTCAACAAAACCAAAAGACAACTGACAGAATGGGAGAAGATATTTGCAAATGACATATCAGATAAAGGGCTAGTATCCAAAATCTATAAAGAGCTTCTCAAACTCAACACCCATAAAACAAATAACCCAGTCAAGAAATGGGCAG
>LNAC01000033.1:2121216-2148397 GCA_002007465.1 Ailurus styani | reverse complement strand
TGGATGGAACTGGAGGGTATTATGCTGAGCGAAATAAGTCAATCAGAGAAAGACAATTATCATATGATCTCTCTGATATGAGGAACTTGAGGGGCAGGGTGGGGGGTTGTGGGGGGTAGGGAGGGAAAAATAATGAAACAAGATGGGATGGGGAAGGAGACAAACCATAAGAGACTTCTAATCTCATAAAACAAACTGAGGGTTACTGGGGGGTGGGAGGGTAGGGATAGGGTGGATGGGTTATGGACATTGGGGAGGGTTTGTGCTTTGGTGAATGCTGTGAAAGATGTAAGCCTGATGATTCACAGACCTGTACCCCTTGGGCAAATAATAAAAATAAAATTAAAAAAAATTATAATAAAAGAATGGCTTTATAATCATCCTTTCCTTCTTCTAATAACCTCTAGCAACCAACATGCCATTGTCCATCACTGTGGTTTTGTCTTTGGAGAATGTTATGTAAATGTGTTCATACAAAATGTAATCTTTTGATATCGACTTCCTTCACTCACCACGTCATCTTTGGAATTCAGCCACGTTGTTGCACACATCAAGAGTTATACCTTTTCTTTGCTGAGTAGTTTCCATTGAATGGATTTACCACAGTTTGTTTATCCCTTTACCCGGTGAAGGACATCTGGGTTGTTTCTGGTTTTGATGACTGTGAGTAAGGCTGCTATTAAATGCTCACATACAGGTTATTATATTATATAAACATAAGTTTTCTTTCTCTAGGGCAGTTTCTCAATTTTGGCACTATTAACATTTTGGGTAAGATACTTCTTTGTTGTACAGGACCGCCCTGCTCATTGTAGGATGTTTAGCAAGACCTCTAGCCTCTACTTGCTAGATGTCAGTAGAAAGCCCCAAATTATGACAACCAGAATGTCTGCACACATTGTCAAATGTCCCTTGGGGGGACAAAATTTATCTACAGTTGAGAACCACTGCTCTAGGGTAAATACCTAGGAATGAGTGTAGTGGGTCATGTGGTAAATATCTGTTTAACTTTATAAGGAACTTTATATCCTCAGAGTATGAGAGATTTGGCCGCTCAGAATCTTCACCAACATGTGATATTATCAGTATTTTTTTGTTGTTGTTTTTGACATTCCAATAGGGCAACTCATCATGGCTTCAATTTCCATCTCTCTAATAGCTAATGATATTGAAATTTTTTCACATGCTCTTTTTTGGCCATCTGTATATCCTCTTTAGTAAAGTCTGTTCAAATCTTTTGCCCATTTTTAAACTGGATAATTTGTTTTCCTACTGTTGAGTTTTGAGAGTTCTTTATAAATTATGGATACAAATTCTTTCTTAGATGTGTGATTTGCAAATATTTTCTCTAAGTCTGTAGCATGCATTTTAATCCTCTTAACAGTGCCCTTTTCAAAACAAAAGTTTTTGGTTTTGATGAAATCCGATTTTATCAAATAGTCTTTTATGGATTGTGCTTTTGTTGTCCTATCTAAGAACTAAGAATGTTTAACCCAGGTCAAGGAAGGTTTCTTCTAATTTTTTTTCCTTAAAGTTTTAGATTTTTATATTTTACATTTAGATTGATGATTCACTTAATTTGTGAACAGGTGTGAGGCTTAGGTCAGTTTTGTTTATCTTTTGACCATTGATATCCGATTGTTTCTGCACCATTTGTTGAGAGACTATTTTTCTTCCATTAAATTCCTTTTGCATCTTTGTCAAGAATAATTCAGGCATATTTGCATAGGTCTATTTCTGGGTTCTCTATTTTTTTCCATTGACCTATGTGTCTATCCCTCGATAATACCATGCTATCTTGAATACTGTAACTTTATAATAAGTCTTAAAGTCAAATAGGGTGGTTCCTCCAACTTAATTCTTCTTTTCAAATTGTTTCAGCTATTCTAGTTTCTTTGCCTTTCCATATACATTTTTAGAGTTAGTCTATATCTACAAAAAGAATCTCTAATTTTTATTAGAGTTACATTAAATCTATGGATTAATTTGGGGAGAATTGACAAATGTACTATTTGACTCTTCTAATCTATTTTATTAGTTCTTCCTTGATTTCTTCCATCAGCATTTGTAGTTTTCAGCAAAAAAATAATGTACATGTTTTTGTAGATTTATGCCTAAGTTCTTAATTTTGGAGTGAGCTATTGTAAGGGATATATTGGTTAGAAAGAAAAAGATTTATTTATTTGAGAGGGAGAGAGACAGAGTGGAGAGGGAGAGGGAGAGAATCCTCAAGTAAATTCCCTACCGAGCATGGAGCCTAACACAGGGGTCCATCCCATGATCCTGAGATAATGACCTGAGCCAAAATCAAGAGTCAGACACTTAACCGACTGAGTCACCCAGGCACCCCAAAGGGCATATTGTTTTAAATTTCAGTTTCTAATAGTACATTGCTAATATCTAGAAGTACAGTTGATATATTTTTTAAAGATTTTATTTATTTATTTGACAGAGAGATAGAGAGCACAAGTAGGCAGAGCGGCAGGCAGAGGGAGAGGGAGAGGGAGAAGCAGCCTCTCCGCGGAGCAGGGAGCCTGATGTGGGACTCGATCTCAGGACCCTAGGATCATGACCTGAGCTGAAGGCAGCAGCTTAACCGACTGAGCCACCCAGGCACCCCAGTTGATATTTTTTGTATTGACCTTATATCCTGTGATTTTTCAAGCTCACTATTAATTCTAGAGATTTTGGGTTTGTTTGTTTGTTTGCAGATTTTATATAGGTTTTCTATGTTTGCAAGCAAGCAAGAACAGTTTTATTTTTTCCTTTCCAATTTGTATTTTTTTTCTTTTCTAATTTGTATACCTTTTTGTTTGTCTGTTTGTTGTTTTTTGGGTTATTTTGTTTTGCCTTATTACGTGGACTAGTACTTCCAGTGTGTCGGTGAGTAAGAGTGATAAAAACAGACATCTGTGCCTTGTTGTGGATCTTAAGCAAAAAGAATTTAGTTTTTTGCCATTAAGTAGGATATTAGCTGTAGAGTATTTTATTGTTGTTGTTTTGATTTTTTGACATGTGTGTGTCTGTTTGTGTGGCATAGCTGTCTGTCCTTAATCAAGTTAAGAAAGTTCCCTTCTATTCCTAGTTTTATAAGAATTTTTATCTTGAGGGCTCCTGGGTGGCTCAGTCTGTTGGGTATCTGCCTTCAGCTTGGGTTATGATCCGGGTACCTGGGATAGAGTCCCACATCAGACTCCCTGCTCGGTGGGAAATCTGCTTCTCCCCTGCCCCTCCCCCCTGCTTGTGTGCGCTCTCCTCTCTCTCTTTCTCTCTCTCATTCTCACTCTCTCACTCTCTCAAATACATAATATCTTTAAAAAAGTTTTTTTTTTATCTTGAGTGGATATTGAATATTGTCAAATTCTTTTTATGCTTCAATCAACATGAACATGTGGAATTGTTTTTTTACATTTTTGGATTGTTAATATGATGAATTACAGTGATTCATTTTTTTCTATCTCTTCATTTATTATATAAAAGATAGTACCTTATACTTAATTTTGTAAATTTGTTTTTTTCATTTAAAAATATGTCCTACAAATCACTCCATCTTTGTCCATACAGATCTTCCTTGTTCTTTTTTCCAGTTGTGTAATATTCCATGGTTTGGATGTGCCATGTTTTACCGAATCACTTTCCTACAAACATTATTCTACAATATATTCTACAGTATATACAAGTATTTAATTGTTTCCAATATTTTGCAGTTAGGGGACACTTGGGTGGCTCAGTTGGTTCCCAGGGTCCTGGAATAGAGCCCCATGTCAGGCTCCCTGCTTGGGAGGCAGCCTACTTCTTCCTCTCTCCCATCTCGTTCTCATGCTCTCTCTCTCATGAATGAATAAAATCCTTAAAAAAAAAAAGAAGAAGAAATAATGTTACAATTACAATGAGTAACCTTGTACATATATGTCTTCTTACTATTGAAGGTACATCTCTAGTGTATATTTCTAGGAATTTCTGGACTTAATGGTAAGTACATATATAGTTTTGTTAAGTATTACCAAATTTTCCTGCAGATGAGTTCTGCCAATTTCCATTCCCATTAGCTATATATGAGAATTTGTATTTCCCCAGTCTCACTGAGAAAATTTAATATATATATATATATATATATATAAAACTTTCCCACATCAGATAAGATGATAGTATCTCAGCATTGTTATTTCTCTAATTATAAGTGATTTGAATACTTTTTTATATATTTGGAGACAATATTTTATTTTTTTTGAATTTTCTGTTCATGTCTTTTTCTCATTTTTCTATCACATTTTTGGTTCTTTGCCCTTTATTTTTAATTTAATTTTTTATTGAGGCATAATAGACATGCAACATTATATTAGCTCCAGATATACATATAATGATTTGATATTTGTATATATTGCAAAATGATCACCACATTAAGTTTACTTAACATCTGTCAAAATTCATAGTTACAGAGGTTTTTTTCCTATGATGAAAAATTTAAGATCTATTCCCTTAACATCATTCAGATGTACTCTATAGTATTATCACCCATTTTAACCTATCCCCCACCTTTAGCAGCCACCATTCTGTTCTCTGTGTCTATGAGCTTTGTCTGTTTTTTGTTTTTAGATTCCAAATATACAAATGAGATTATATTGTATTTGTCTTTATCTTTCTGACTTATTTCACTTAGCATAATGTCTTCAAGTTCCATCCATGCTGTTGCAAATGACAAGAATTCATTCTCTTTTTTCCGACTGAATAATATTCCATTGAACATACAACTGACCCTTGAACTACGTGGGTCTGAACTGTGTGGGTCCCCTTATACACAGATTTTTTTATGGTACAGTACCATGAATATGTTTTTTCTTCCTTGTGATTTTATTAATAGAATTTTCTTTCCTCTAGCTTATTTTATTGTAATACAGTATATAATACACAAAATATGATTCATCGACTGCATTATGTTATGAGTAAAGACTTCCAATCAATAATAGACTAAAAGTAGTTAAGTTTTGGGGGAGTCAAAGTTATATGTGGATTTTTCCTAGAGGAGAACATAGGCAAGCAACTCTTTGACCACAGCAGCTTCTTGCTAGACACATCTCCAAAGACAAGGGAAACAAATGCAAAAATGAACTATTTGGACTTCATCAAGATAGAAAGCTCTTTCACAGCCAAGGAAACAGTCAACAAAACCAAAAGACAACCTACAGAATGGAAGAAGATATTTGCAAATGTCTCATCAGATTAAGGGCCGGTATCCAAAATCTATAAAGAATTTATCCAACTGAACACCCAAAGAACAAATAATCCAGTCAAGAAATGGGCAGAAAACATGAACAGACATTTCCCCAAAGAAGACATCAAATGGTCAACAGACACATGAAAAAATATTCAATATCATTCGGCATCAGGAAAACATAAAACCACAATGAGATACCACCTACACTAGTCAGAATGGCTAAAATTAACAAATCAGGAAGTGACAGATGTTGGCGAGGATGTAGGGAAAGGGAAACCCTCTTACACTGCTAGTGGGAATGCAAGCTGGCACGCCACTCTGGAAAATAGGACAGAGGCTCGTCAACAAATAGAGCTACCCTATGACCCAGCAATTGCACTACCAGGGATTTACCACAAAGATACAAATGTAGTGATCTGAAGGGGCAACTGGATCCCAGTGTTTATAGCAGCAATGTCCACAATAGCCCAACTATAGAAAGAGCCCAGAGTCCATTGACAGATGAATAGATAAAGAAGATGTGGTATGTATGTACAGTGGAATATTATTCAGCCATAAAAAGAACATGAATTCTTGTCATTTGCAATGCTGTGGATAGAACTAGAGGGCATTATGCTAAGTGAAATAAGTCAGTCAGAAAAAGACAAATATCATATGATTTCACTCTTGTGGAATTTAGAAACAAAACAGATGAACATAGAGAAAGGGAAGGAAAATAAAGTGAAATCAAAGAGGCAGGAAAACCATAAGAGACTCGTAACTATAGGAAACAAACTGAAGGTTGTTGGAGGGGAGGTGGATGGGAGGACGAGTTAACTCGGTGATGGGCATTAAGGAGGGCACTTGATGTAATGAGCACTGGGTATTATATGCAATCGATGAATCACTAAACTTTACTTCTGAAACTAATATTACACTACATGTTAATTAAATTGAATTTAAATAAAAAATTAAAAAGAATAAAGGTTCTATGTGGATTTTTTGACTCCCCAGGATAGGTTAATGCCTCTAACCCCCTGCATTGTTCAAGGTCAACTGTATATACCATATTTTCTTTATGCATTTATTGGTTGATGGACACTTAGGTTGTTTCCATATCTTAGATATTGCGACTAACACTGCAGTGAACATCTGTAGGGTGCACATATCTTTTCAAGTTAATGTTTTCAGGTTTTATGATAAATACCCAGAAGTGGAATTGCTGGATCATATGGTAATTCTATTTTAATTTTTTGAGGAACCTCCATAGTGTTTTCCAGAGTGGCTGCACCAATTTACATTCCCACCAACAGTGCACAGGCTTTTCTTTCTCCATGTTCTTACCATGTTATCTCTTGTCTCTTTGGTAATAGCCATTCTAATAGGTATAAGGGAAAATCTCATTGTATTTTTGATTGGCATTTCCCTGACAATTAGTGATGTTGAGTATTTTTTTCATGTCCCTGTTGGCCATCTGCATGTCTTCTTTGGAAAAATGTCTATTTAAATCCTCTGCCCATTTTTAAATTTAATTGTTTGGGTTTGTTTTTGGTTTTTGGGTTTTTTGCTATTGAGATCTCTGAGTTCTTTATATATTTTGGATTTTAACCCCCTTACCAGATATATGATTTACAAATATTTTCTCCCATTTGGTAGGTTGCCTTTTCATTTTGTAGGTGTTTTTCTTTGCTGTACAGAGGCTTTTTCGTTTGATATAGTCCCTCTTATTTACTTTTGCGTTTGTTTCCTTTGCTTTTGGTGTCAAATTCAAAAAGACCATTGCCATGATGATTCATTTTAGAGTACTGAACCAGCTTTGCATTCCAATGATAAAGCCCACTTGGTCATAATACGTTATTCTTTGTATATATTGCTGGGTTCAGTTCATAAATATTTTGTAGGGATTTTTACCTCTATATTTATGAGAAATGTTTGTCTATAGTTTTTTCTTTCCTATACTGTCTTTGTTCGATTTTGATATCCCAGTAATGTTGGCCTCATAAAATGAGCTGGAGAGGGGGGTTCTCTCCTCTTCTATTTTCTGGGAAAGACTGTATAGAATTGCTGTTATTTCTTATCTAGATGTTGTGTATAACTTGCCATTCTCTATGGAGAACATTATTATTTTTGTGTTAGCAGCCAGTGTACCTGGTTGTTCACTGTGGTTCACTATGGTTTCATTGTCAGTAGATTGTTCATAACCTTTGCAGTCCTCTTCTGTTCTGTCCCACACAGACACCATTGGGGCTAGTCTGGTACCCACATTCTCTTCTATGTACTGGTGGCTGAGCCCAGTTTATAACCAACTGTATGAGGTTACTTTCCCAAACCTTTTTTCTCCATGATCTCCTTGATACTTTCTTGATACTTTCCCTGGAGCTACCCTTTTTCCATCCTCCGTCCAGAAGTCTGGGATTTAGTTATCTCAGTCTGCTACATATGCCACCAGGAACAAGCAGCTTGAGGACCAGGGAAAAAAATGGAAATCACCACCAGTCTGGCGGTACTTTGAATTCTGGTCCTCTTCCACAATCTTCATGCTACTGTTTATTTTTTAGGTTTCTCAGATAGCTTTTGCCTTGACTCTGTCCAGGAATAATGGCTATATTCAGTGGGAGAGACTGGGTGCGTCTTTTATGTCATCTTACTCAGAATAGAATCTATGGCCTCTATTTTTCAAAAGAGTTGTCTGTTTTGGTTTCTTAAATCCTGAAAAGTAGAGGTACTATGGTAGAACGAAAATATCTTTGAATCCTGAAAAACTTAATTCCAACCCTGGCTCTATAATTCAACTTTCTTGAGCCTCTGTGTCTTCATGTGTAAAATGGGGCCTATATCAGGGGTTCCCAAACCACCCTCAGGTTTGATGATATGCTAAAAGGACTCACAGGACTCAGATATGTAAAATCTACATATACATCATAAAAGGATACAGATTAAAATCAGCAGAGGGAAAAGGTACAGGGAGTGTAGTCCAGAAAAAAAACAACAAGACTTACAGTTGTTTTCTTTTTCTGGAGTCCCTATAATCAGCACTTAATTCTCCCAACAGTGTAACAATATGTGACCACATGTGCAAAGCATTGCCAACCATGGTATCCAAGCTTTGGTGTCCAGGCTTTTTATTGGCCAGCAGCAGAATATTATTCTGACAATAGAGTAGATACAGAAAAAAAGTTGTGATTTGGGATACATTTTAAGACACCAGGCTAAGGGTATGGGCATGCTTCTTGATGCACAGGTCTAAGGTAGCTATATATAAGCAATGAGCAGAGAGGTGATGAGAGAGAGATGCTTGTCCAAGGATAAATACAAAAGGATAGCACTTAATAGCTGTCAGGATGGCCAAATCCCAGCATAACATGAGGCTTGACAAATAATCTGATGAAGACTTAAAAGGCCATTTTTAGCTACATTCAGAGTTTGAAGAAACAGGCTTCTGGTTTGGGAAAGAAAGCTTTGGTGCTAAGAGATGGAGAAAAGAAAGCTAAACTCTTCATCCTCTATAATGTTCCCATCTTTTGTCTGAATTGGGGAGGACTTGTAGTTGTCCTTTTGAAAGCCAAGAAGGTCAAAAGAGAGATGTCAGAAAATTAGAAATGAGCAAATGTGCACATTTTTTCAAAATGGGGGGAAAAGTAGATTTGGGAGACTATAGAATTTAAAATCAATATAAATCCAAGTTAAAATTCTAGAAAAGAGTATTCAGAATAGCTTATGAGGAATTAGAAAAGAGACAGTCAATAGGAGCCTATCTGTGTTCAGTGTGGCTAAGCCTTGCTAAATGAATCTGATTTCCTTTTTTAATCAGGTTTCTAGAAGAGAAAATCTGGGGAGATTGTTGTATCTTGATTTTGGCCAACACTTTGCTGGTCTCTCAGGATACCCTTATAGACAAGCCAGAGAAATATGAGTTAGAGAACATTGCACTAAATAGATTCTCAGATACTTGAATCAGAAGACTTAGACCTATCAGCTGGGTTCTAGTGCATAAAGATGTAGGTGGGATTTGACAAATTTTAAATGACACAAACATATCAGGGGTTGAGTCAAGATTCATAGAGACTTTGGAGACTGGACAGATCATATCAACAAAATGATACTTTAAAAGAATAAGGAATCAAAGAATTTTGTTTTTTAAAAGAATAAATTTGGGGGGACTAGGTGGCTCAGTAGGTTAAACATCTGCCTTGGACTCAGGTCATGATCCCAGAGTCCTAGAATCAAGCACTATGTCAGGCTCCCTACTCAGCAGGGAGCCTCCTTCTCCCTCTCTCTCTCTCCCCGTCCCCCCAGCTAGTGCACTCTCTCTGTCTCTCATAAATAAATAAAATCTTTAAAAAAAAAAACAAATTTTAAATCATCTTTTAAGGATGTTTATATGTATGTGTGTGTTCGTTGAAAACAGTTCATGGGCAAAAAGACTTAGTTGGGAGTGTCAAGTGAACAAACGTTTGATGTTAAAGCAAATATGTATGACATGCTTTCATTTATTCAAAAAATGTTATATGGCTGTCATGAAAGCAAATTCCATCTTAACTTGCATAGGAAAGCGTAGACTCCCAGTCCAGGACAGTGATGGTGCTGCGGACACTACAGTAATGAGACAACATTTGGGTACTCTGCTCAGTTTTCTGTGAGACACCTTGAGAGAGAGAATTAGCATCTAGAAGAGGCCCCCAGGTCACGAGCACTGGAGACCATGTGGTAACAAGGAAATAGGGATCTGTGAAGGTTGATCATCTTGAAGAAAGAAAGACTAAGCAGAGCTATGAAACCGATCTTTAAATTTGTTAAGGACTGTTATTTGGATGCTTTCATTATTCCTTAGGCAGCCAAAGTTAGGGGGTTAATAGCTGTGAGTTATAGGAAATTGTGTTTCAGCCAGTTTCTTGTAGCATTTCAGCTCCCTTACCAGACCTTAAGCATACGGAGATGAGCAGGACCAGATCACTTTCCTACAGACTGAACGATCCATAAATTCATTATTCTACAGAGAGAAGTGGCTCAGTATTCCATGGCTCTTCCAACAGTGAGACTCCTTTGAGAGCCAGATGGCCCTTAATGTCCTGATCTCCTGTCTCTGGAACACAAAGGGAAGACATTTAGGTTGTGTTTGAGGGTCTGATGCTGGGCTGATGGTATCTGGACCTAGATGTGGTGTTCTGTTGGCCACTGAGAACCAAGACCCATGTTTACCAGGACAGGCAAAGAAGATTGCTTAATGAGAGTCTGAACTGTGTTCAGGGGGAAAAGCAGAAGTTCAAAGTCAGGAAAGTGTCCCTGAGCATCAGATGCACAAGAGCCACAAACTAACAATAGGAGGACAACTCAGGAGTCAACAGAAGGGAGCAGCAGAGGTACTCAGGAAACACAGTGTGAGACTGATTAGAGTCAGCAGTCTGGAACAGGGCTCAGCAATGGTATCAGCAGTCAGGGGCTTGTTAGGAGCTCTTTAGGACCAAGTGGGCTTGGGCCTGAGTCAGACAGGAGTAGTCTAGAGGTTGTACCACCAGATGTCAGGGGTGTTAGAGGAGGGATTTGTGCCAGATATCCTCTATTTGCCTCTCCCACTCTCCACCCTGCTCCACCTTCTCCACCCTGCTCCAGGTCCAAGAAGAGGACCTACATCAGTGGAATCCTTGACCTCTGGATCTGGTTAACCCCAGTTAGAGATTGGCGAGGGGAGGAGAATGAGGTTGGGGTATTCCTGCCCTCTGCCTGCTTCCCTCTAGGGTTACCTTGAGATTTCTGTGTTCATAGGCTGAAGGCTGAAGACATCCTCTTAAGATGTCTCTGTCTATCCAACTCTTTCTCCAGGATCCAGTAGCCACTCCCTGCCCTCCTCCCTTGAAACCTAGAACTGGTAGCAGTTCCAGACATACTAGCTCTGGGGTACTGTGCTATCCCTTGTGGCTCTCCTACAATTTGCCTACTGCTTTGTGAAAATAATTTATTAAACTCTTCTCGAATCATCCTAATCTGAATATGTCATCTATTTCTTGGTTGTACCTTGGCTGACACAGGATTCTGGATTGAGTGAGAAGATGAGTTATATTATTTCAAAACATACTTATATTCTGTGGCTCTGGATTTCTTCTCACCGACCTTATATATTTGTAGACCCAGGAGTGATGCGAATTAACTTTCTATACCTAGGAATCCACAATAAGTATTTCTGTAGTATATGTGAAGTTCACCTAGAGACTTGTGGTGCGATTTAGCCATGTAAGCTATACAATTTATTATTTTTGTAAGACTTCGTGTTATCGGGGCACCTGGGTGGCTCAGTGGGTTAAGCCTCTGCCTTCAGCTCAGGTCATGATCTCAGGGTCCTGGGATCAAGCCCCGCATCAGGCTCTCTGCTCGGCAGGGAGTCTGCTTCCCCCTCTCCCTCTTCCTGCCTCTGTGCCTACTTGTGATCTCTGTCTCTCTGTCAAATAAATAGATTAAATCTTTAAAAAAAAAAAGAATTCATGTTATCAGGATGTATGGCGGTACTTTTTGGCCTATGTCTGCCGGGTCAGCTAACATCTTTATTTACTACCATTATATAAAAGGGCCAAAGGAAGCTTACACCAGCCAAGCAGAATGTTGACAAGGTTGTAAAAGAGCCATAATTAATCTTAAACATCTCTTATAGACAAGCTATGAAGCCATACTGTGACTCTTTCTGGAAAGACCAAATAGTTGAGGCTGTCCATAATGATGCTAGTTCAAGGATGTCCCAGAACCTCAGGAAAAGAAGGAAAAGCCTATATAATTTACATGACTTCAAACTGATTTCTGATTCTCATGAGTCATAGAAAACATATTGTCTTCTGGCCTGCATATCATTTCCATTTGACTCTGAATTGAGGGTTTGTTGTTGTCACGTGGGTGGACTTTATACAATCTTACTTCTAAAGAATCGTTTAGAGATACACATGAAAAGCTTATGGATGAAATGGTATGACCGAATTTTGCTTCACAATAATACAGAAAGGAGGGGAGAGAGAAAACAAGATTGGCCACAAGTAGATGGCTGTGGAAGCTGGGTGATGGAGACATGGAAGTACATTCTACTCTTCTCTCTGCCTTTGTATGATATAAAAATGATTGAATATTAAAAACTAAATAGTTAATTAAAAATTGCTGCTTGATACAGGAAAACTCATTTATTATTGCTTGATGGTACTGATGTCATGAAGGAGTTCTGTGGGTAGATTTCAGGAGTATAATAGGAAAAGCATATTGAAACAAATGTAAATGAGGAATGCTATTTTCATGAAAGTTTAATGAAACCAGACTCAATGGGAAATACCAAGATGATGTTCAGAATGTACATTTAGAATGCTCTTTCATGAATTGAGAAGGAAAGCAAACAAAAATACTACTTTCATGTTTTAAAAAATACTATATATGGACTTTGCTTCTAAATGACCTGGGATGAGGGAGGTTACAGATGAAGCAAGATTGACCATGAGTTAATATTTGTTGAACTGGGGAAATGACCACATGGCAGTTCACTAGGCTATTCTTTCTACTTTTACATATGCTTTATGTGTTCTATAGAATAGTTTTTAAAAATAAAACATATATCACACATCCAAAATGTGACCATTTACATTGAAACAGTATTAACTTTTATGATTTAAAGAAATGTAATGTTATGCTATTTCTCTTCCTCCTCTGTAGAATTTGGATTTTCTAATATATTACTGTTTGTCCATTTCTCTCCTCTTCCCCCATGCCTTAGTTTTGTCTGTTATATGGAACCAAGCTGGTGTTCCAGGAGCGAGCCTGGTATCTAGAACATAAATATTTGACTCCCATGGCCAGCACGAGGATTAGGAGTCAGGTAAGGGTCCCTGGTGTGCAGAAGAAACCCTTTGTGCATCAGCTGTCAGCTCTTTGCTTTCTTAGAAAACAGTCCTGTCAATCTTTTATCGGTTTCTACTCATGGATTTTTATGCCTCTGGGACTTCATATACATGTTTTCATTGCCTACCATGATCATATTACACTTCAGAGTGTAAGCGACAAGGAAATGATTCACTGTGCATGAACTTTCTGACATGAAAAGCGGAGGAGGGAATCAAAAGCATTTTCCTTGTCTTGGCAAAAAAAAAAAAAGTATTAAGTGATTTTCATTTTTCTACTTACCAAAACCTATTAACTCATTCTTCATATTCAGAAAAAAAGATCTGTGGTATTTTTATGTCAGAAGTAGCAATGAAAATTCAATGTAATAGCTACAGAACACCTGAAAATGAAGATAGCATCAGGGAATTACCGGCAAAATGCTGCTCTAAAGAAAAAAATATACAAAACAGCATAATCATCTATAAAACACACTTTCTAAGTGTTTTCTGAGGGGCCTGTCTTCCAGGCCCTCTGTTAGATGCTATAACATAAACAGGTATATGCTCGGTCTCTGCATTCAAAGGAGCTTATTGTATACGAGGACACAAAACTGACTTTAAAATGCAAATAACAACACGAGGAAGCAGAGACTTTCCAATGAATAATTCCAGAGATCATGCAGGAGCAAATGTCATTCTTGTACTAGACCCTCGAGAGTGGAAAATTCCAACAAAGCAGTGGTACTATTGAAGAGGGGGAAATGCAGTTGAGCTTTTAGACAGGGTTGGTGAAGTGAGTAAAACCAGAGAAATGGGAGTACTTGGGACAGACATGATAAGAAACAGCGAGAAGATCAGTTTGGCTGACATCTCAAGTGAAAGCCTGGAGAAATCTGCAGGAGCCAGGCTAAGGTGGACACTTAAGAACCTTGAAGAGTCTTCTTCCTTTTCAGGTGAATAGTGATTATGAAGAAAAGCATATGGAAAGATGTTTCGGTTATCTCTTGCTATGTAACAAATGACCCCAAAACTTTGTGGCTTAGAGCATCCAGTTACTATTTCTCAGGATTCTGCATCTGAACGTGGCTCAGCTGGATGGTTCTCCTGCTGCCTGAGGTGTCTGCCGGGCCTGTGAAGGTGGCTTCTTTACTCGCCCAGTGGTCACCTCAGCTGAGGTGGCAGGAACATCTAGGGGCAGCTGGGCAAATGTGGGCTTCCTCACACCACAGTAGCGTCAGGGGGGCTGACTGTTTTACATGATGACTGGCTTCCAGAGAGGAAGGGGAAGATGCCAGTCATCTCAAGGCTTGGCCCACTGCTAACATAGCGTTACTTCAGCTGCATTCTGTTGGCCCAAGAGAGGACCAAGGCCAGCATAGATTTGGGCAAGAGAAGAGACTTCACCTCTCATTGTGAGGCACAGCAGACACATATAGGGAAGGAAAAATTGACGGCAGCTATCTTTGGACACTGACTACCTTCCCGAAAGAAAATGCTGACTTTGGGTAGAGGAAATTAAAAAAAGAGCTACATGAAGGAAAATTTTAAATCCACGTGATTAGGTATTTCAGTGATATAGATGAGATAAATAATACATCAAAAGAATCTTGAGTAAAAGAAACCAACTTTCACATACAACATCAAAGTGCTTTTGTATTCTATTAGTGCAACATGCTTGCCACACTTTTCATTTCCTAGATACTCATAGCAGCCTGGGAGATAAGCAGGGAGCAGTCAGACATTTTGGGACAAACTATCTGTGTGGCTAGATGTGGGTTGTTGAGAGCTATAGGATATCTTAAGGCCTTCTCAGTGCTGCCGGCCATGAGCACTCACCCCTTCTCTGGGCTTTCTCAGTATTCCCCAAGGGAAGAGTGTACTGTATCTGGAACAAATGCTTCCCTTCCCACTTCTGCCACACCCCTGTGAAGGGATTTCAAGGTTTCAGAAATGTTATTAGTAGCTTCTTTTCACTAAAATGTCTGGGACCCTTGGCCAATTAGAGGTGCTTAACAGGAGTGGGCTTGTGAAAGGGTGAAAAGGGTACAGGGATGATTGATATTAATGCAACTAGTCTAGATGCTTTCACATGATAACTCTTCAAGTTTACTGATTCTTTCTTTCTTTAAGTGCATCTTATGTACTGGTTAAGTCATCCCCTATATTTTTTATCCTGTTTGTTAGGATTTTGATCTTAAAAAATATTTTTTGTTTTCTGTTTTATATCATCTATATAACTTTTTAGTTTCTTATCCCCTAAAGATACATTCAATTTTGTCTTTGATTTCTTTAGGCATTGAAGCATAGTTATTTTATAGTCTATAGCTAATAATCCAAATATCTTAAGACTTTACCAGTCTATTTCTTTTTGTCTATTAGTTCTGCTTTGTATATAGTTATCTTTTAAGATGTGCTGGTCATTGTTATCGAAAAATGTTTTGTGCAATTTACAGGAAGGCCAAATTGAAGACACCATCTTCCCCTTATAAAGCATCTGAAGGTGCCTTCAGTTTAAGACCCAGCTTAAACCGAACTCAAGACTTGAGGTTTCCTGTAAGACTCCGAGAGTTCAAATAAAAGCAGTAATTCCTTCACCCTCCCCCAAGGTCAGAGCTATTTGGTATCCAGCTTATTGTAGCAAGGGTCTCTATTAAATTTCTTGCCTAGTGCTGGCCCTGGTTTTGACTGTCATCACCCCTACTGCCACCCCAGCCACCATGAGTCTGTCAAAGTGAAAATTCAAAATTGCTGGAAATGACAAATGCCTTCAGGGTAAATGCAACTTTCTACTTGTTTATTTTCTCGGGTTCCTACTTTCCCATAATTTTTGCCATTATTATTTTGCCAGATCATTGGTACTTTGAAGAGGATTCCTGTATTTTCTCTAAGAATTGTGGTTGTTTTCAGCAGAAGAGGTGGGGGGAAAATCTAGCTCTTTATTATCAGAAACAGGAAGTTCCTTCAATGTTAGCCCACTTGACCCCACAATAGCCCTTTACTTCCTTTTCATTATCCTTTCACATAGATGAGGAAATGGAAACCCAACATGGTAAAGTAACTTGCCCAAAGTAAAACAGCTAGTGAAAACCCGTATTTCTCTGACTCTAAACACTTTCATTTATTTTATTTGGATAAAAATCAGCATTAAGCTAGTAACAACAAGTATACCCCGTGTCCAGTTCTTGGTTTCTAATACCATTTTCCAGTAAAAGGAGGCAGAGTCCTTGAACAAATGGTTGAATCTAGGACTGGGGCAATGAATATATAAGATGAGCCTGGAGCTAATTTCAGTGCTAGAAAGTGAGAAAGTGCTCCAAATGAAAACGAAAACAAAATACCCCATGATTGCGGGGTTATGCCAAAGGGACACTGGAAGGAGCTAACTGAAAGAGTTCTTAATGGCCGAAGCTGGAATAATTTGAGCAACAAAATAAATAATGTAGCATTGGATTATAACCCAAAGTATAAAATAATTAAACAGAAGTTCAAAATTATATAAGTAAATGATTAAACAGATCCATAAATGGGATAAAAGAGACCATTCTTTCTTACTAATGTAAGTAGATTCTTCCCCTTCCCTTGAGTGTGGGTTGGACTCAGTGATTTTCTTTTATTTTAAATAACAAAGCATTGAAAGGGAAAACAGTTACTTTACAGGGGGGCAATCAGCCATCCCACCTTAACCAAGTGCTTAAGGTGAATGTCACCAGTAATAAGTTGTGTTGATGACATGTACTTGTGACATTGTGTGATGAGACGAGCACTTCACTCTTCCCCCAAATCCATAACCCTGATCCAATCCTGACAAAAAAATTCAGGCAGAACCAGATGGAGGGACATTCTACCTAAGACCTACACAGCCGTCCTCAAACTGCCAGTGCATGAAAGACAAGGAAAAACTAAGAAACCAACACAGACCAGAGGAGACTAAGGAGACATGATGACTAAACACAGTGTGGTGTCCTGGATTGAGTCCTGGAAGAGAAAAAAGACATTAGTAGAAAAACTGGTGAAATCTGAGTCAATCTATAATGTGTTAATATTAATGTACCAATACTGACTTATTAGTTTTTACAGCGGACCATAGTTATGTTAGGTGTTAAGAGAAGAATTAGAAGAAGCTGGGTGAAGGACATATGAGAACTCTGTGTATTATCTTTGGAACTTTTCCAGAAATATAGAAATAGTACAAAATTAAAAGTTTATTAAGGAAAAAAAAGCATCAGGGAGTTGTAGTCAGCCTGGGCTGATCGTAAATAATAAAACTTCAGAATACCCAGGAGTTCTACTAAAACTCTAGGCTAATGATAATAAGCAATGCATATATTTATGGTAGAAGAAAACAAAATTTAATTTTGTTCTCATAAAGATCTTTCTGGTAAATAAGGGTGGTAACAGGCCCCACTCAATGAATGAGTAAAACTAAGAAACAGAAAAGTTAAACAACTGGCTAAGATTCTAGCTGAGTATATAAACCGGCACTCCTAATCCCAAAAGGATGTGGATTAAGCATCATCCTGCTTGTCTGCAAGGAGCACTACAAGGCCTGAGTTCGTAAGCTTCACAGAGGCCTGCCTGATGTCCCAGAGGGAGTAAAATCCATCCACATATTGCAAAGGCAGCTCAAGTGCCTCGTTGTCCAACTGAAGCCCACAGGAGAGGGGGTGGGGTTGGGGTTTGTTTTCTTTTTAAACTCAAGTCTCTCCCCAACAGCCCTTCCTAGCTGTGATAACTAGTTCCTCTCTTTTGTTTGGAACTTGATTGTTGACAGAGTTCATCCACATTCATTATCCTGTGTAATTCCCCACAAGCACCCCTTCGTGTGCCTACCTGTTAATCCACTTTATGGACTGGGAGTCGAAGGCTGATTTACTGCCGAATTAAGTAGTGGTGAAGGTGAGGCTTTTGGACTCCAGCACACCGCTCTTCTCCTGTTCCCAGGCCTGAATTGTTGGATGAGTCCCTCCACCGCTACGCCCTCAAAGTAGGTAGGGCCTTGGCTCGAAGGCAGTCCCGTAGCAACGCCCCCAGGGCGCCATTGTAACGAGGCCCTTAAGTAAAAGATTTCTGTTCCCTTTTCATTATTAGATACTTTTGAAGGGTACTTATAGAAGAATTGCGCAATTGTGTCCTTTGTTCTTGGAAAATTTAGTGTCCAGGCGTGATCTTGTTTCATTCTTCATTAACCTAGACATTTGTATTTATTTTGCTTCAGATAATTATCAGCCTTAGGGAGTAACAATCAGCCAAGGCTCATTTTAAGAAGGCAAGCCTTTCAAAATAATCTAACAGTTAATAATTGTGTATCTCCATTAAAACTAACTTCATTTCGCTTAAAAAAAAATAGACAAAATGAAACAAAAATTTCAACCTCTTAAAATGGTGTATTTTATTGCAAATGGCCTTGAGGCTTCTACTTTTTATGCCAACCCTTAAAGTAAATTCCAGTTTTAGATAGAGTAGCCTCATTTTTCTCATTGAAGTGTTACCTCCCTGAACTCCTGGGCACAGCTGTCCTGCTCTGTCAGGACCCACCAGGACTGGAACAGTGAGTGACTCTTGGTGACACACAAAGAAGAAGCAAGTACATGTAGACATGTGGTCAGCTCACGCCAAGAAATCAACACAGGGGGAAGCTTTAAAGTTTATGTGTGTTGAGAGAACCACAGCCCAGCTGTGGGTTGCAGATCAAAAAAGACCCTATTCAGTGTGGTGAAAATAATACTTAGCAAAATGTTGAATCAGGTTCTATTTCCTGCCCCAACCCAAATAATGGAACCACGTGAGAAAGCATATTATAAAGGATCTGCAGGGAGGTCAGGGAGGACTGCATAACCCAACCCGGTGGTAAGGAGGACACACTTTTCACCTCGGAGAGGCTATGGGAGATTGCCTGTAAGAGTAACAATGTTAAAAACCAAAAATTCATTCAGGAAGAGAGAAAATAAATACTAATCATGACCATGTCCAAGCAATCTTGACCCCCTCCCCAGGTGTTTGATTACATTACACCCAAACGTTGCCTTAATGTCCTATTTGAGTCATGACCTGTCAGTTTCTTCCTAAGTGCACAGTTTCTGGGGGAGCAACATGTCTGGCACCTTGTTCCATCTGAGTCATTCCCCCATGCCTTTAAGACCGTTTTCATTTTGGTATGTCCACAGATGTGCTAGGATGAAGCCCACATTCACCAGGACAAGTCTCAGCCCTCTCCTATACTTTTGCCAGCAAATGGACACAGAAACAGACCCAGCCTCTAGTAGCTTTGTGAGCTCCATTGAAAGGAACCATCATTTCTCTCCCTGAGGGAGAGCTGCTCAGGGACCCAGTGGCATCAAGGAAGCCATGGGAGACTGTTGATGGCAAGTGACCTCTTAGGCTGTATCTGCTCAAGTCTATAATGACCAATAAGGCTTGGGTTTTAGTTTCAGTTTAGCCAGTCAAATGGTTGAATCATCAAGGGGGAAGAACATTCAAGCCATGGACTGATGGGTCATTCAATTAGTTGAGATATTCCACATTGATTTCAGTGACACATTGATTTACTCTCAGGAAATGTGGCTTGGAGTAAGAATGTGCAGAAGTATGACGGGCACCAGACCCCAAAAGCCAAGACACTACTTGGCTCCTTTGAATTCACAAGATGGAACATGCTCATTTGCTATTTTGAACTAAGTATAGAATATAAATTCAGTCATTGCCTTGTGGCCAAAAGGCTTGGGGTAGAAGAAACAAAACAGGAGGAAAACCTTGGGAGGAGTGCCAAGCCGGAAAGATGGTGTTGGGATGTTAGCCTTTCTCCTCAGATCTCAACATCAAGAACATATACATCATACCTGTACCAGTGAGGCTTAGAAACAGTACACGTGCCCTTCACCTCCTACAAATGCAATAGGGTTGCTTTCCATGCTGCTTCTGTTAAAGGTTTCTTTTTAATGGACACTCAGGTAGCCTATTCTTCTGTTTCCCTTTTGCCAAACCTACTGGCTCAAGGCAACTTAAGAAATGCTCAGGTACCAGAGTCAAATGCAATGTGAAGTAGGGTTTTAGGCACAGGATGTTAAAAACACACTTGGACCAGGAAAAGGAGGTTCAGTTTCTCAGTTCTTTGGCCTCATTATTACCCACAGACTCTTGCTTTTCTTTGTAAGGACTTTGAGAAGGAATCTTTGGTTCCCTTACCCCTGTCCTACCCATCCAGCAAGGTCCATCTGACTTGGCTACAAATGATGAGGTTATGACATTTGGTTGTGTCCTTTAGGCTGAGGACTCCTTTAGGCTCAGTTCTTTAGGCTGAGTTGTCCAAACAAAGGACATTTGGTTGTGTCCTTTAGGCTAGTGTGGAGTGTAATCCCAGGCACCCATTCCATCAGGGTGGGGAGGGACATCTCCTGTTTGGTGGCTTCGGTCAAGAAGCTAGGGTATTATGAATGATAGCACAATGGAATGGTCACACAGGGAATGCAACTGAGTCAAATTTTAGAGTCCCATAGATTTGAAAGCATCCCCAGAACTATTTTTAACTTACTTTCACTTCTATAGGACCCCCTGGTTCACCTTCAGGAGACAGCAGGGACCAATTAGAATATGAATGCATCCTGGTCTACCTTCTCTTTCCAGACCCAAGAACTCAAAGAGAGAGAGAAGAAAAATAGCAACACCAACAGAATGCCACTTAGAAAGTGGGAAACCACTTTTCCCTTCCCCCTCCCCTTTACCCCTGGCCAAGCCTGTTCTTCAGCAGCTTAAAACATGTTGTTGAACCTGTAAACGTAGGCCACTCAACTGAGGTTAAGAAAATATAAGAGGGATTTAATTTCTTCCATTTGGCCAGGGACCCTGAGGTCACCACTCCTGCCATCCTGGTTTCCCCTTGGCAGCCACTTGGTCAACCTTCACGTTTTGCCCCATAGTACAGCTTTGTATATCTGAAGAACACACCAGGATCATTCCATTTCCTTCATTCAAGGATACCTTGTTAGAACCATGGGAGAGAGCAACTTGTTTTGCTGAGCTCCAGCCTCTGAATTCTTCTGGCAGCTGCATTATCGTGGGCTCTTTGGGGTGATCCTTGAAATGCTGGGTAATTCAAGGGGCATCCTCCATGAAAATCTCTGGGTTTATCCCCTTACCCCAGGATGCAAGAATTTCCCGCTGGTGAAATTTGCTCCTAAAAGTAGGTGTGTGGGCGCCTGGGTGGCTCAGTGGGTTAAAGCCTCTGCCTTCGGCTCAGATCATGACCTCAGGGTCCTGGGATGGAGGCCCACATCGGGCTCTCTGCTCGGCAGAGAGCCTGCTTTCTTCTCTCTCTCTGCCTGCCTCTCTGCCTACTTGTGATCTCTCTCTCTGTGTCAAATTAATTAATTAATTAATTAAAAAAAAATAGCAGGTGTGTTACACCAAACAGACCTTTCAGGTCTGTGTCTAAAAGACTAGGGCAGACCCTGTCACAGTTAACAATAAGGTGGGTTTTATTATGATTCCATAATAATACAATGTAAATGAATTATTGAACTTAAAATAGGAATGATCCCTACTATATCCATTTTGGTAGAAATTAATATTCCATGCAGAAATGAATATTTTTTACAAAATAAAATGTGTTTGTAGTTGCTTTTCTTTTTTCTGATGCTAAGTTACTTTTTCCTTTGATTTTAGAGGCTTGATACTGCTGTGACCTTCTCTACTTCTTCTGTCTTCTGGGGAGCTCAAAGCACTTGGTATTAGGAACTATACAAAGACAGCAAGTAGGAGTAGCCCCATTTTAAAGCACAAACAATGGACAGGACTCACTTGTGAGAACCCATGAGTCTGTAGAAAACCAAGACTCTTCTGTATGGTCCTTCCCTGGATAGCTGGTCATTTCCATCACAGAACTACCAGACACTAATTCTATAACCAAACTGCCTATTGCTGAAACAATGTAAGAAAAATATCCAGCTCAAGTGTGTGACTTTTTGCAGGGTCTTTTGGGGTATAGGTGATCTATTTCTTAATCTGGATAATGGTTACATGAGTATGTTCATTTTGTAATAATTTAGCAAGCTAGAACATACTCATTATTTGTATCTCTGCATGTACATCATGATCGAACCAGAAAGGATAAAAAGAAAGAATCTTCTGTTGTGCTTATATAAAATCTTTTGTTAAAACCTAATCTGAAATTTATGCTATGGTGGTGAAGTGTAATTGAGCTTTTTATTTTGAGAGAATCATAGATCCACATGCACTTGTAGAAAATAATACAGAGAGCTTTCTTATCCTTTTACTTAGTTTCCCCCAGTGGTATCAACTGCAGAACCATACTATAGTATCACACCAGGATTTTGACATGGATACAGTAAATATACAGAGCTTTTTCATCACCACAGAGGTTCCTCCTATAAAATAGCCACAACCTCTTTCCTTCCCTTGCCTCCCTTATAATCCTTAGCAAGCATGAATCTGTTCTCCATTTCTATAATTTTGTCATTCCAAGATGCTGGGTAAATGGGATCACATAATATGCAACCTTTTTGGGACTGGTTTTTCTACCCAGCATAATTTTCTAGAAATCCATCCAAGTTGTTGCATGTGTCAGTGGTCTGTTTCTTTTTATTGCAAAGTAGTACTCCATGGAGTGAATATAGCACAGCTTGTTAAACCATTCACTCGTGGAAAGATATCTGGTCTTCTTCCAGTTTTGACTATTAGGAATAAAGCTGTTATAAACATTTGTGTATAGGTTTTGGTATGAATATAGGTTTTAATTTCTCTAGAGTAAATACCCAAGAATTCATTTGTTGGGAAAAATGGTGGGTGGAAGCATGCTGATTTTTTTTTTAAAGAAATTGCCAAAACTGTTTTTTCAAAGTGGCTGTAACATTTAACATTCCCACCAGCAATGTAGGAGTTTCTTCATGTCCTCACTGGCATATGGTGGTGTCACTATTTTCTATTTTAGCTGCTCTTATAGGTATGCAGTAATATTTAATTGTGGTTTTATATTGCATTTCCCTAATGGATAGTGATGTTGAACACTTTTTCATGTGTGTATGTGCCATTTGTATATCCTCCTTGTTGAAATGTCTGCTCTGGCATCTTTTGCCTGTGTTCTAATTGAATTGTTTGGGGTTTTTTTAACCGTTGAGTTTTTAGAGTGCTTTAGATATTCTAGATACTAGTCCTTTGTCAGATACATAGCTTGTTTAAATATTTCCACCTGACTTGTTCTCCCATCTTCTTAATGTGGCCTTTTTCCAGAGTAAAAGTTCTTAATTTTGATGAAATCTAGTTTATTAGTTTTCCTTTTATACTTTTGATGCCATGTCTCAGAACTTTTGACCTATTTCTAGGTCCTGAAGACTTCATTCTATAGTTTTTTTTCTAAATGTTTTTTACTTCTACATTTTACATATTAGTCCATGATCCATTTTGAGTTAATTTTTGTATAAGGTAGAAGACTTAGGTTGAGATCCATTTTTTTGGTCAAAAATGTCCAATTGCCCCAGGAATAGTTTGTTGAAAGGTTATATTTCCTCCACTGACTTGCTTTAAAATCTTTATCTAGAAACAGTTGGGCATATTTGTAAATAGTATTGCATATTTGATTTTAAGTGTCCACATGTCCATCACTAGTATATGGAAACACAAGTGATTTTTATATATTGATCTTACATCCTATAATCTTGCTGAACTTACCTATTAATTCTAGGAGTTCTTGCAAATTCCTTGGAAATTTCTCTCCCTCCCCCCCCCTTTTTTTTTTTTAGGATTTATTCATTTATTTTAGAGAGAGAGAGAGCACAAATGGGAAGGACAAAAGAGGAAGAAATGGTCTCAAGCAGACTCCATGGTGAGCACAGAGCCTGACATGGGGTTCGATCTCATGACCCTGAGATCATGACCTAAGCTGAAACCAAGAGTTAGACACTTAACTGGCAGGTGCTCCACCTTGGAATTTTCTACATAGACAAACATGTCATCTGAAAATAGGGACAGTATTTCACTGGATATAGGATTCTGGAATGAGGATTATTTTCTTTCAGCACCTGAAAGTATGTTTGGCTTCCATGGTTTACAATGAAAATCCAATGTTATTCGATTTTTTTCCCTTATAAGTAAAGTGTGTTGTTTCTTTCTGCTTTCAAGATTTTTTGGAGGAGTGGGTCTTTAGTTTTCAAAAGTTCATCTATGATGTGCCATGTGTGGATTCCTTTGAGTTTATCCTGGGTAAGGTTTGCTCAGCTTTTTGAGTTGGTTGGTTTGCATCTTTTGGCCAAAATAGGGTTTTTTGGTCGTTTCATCAAGTGCTCTTTAGTCCTGCCCTCTTTCTCTTCTCCTAGAATTCTAATGACACTTAAGTTCAGTCTTTTGTTCTAAGCACACAGGTCCCTGAATCTCTGTGGGTTTTTTTCCAATCTATTTTCTCTCTATTGTTCAGAGTCAGTCATTTCTGTTGTTCTGCTTTCCAATTTACCAATTCTTTCCTCTGTTTCCTACATTCTGCTGTTGAGACTATCCACTGAGCTTTTATGTTGGTGATTGTATTTTCAGTCCTCACATTTCTATTTGGTTTTTTATATTTCCTATTTCTTTGCTGAGATTTTTTATTTCTTTTTCATTTGTTTCAAGTGTGGTCATAACTGCTTGTTGAAACATTTTTATGATGGTTGTTTTAAAATCTTTATTGGGTAATTCTAGCATTTCTGTCATCTCAGTGTTGGCACCTATCAGTTGTCTTTTTCTTCAGTTGACTTCTTATTGAAACCTAAACATTTAGGGTATTAAATTATGAAACCTTGGATTTTATTTAAGCCTTCTCCAGTAGGAGAAAAGGAGTACACCACCTCATTACTGCCCTATAGGGTCAGGAGTCAATTCTTCATTCAACCTCTGTTGATCCAAGGGGTGCTCCTTGTTCCTGCTGGGTGAGGACAGAAGTTTCAGTTGCCAAGTAGGCCTCCACTGATACCTTGCTGGTGGTGAGGGGTAGGAGAGCGTCATTGCTGTTCCCCACATGGCCTCCATTAACACTGGTAGTATCTTTCCTATCACCATGTGATGGTTAAGTCCTTCCTCTCACTACACCTCCTCTACAGTGCTCCATCTGGAAGAGGAAGGAGTGCATCTCTACTTCCAGGTAAAGGTAGAAGTCCAGGTTCCCCATGTGGTCTCTACTGACATGATGGCAGACACCTCATTAGCCTGGCAAATAGCCTGAAAGACTAAACTTGCCAGTCAGCCTTGAGAGACATGGGTGCTGGAGCCACAGGTTTTCTGTGGTGTTTGGCTGGAGTAGGGTGGTTCTTGTCTCAAAATTTTCTGTCTTCCTTGGTTGCCCCATTTGACTGGACAGAGCATCTTTTGTTGGGATTTTTGTCTGCATCTGTTGATGTTCCTGGGTTGTCAGCTTCTTTAGCTCTGAGTTTGGGATACCTGAGGAAAAAAGGAAACCCAGAGAATTTGCCAGTGTGTCACTTCTGAACTCCCAGTCTCCCTAAATAGTCTGTCTTCTCCTCACCTTTCAGAGTTTTCCTGTGTTTGTTATACATATAATGTCCAGGGTTTTCAGTTGTGTTTAGTGGGAGAATAGGGAAAGGTGTATCCATCCTGTTTGAAGTGAACTTTGACTGATTTTTGAGAAGAAAAAAAATGGTATCTGATTTAATGCTTTCTGGAGAGCTTCCTGAGTTCATTTGAACTTAGACTGGTGGCCTCCCTGGATCTTCAGTCTGTTGAGTCCTTCTTCACTTGAACTGTCCCCAGTCCCTCTGTTCTTATGCTGAAGAGTCTGCCTGCAACTGTTTCATCCAGTGACAATACTTGACTTTATCTGGAGGATCCTGTCCAGTCCTTGCTGGACTGAGAACCACACAATCCTGATTCCTATAAGCCCAAGCAAGGAATTTTCCCAGGAAAAGAGTTAACCTATCTATGGCAAAATGAAGAAAATAAAATATATTGAGTTTTTCCATAATGAAAAGTGATTTTTCATTAAAAAATGTTACTATGTTCATTCTACTTTTTAGGTGCTGAATATTACCATTTAAATAAAGTACTGATAGTGGTCCATTTTTTTTTATATCCTTACTTGACACACACACACAAAACATGTTGGCGATTATATGTTGGTTCTCCCCATGTTGCTTCTTTCCCTTCCTTTTCTCTTAATTTAAAAAAATTGAGGTCTACTTTAAATACATTGAAGTACACAAATCTTAGCGGTACAGTTCAGTGAGTTTTGACAAATCAAATGGTGGACTGCATAATGTACACCCCATCACCCAAGAAATTTCCCTCAGCCCTATTGCCATCGATTCCTCTCCTTTGTCCCTGGGGTTTTGATTTTGTCATACAGCTCAGTTTGCCTGCTCTAGAGCCTCATAGGAATGGAAGCAGATAGAACTCTCATTTTGCTCAGTCTGATGTTTGTGAGATGTTCAGTAGTTCATTCTTTCCTTTTTTTTTTTTTGTTCCAAGTGGTATTTCATCATAGACACCTCTCCCAACCCTTTCTCCTTCCCAAATATTGATCTCTCTAGGCTTCTGCTGTGTCAATCTCAAGGAATTGACCTTGTTACTTCCAACTGACCTCAGCTGCACCATTCGATGTGTATTAAGGTACAACGTCTTATTTATATGCATTGTGGGAAGAAAAAATAACTGAAGACTTCAAGACTTATTTTTTTTTAAAGATTTTATTTATTTATTTGACACAGAGAGATCACAGGTAGGCAGAGAGGCAGGTAGAGTGAGGAGGAAGCAGGCTCCCTGCTGAGCAGAGAGCCCGATGCGGGCCTCGATCCCAGGACCCTGAGATCATGACCTGAGCCGAAGGCAGAGGCTTTAACCCATTGAGCCACCCAGGCGCCCTCAAGACTTACTTTTAATTTTTTTTCTTGCATTAGAAAAGTTTGTGCTAAAAATTATTTATTCTGTTGATAGACATGTATGATATCATGGATCAGTGTTATTATAAATAAAATTGCCAGGATAATTTTTTTAAAGATTTTATTTTTTTTTAATTTTATTTTTATTATTTGCCCAAGGGGTACAGGTCTGTGAATCATCAGGCTTACATCTTTCATAGCATTCACCAAAGCACAAACCCTCCCCAATGTCCATAACCCATCCACCCTATCCCTACCCTCCCACCCCCCAG
>LNAC01000033.1:2107090-2120844 GCA_002007465.1 Ailurus styani | reverse complement strand
TTTCCTGACTTGTTGATTTTAGCCATTCTGACTGGTGTAAGGTGGTATCTCGCTGTGGTTTTAATTTGTATTTCTCTGATGCCGAGTGATGTTGAGCACTTTCTCATGTGTCTGTTGGCCATTTGGATGTCTTCTTTGGAGAAATGTCTGTTCATGTCTTCTGCCCATTTCTTGACTGGGTTATTTGTTTTATGGGTGTTGAGTTTGAGAAGCTCTTTATAGATTTTGGATACTAGCCCTTTATCTGATATGTCATTTGCAAATATCTTCTCCCATTCTGTCAGTTGTCTTTTGGTTTTGTTGACTGTTTCCTTTGCTGTGCAAAAGCTTTTAATCTTGATGAAGTCCCAATAGTTCATTTTTGCCCTTGCTTTATTTATTGGAGAGAGAGACAACAAGAGAGGAAATACAGGCAGGGGGAGTGGAAGAGGGAGAAGCAGTCTACCCGCTGAGCACAGAGCCTAATGCGGGGCTCAATCCCAGGACCCTGGGATCATGACCTGAGCCGAAGGCAGATGCTTAATGACTAAGCCACCCTGTCAGGATCATTTTTGTAAAGTTTTTTTTGACATATTTTTCTTTTCTTTTTTTGGTAAATATTTAGAAGTAGGTTTAATGGGTGGTATGGTGGACATTTATTTAACTAAGAAACTACCAAAAACAGTTCTCTAAAGGTGATCATATCTCTTTTTTTTAAGATTTATTTATTTATTTGAGAAAGAGAGAGAGAGAGAGCATGTATGTTGGGGGGATGTGGGGAAGAAGGAGAGAGAGAGAATCTCAAGCAGACTCCCTGCTGAGCATGGGGCCCAATATGGGGCTCATCTCACAACCCTGAGATTATGACCTCAGCTGAAATCAAGAATCAGATGCTTAACTGACTGAGCCACCCAGGTGCCCCAGTTGTATCATCTTATATCCCCACTAGCAACTTATGAACATCCCATTGTTCCATATCCTTACCAACATTTAGTGTTGTCAGCCTTTTAAATTTTATCTATTCTAGTGGGTGCATAGTAATATCTCATTGTGTATTAATTTCCATTTCCCTGGTATTTAATAGTGTTGGGCACCCCTTCAATTTGCTTATTGGTTATTCCTATGCTTTGGTCTTTTGCCCATTTTTAAACTGTGAGGTGTTGTTGTTTTAAATATTGAATTATAAGACTTATACATTCTACATACAGGTACTTGGATATTCCCCAGTCTGTGCCTATTCATTTTCTTTTTTAAAAATTTTTTATTTATTTGAGAGAGACGGAGAGCACGATTTGGGGGGTGGGGGAAGAGGGAGAGGGAGAAGCAGACTCCCCACTGAGCCGGGAGATTGATGCAGGCAATCCCAGGACCCCAGGACAATGATCTGAGCCAAAGGCAGATACTTAACCAACTGAGCCACCCAGGCACCACTTCATTTTCTTAATAGTATCTTTTAAGAAGCTGAAGGTTTTAAGTTTGATGAAAAAAAATTATCAACTTAAAAATTTTTTGTTAGTGTCCTCGGGCCTTGTCTAAGAAATCTTTGCCTAACCCAAGGTTGCAAAGATACTCCCTCATACTTTCTTCTAGAAGCTATGTGATCTTTACTTTTACATTTTAGTCTATGTCCTATCTCAGATAAATTTCTGAGTATAGTAAAAGGTAGAGGTTGAGGTTCATTGTTTTTTATATAGTTATCCAGGTGTTCAAGCAACATTTGTTAAAAAGATCATCCTCTACCCATCGAAACATTTTGGCTTCTGTATTAAGAAGAAAATTGACCATGTAAGTGTGGGTCTGTTTCTGGGCTCTCTATTCTATTCCACTAATGTACTTGTCTCCTATTTTGCTAATTCTGTCTTGATTATCATAGTAAATTTTATGCCAGAAAATGTAATGCCTCCAGATTTCTCATCTCTTTTCAAAACAGTTAGTATTCTGAAAGCTGTGTATTTCCATACATATTTTAGAATTTGCTTGTGAATTTCATGGGATAAAAAGGGCAGCTAGGATTTTGATTGTGATTACATTAAATCATTTATCAGTTTGGGGAGAACTGATATTTTAATAATCCATGAACATGGTATATATCTTCATTTATTTAATTCCTTCCAGCAGTGTTTTGTAATTTTCAGTAATAGAGTTCTTGAACAGATTTCATTAAATTTATCACAAAGTGTTTTTTAATTTTTTAAAGATATTGCAAATGATACATTTTAAATTTTAATTTTCTGTTTGTTCCATGTTTAGGACAGACACAATTAATTTTTGGACATTGTATTGTATATATAAGCTCACTAACTCAGCTAATAGTTCAAGTATTTTATTTGTAGATTCCCTGAGATTTTCTAAGTACTCAAGCATGACATCTAAGAATAAAAAGGTTTACTTCTTTACTTCAACCTATATCTTTTATTAAGATTCCACCAAGAGTCAAGTTGAACTGGGGCTGCTTTAATTAGAACAAGATCATGGTGCCTAGCCCCACTGCCACCCCCACCCCCTTAGTGCTTTCTTTGTCCTGTCAGCATTCGAACGGGGAGGATGTTAGACTCCAAATATCCTTCATTCTCCATTGGGTTCAACTTCTGATTGTTACTGTGGGAGCAAAGTTCTCTTAAATCTTTATACATCCTAACATGAAGTTCAAAATTCCAGAACTGGCTGCCACAGAATTTCTCCATAATAACTTAGATTCTTAAAGTACATTTAGTTCTGACGGTTTGTTGGGCTTCTGCTTCTTGAAAAAAAATTTGGACCGAAAATGATTCCTCCTTGGGTATGCTCACATTTCTTTGCATCTGTATTTACAGGGTTGGACTATCAGTTGATTAAAATACCATATTCTTTTGTATGAAAATGTGTGAAGCTAATCGTGAAGCTTTATTATAACCACCTAATTTAATATTCTTTCTAGTTTCATGTAAATGTCTTTGTAGAAAATGCTACCAAGAGCGGCATTGTGGTTACTTTAATTCCATTGCCAATACTTTTATATGGTTTCCTGTATTCTAAAGGGAAAGCTATATGCACTTTTCTTCTTTTAAAACTTTTCCTCTTATGAATCAGTACCACTATGAATAAATGTCAGAAGTTCTTATTAAGTGGTTAAAGTTGATGTCTCTGTCTCAGCATTCTTGCTTTAGGTAATGATGATTAAGCAGACTTCATAATGGAAAATGCCAGAGTTGTAAAGAAATTGTTTTTCTTACTAACTAAAGAACACATGATAATAGTAATATTTGTAAATACTCGCTTTGTGCCAAACTTACTTAATCCTTAAATTTTAAAGATAAGAAAGATATCATGGCTTGGAAGTTATGACATTAAGGTTCAAAGTCCTACTCCTTTACTGAAATGGGCATTGTCAGTAATATTTAGGAAATAACAGGATTGTGCACTCTTTGACTGAAAAACATCGCAATAGGAAGAATATTTTGGAGGTTAATTTGTCTCTCCTCACAATGAACTCTCTGTTTAGGCAAAATGAGGTGTTTGGTTTTTATTCGATAAGGATGGTAATTTCTCTATTCTAACATTTCAGATTATACTAAATGGTTTTATTAGCTGAAGAACTAATCAAATAAAATATAATTTATATTGATTCAGAGAAAATAGGAAGCTGGAGTCCTGATTATTTAATAGAATCACAGAATTTCATTTCTTGCTAATGGAACTTGGCTGTGGAGAAAACCAGTTTAAACCAGCAGGTCCAATAAACTAAGGTCTGGCTTCCTTGAGATGCAAGTGGTCAGTACAAGGGCAGAGCTTCCCTTTCCAGTGGTGGTTGTGTAAATCGTGACAGTTCGAATCATAGCACATAGCATGCTATTATGCCCCCAGGTGAGGGTTTCAGGTACGTTTTTCTTTACATTTACCACTAGCCAGGCATTTGGGGCAAAGATGGCAGATTAGCTGATACAGACCTACCACGCTGACCCTTTGTCTACAGAGGTTGGCGATTCTTTAGGAAAGGTTAATAGATTGTAGAGAAGTAAAATCATGGCCTCCGTGAAGCCAGGGAGCTTGGAAGTCTGGAGGAGCTGAAGATTAATGGTGATTAGTGGTGATTTTCATTGACCATTATTTGACAGTCAACATGTTCCTCTTCTGAAGAGATCTAAATTGTGTTTGGTGACTTAAGGTATGGACCAGAGGAGCAGAGAGGGCCTGAAGACCTGGTCCAAGCAGAGTTCATCCAACCTCCTGGAGAAGAATCTGCAGAGCAAATGACCCTCCCTCCAAAGGAAGAGAATCTGTCGTTTCTTAAGTATCCTTGTATCTGAGGCTCACTGGGCCAGGCATAGTTTTTGGAGACTTGGAGGCTTATGCTTCTCAGGAAGAGCATCCAAATCATCAGGCTGGCCCTTCTGCATCATGGCAGCTGGTGCTGAAGCCAGTGCCCTCAGCAACTCCCTCTAGTGGCAAGATCTTAGAGGCCCCCTGGGCTGCCCATGGCTGCCCTAGACCTCTTGGGGAATGTGAGATAGTGTGGCTGGCCAGACCCATGTTCCCCACGCTTGGCACATATGGAATATCAATTCTGACTTAGGAAGAACATCAGGGGCCACACATTTGGACAGGAGCAGGGGCATTTCCTCATTGCAACATCCTGTACCCTCCAGGGATGGAAACAATGGGGATGGGAGTGGGGGAGAGATGGAGGCAGAATGGGTAGATGGGGCTGTGGAAGCAGAAAGCTCTGGATTAAGGCCCTGGTTGTATCAGTTATGAGTTATGTGACTTGGAGCAAAGTTAAATGACATGTTCGTGTTCTTTCAGCTAATACAGCAACTACTTCATGATGACTGTACTCAGGCAGTCAATCTGTATCCAAGAACAGAAAGCTTGAAAGAGGCCGAGTTAAGTTATAGTGTGTATAAGGGAGAATGGCAAATGTGGTGATTCAGTTAAAGGTAATGAAGAGTGCCAAGTGGAAAGCAAGATAAATTTGGTTGGCCCAAGTAGAAGAGGCAGACTGTGCTTGGGCCATACGTGACGAAACTAGCTGTGGGAACACAATTAATCAAACACTGTTAAAGGACTCAAGTTCACAATCAATAATTTTACTGTAACCTGAGAAGCAAGTGGAATTGACTCTGGGCTTTTCGGAAGAGACATGATCAGATCAATACAATACTCGAGGAAGGTAATCATGAGAAGCAAGAATCTAAGGAACTTGGTGATGTTCTGAATGGGGGGCTAAAGAACAAGACCGGAAGGGGTTCTCACACCAGATCTTTAGTATAAAAACAGAGTAGAGGATTGTGCATGACTTTTCCATGGAGGCTAAAGACAGACAACAAAGACAAATCAGTCTTTCCCTTGATGAGAGATGTTAGCATGTGCCTGAGGGATGGACGTTGATACTCATTTTATTTCGCACTTTCAATAACCTTCTAGAGAAGGTGGTATTCACTGAAATGCAGCAACATGTTGTGATATGATTTCATTCACACGCACATGTGCACACACATATACAATCATTATAAAAGGTTTCAGGCCTATAAAAGGTGCCAAATCATACAATAAGAAACATCTTTGTACCTATTCCCTAGCCTGTCATTTTCAGGCTGTCATCACATCACAAGTGGAGCCCACCCACTAGCTGATGAAAGGCATATGTGTTGATGTATACCTCCTTTAAGAAGGATATTCTTTAAATTTGTGTTAAAGAAGGCATTCTAGAATAATAGAACTAGAAAAAGAGAACTCCATTTGGATAGATATGGCAAGTCATGTGTCGTGTACATGGCTGGATTCCATACACTGTCACACTCAGTCTCCAAGTTTCTGTGTAAAGGGACAGATTTACATTGAAACTTACTGGATACGAGTTTCTTGGAAGCCTTTAAAGGCTCTAATGGTGGTATTTGAGGGATCAAGAGTCAACAGCTCCATTTTGTTGCCTTTCGCAGCTTATAGTGTGGCCTTCACGTAATTACCTCACTCCATCCTCCCAACCAATTCTGAGGTCAGACCTCTAACCCACACTTTAGACAGACTTCAGGCCTTGGAGGTGAACCCCTGTTGGCCCTCCTTGTTTAAGAAATCTCTAGGAGCAGGGAAATGCTACAGTCCCATGAAGTAAAGTGATAGAGATGTGCCAGTCCATTCCATCACACCAGCTGACTCTGGATAGGTCTGACCAGGCCCCATCTATTTCTTTCTTCTAATGATGCAGGAGAACCAAAACATTCACAAGACTTGGAATCCCCAGTTACAAATATTTTCTGCCTCTCCCCCCACCTTGACACTTTGATGTTACTGAGTATTTTTGTTAGAAGCTAAAGCCCCCTGTAGAGATGATGAAGGCATTGCATGTTGTTATAAGGCTAGTCCTGGTGATTTGCCTTCTAAACCGGATTAGGAAAGTGGGGTGGGTGGTGGATTGCAGTAAGACTTCCAGCCTGCCATTCAAATTCTCTCCCAGATACCCCACAGACTGGACAATCATTGGCTTTATCAACTACTCTTCTACAACTGAAATTCTCTTTCAGTTAAGCCTATCAGTGAGCCACACCTCACTGTTAACTGCTTTAATTGTGTAATTATAGAATCATCCTCAGATAACTAAGAGCGTAGAAGTATAGCTGAAGATGATCCTCCCCCTGCTCGTGAATGGCAATTTGAATTTTAAAAGGAAGATGCCTGTTTTAGTTACCTATTGCCGTATAATATATCACTCTAAACTTAATGGCATAAAAAAGCAATGGTTTATTTCTTGCAATTCTGTGGGCAGGCAATCTGGGTCATTCTTTGGCTAGTCCTTGGTAGGATCACTCCTGTGGTTACAGTCATTTGAGTTCAGAAGGACTAGGGGGTCCTAGATGGCCTCACTCACATATCTGAGAGTGAGCTTTGCTGCTGACCATGTGGTCCTTCTCCACATGGCCTTGGGCATCCTCCAATGGATGTACCCTACACATGATCTCAGGGTCCCAGGAAGCAAGAGTGGGCATTGTAAGGCTTCTTGAGACCTAAGCCTTAGGCGATGTCATTTTCTCTATATTATATTGGTCAAGACAAGTCACAGGGCAGCCCAGATTCAAGAGATGGAAAAAAAGACTCATCACAATGCCCAAGCAAAGAAAGGGGCTAATGGAGGGACATGTCAAGTTGGGGTAAGGGATTTGACACAGAGAACAGCAGGAGGTCCCCTGGTGCTGGGAACAGAGGCGGGGAACATGGGAAGAGTCAGAAAAACCTTCTGCACAGGGTCTTAGGAATAGCTGGATGGGCTGCAAGTTCACGGAACACCTCACCCCTGGAGCATCTGGAGCATCTATTGTATACTTAACACCAACACAAGGAAAAACCGGTTTTGTTTAGAAGGCTGTAAACTTATATACTGCCCATTCTAGACCATCCTAGTCTCCCAACTGGAATAAGGATAACGCTGGGATGGTAAAAAAAAAAAAGGAAAGTAAAAGAGAGAACCTACTGCAACTAGGTGGGGTGGGGAAGCCAAATTGATGTTATAAATTTCCCCCCGAAAATCCACATATTAACTTGTCCACCCATCGTCCCTCCAGTGTTGAGTGCGTCCACTTTCTTCCAAGTAGGTATTCTCAAATCCCACTCCTTGGATAGTTCTAGTGGAACGTATGTCATTATTTTTAGAGCAATACTGCCCATGCTTTGGGTCTGTCCTTTAAAATTTTTCTATAAGAATTTATAACTTTGTTCGTGCTCTTTTATTTTTAAAAGGCATCTATTCATTGGTGTTTCCTCAAAAGCTGGTGAGTTTTCTTTGTAAAGAGATGGATGGGCTTGGGATGCTTTGTCCAACACAGTTGGGCCACATACTGGCAAAAATACGGCGGGGTGGGGGTCTGAGGGGTAAGCTCCAACATGCACCGTTTTGTGCTTATATTATGGGGGTGTATGTTTGGTGATAGAACTAAACTTTAATAATACAGGCATAAGTTGTTTTATTGTGCTTCAAAGATATTGCATTTTTAGAAATTGAAGGTTTGTGACAACCCAATGTTAAGCAAGTCTATCAATGCCATTTTTCCAACAGCATTTTCTCATTTTGTGTCTCTGTGTCACATTTTGGTAATTCTTGCAATATTTCAGACTTTTTCATTATTACTATATTTGTTATGGTGATCTGTGACCAGTGAGTATGACTAGTTGAAAGCTCAGGTGATGATTAGCATTTTCTAGCAAGATTTTTTAATTAATTGATGTACATTGCTTTTGAGACATAATGCCAATGCACACTTAACAGACTACACTGTAGTGTAAACATAACTTTTGTATGCACTGGGAAACCAAAAAATTCCTTTGACTCGTTTTATTGCAATATTTGCTTCACAGTCATGGTCTGGAACTGAACCTGCAGTGTCTCTGAGGTCTGCCTGTGCTTTGCTTCGTCCTATGGGGCTCCCTGGTAACAAAAAAAATACTGAATATCTAATAATAAATGCTATGGTAGCTACCTAAGTTTATTTTGTATTAAGAGGATCCTATTTGTAAAAAGTCTTTACATTCTTCAACATCATCTCCTTGATACAGGAGGCCTGTGTCCACAATGTGCCTCACTAAACCTCCCGTGCCCAGCACAATCTGTACCATAGGCTAGGACTCCACTATGTACTTTGTAAATGAAAGACAGTTATAATAATGACCATCCTCACAGGCAGAGGTGAGAGAATACCTGGAATCAGAGACAAACTTGTTATATATGAAGAGTGATGCCTGATCCTTGGATCTGGACACTAATTGGCCTGTTCCAGCCTGTAACAAATGGAGTAAGCAGGGAGTATTTGAGACAGCGTCAGAATTTTAGGATTACAAAGAATCTCAGCAGTCAACACATGGCCTTCCCCTTCCATGCAGCATTCCTCTTGAGGATGTCATTTGAAGGGATCTCTCCCTGAACACTTAAGAGTAAGCAAACCCTCTTCTGCTTCTGCCATTGGATACTTTTTAAAAAATCTACTTTATTCTTATTTTTAAAGTTGTAAAAATACTGAACAGAAACCTGCCTCCTGCAGTTCCTGTCTCTGGGTGCTTATTCTGTGTTTGGACAGACCAAACCCATACTCTGTTCCACGTAAGACTCATTCAATAATTGAATCTCTGCCATTGTTGAATATATGGCAAAAATTGGTTGAGTTTCATGATGCAAACTCAAAGAGAAAGTTATCTTTAATAATGAAATTACAATGGGTAGAAGGTTTAAGG
This sequence comes from Ailurus styani, assembly GCA_002007465.1. Classification (NCBI taxonomy): domain Eukaryota; kingdom Metazoa; phylum Chordata; class Mammalia; order Carnivora; family Ailuridae; genus Ailurus; species Ailurus styani. Next base: position 2,111,670 of record LNAC01000033.1, on the reverse strand, counting down.
ACTTGTACGCCATCTCATGGTTTTGAAGTGTGTGGTTAAAGACCTTGAGAGTTGACAGATTAGTCAGGGATTTGTCAAGAGTATTAATTACAAACTTTGAAATCTTGGTCAGTGAAAGTTCATCACAGTGCATCTTGCAAATATGATCAAAGTCTTTTCACTACTGATTTTATGATGCTTAACCACAGTGTGTAAAAAAAATGAAGGTTTTCATTAGAAATTACTGGTGCAATGGAGCACATTTAAAGGAAATGTATTGTTAGACTATTAAAATTCATGCTCTTACCCTCCCCTCCCCCAGCCCCTGTTTTGGGGACCCCCCATTGTCTCTGAATACCTGAAGTGGCATTTTGGGCTACTTTAAAGGAACTGTGCTCTTTACAGTTTTAGTGTAGCTCAGTAATGACCACCACCATGAGGGCAGCAAAAGCGGGGGCGTGGGGGGTGCTGTTGTAAGTGATGTTTTTAAAACCATAAAAATAAACCATGAAAACCTGGGGGCTAAGTGATTTGGTGAGTGAAAGAAATTTATGGCTGAAAACTTGAAAAATAAAGTGTACAGTTGGTTAAGGGAAAGGAAAGCAGTCCCTCTCTCTTGTGGAGTTTTAGGAAAAAACAATATTATTTTTGGTAGCTTTTTTTTCTCCCTGGGAATAAAAAAAATGCACTGGCACCCAAACCATGGAAAATGCAATTAAAACCCACCCATTGCAGCTCCTCCAAAATCACTACTTTCCCCCCATCCTTCTGCTGAGATGTCTTATCTGTGCCTTCCAATGGTTATCAGCATACAGGAGGGTATCTGCCAGGTTCCTTGGTGTTCTCTTAAACTGCAGGTCGATTTCCTGCAGCAGCCAGGTGGAAGGTGCTCAGAGATGCCAGTGCTTGGTCTCAGTATCCCCAGTCCCACTGTGCGTGCATTTCAGGAACCATGCCTGCTGCAGCTAGAGGCGGGAAGGCGCTAGTCTGGGGAGAACTGGAGCATGTCTCCACTGCTTCACCTGTCTGATGCTCTTCCTCTTCAGTTGCCTCTGCACGCCAGAGGGTGGCACCCCAGGCACTCCAGAGGTGGAAAGGAGGAAAACGATGGGGACTGGAGGAGAGGGGAGGGCAGGGCTGGCAAGGGGAATGTTGATAAATTCTCAGACCTCCGTCTTGAGATTACCATCTAAGTTGGAGCCAGTCCCCATCCCTGTTTGGAAGAAATGGGCTTCCCCCAGACAGGTGTCACAGGTTTAAGGATTTCTAAGATAAGGCATGTGAAGGTCATTCATGACCAACGGCCTCCACCCTCCCGGCCCGGGAAATCCAAAGGGAAACTAGTTTCCCCAATGGCTGCCTGTGGGGTGCTTGGGAGTGGGCGCAAAGCCAATGGCGCTGCACGTTGTAAGTGAGCCAACGTCTGACCTGTCACTTCGTGTTGTGTTTTGCAGTTGCTGGATTTGTGCGACTCGGTGAAGGATGATGCCCTGCGGGTGATCTCTGCCTTTAACATTCCACACACCTCCCTCCACGCACCAATCGCAGGAATCACCAATGCGCAGGCCGCCTGGGCCTTCTACCCCGCACCGCTGCAACCCGAGCCCGGAGAAGGGGCGCGCTTTCAGCCGCCCAAGCTGGGAGCCAAGTTATAGCGGGCGTGGTGGGAAGGGTGGTGGCTCGCTCGCAGCTGCCACGACACTAGCTTCTCTGACGCCTGGAAATGGGGCCAAGGCCGGCCTGGCACGCGCTGGGCCTCGACCCTGGGGGATTTGGGGCGCAGAGCAGGGTAGGCTGGCGAAATGCGCTTTGGGCTGTTGGGAAAGGGAGCCAGGCGGCAGCCCGGAACATGGGGCTTTATTATGTAATCCCGCCGGCCGGCAACACTCTCCCAGCTTCCGCGCCGGATCTCCCTAGGCACTGAGCTCCCCTGCGAACGCGCCCCTCCAGCCGGGTGCCACCAAAGGTCTCCCGCAGGCAGCGGCGACTCAGATTTACAGTGATTTTTGGAAAACGCAATGGTGCTGCGTGAAAAAAAAAATCAAAGCATAAAAATCAAACACTCGCGGGTAAAGTTTCAGTTCAGCAAGCGATGCTTTTCCAGTGAATCAGACCCCCTTGGGGTCTTAGAGGAAACGCACAGAGTGGGAAAGGAGAGTTTGCGCCCGGAGTCTTGCTCGCGGCAGAGCGCGAACCCCGGCTTGTCCTCCCAGGCAGGCGGCTTCCGGACCGTAAGACGAGGCGCGGAAAATATTTTTACCATATGAAATTGTAATCTGTACTTTAGAGGAGCATAGATAACAAAGTTTAATAAAGACATTAATTGATGGGAAGGCGCTCGGGCTCCTTGCCGGGGATGGGGAGGCGGGCTAAGACAGTGCACTGCAGTAAGTAAAGATTTCGGAACCGGAGACACACCCGCAACGCCTCTGGTCCCAGGCGAGGGCCGTGGATTTCCCATCCCATTTCTCAGATCCCGATTGCCCCCACTTCATTTTTGCTCCTTTCTTTTGGCCCCAGCCATCCTCCTTACTCCCTCTCCACATCTCGTGGCAGAGCCAGGAGGGAGCATAGCTCTGCTCGTGTCCGCGGAGGCGACATCCAGGACCGGAGCAGAAACCTAACGCCCACCTGCCCTTCCCACTCTGTCCCTTTTCTGGGCTGTGGCCCGGTTTCCAGAGGACCTCCGGACCCTGCGGGAGAGGGTGGGAAGGGCTAGAGGTCACCCGACGCGGAGAGCTCTGCCAAACCTACCCAGTACCGTCTGAGTTGCATGGCTCCGAGCCGACCTCCTTCTGGTGCCCCAAAATAAGAGTGCTTAACCGGTTGCTTTCCCTGACGCCTTTGTTTTTTAAAGTGTTCACAGGGTCGCTAAAGCAGACGACGCGGGGGCGGCGGAGCCGCACAGGACCAGATGACAACCACTAGGGCTTTTTTCTGCGTGGTTCTTTTCCTGTCCTTGTCTGCATCGCCCAACCCCACGGAGAGCTCGGAGCACTCGGGAGGGTTTGGGGCTCCCAGCGGGTGCAGTTCTGTTGTTCCCCCCCCCCCACGGGCTTAGAGTTCGCCCGTGGCCGCCACCTGAGGTCGAGGACAGCCGCTCCAAGCCACCGTCAGGGTAGACATCCGGCCTCCGCGTCCACTTCGCCGAGTCCACGCCCTTGTCCTTTCCCTCCTGCAACGAAATCCCGGGACAGAACCCGGCGTGCGTCCTTGAGTCCCCCCAGGAACCCCTGGCCTCCGACACTTCGCTCAGGACTCGCCAGGTGATGTGCTGACAATCGTTTCACCAGGGGCCGTGCTGTGTTCCCGACGTTCCGTACCTGCTTACGCAGCATAAAACACTGACCGAGGTGGCCAGCAGCGGGACAACGCCTCGCCGATTTGCTCCTCTGCAACTGAGGACCCTTCCTTCTTGGTTCCGGGGAGGGAGGGGCTTTAGGGGATCCCTAAATTGGGTTTCTTGATTCCATCTAACCAGCTCTCCCCCGTGGCAGGATGTTCCGTCTCCCGACCGACCTTGCCCCACTCGCCCGCCGCGGCGGTCTCCCAGGCGGGGAGCGCAGGAGGGCTAAGGGTGGGGACTCAACGCCCACAGGAGAACCCAAGACGGCGCGGACCCAGAGGAGTACCGGTCCTCCGAGCAGGAGCGGGAGTGAGGCCGCGGGCACCAGGGAGAAAGGGGTGGGGGGCGCGCAGGGAGAAAGAAGGGCGCTCCGCGCACCACTCCCCGCGCGCGCCGCCTTCATTGGTCTCATCAGCGCGCCTCGCGGGCGGTTCTCTGAAAGCCGAACCAATCTCTAGGATCCCGACCCAGTGGAGGTACCAGCCTCTCTCCCACCCGAAGGCCGAGATTCCTCTGGGTCTTTTTTTTTTTTCTTAAAAGGATTTTTTTCGAGTTCTTTTTTTCATTTCCCTATTTTACCTGCTCCGCGCGCAGTCCCTTCCTGCCTCGCACCGGAGCTGCGGGACAGACGCCTCCGGGGATCTACTTCTTGCCATTTTCTCCACTCTTCCCACTCAGGGCTCTGCCTCTTACCGGAGGCTCGGCGCGCGAGAACAGCTAGGTGCCCCTGCCAGGTGGCATGGGGAGGGCGCCTAACACTACTGCGTGAGGCGAGGGCGAGGAAGATGAGCAGCCCCGCATATCGGGGTCTCACCCAGTACCTCGGACTCGGGGAGAGAGGAGTGTCCGACGCTCGCCGCCCACCCTGGGACCCGGGCGTTCCTGAGGATCAGCCCAGTCCCCATGCCTGCCCCAGAACCGCGGAGAAATTCCCGAGGCCGATCAAGGGCTCAGGGGCGCCTCCTGAGGCTTTCGGCAGGCCGCGGCTGCCCGGCCTGGTTCAGTGTGCCCGGAGCGCCCCCTCTGTTCCACGCGCACGAAGTGGCCCCTGCTGGATGGGGGAGAGGCGAGGGTACACTTTGCGGAGGGGGGGAGAATGGGTGCGCACAAGCCACCAGCAGCACTAGTCACTCGGGTAAACACTCTCGGCGGGGGCAGGGCCGGCAGCGCGCGCGGGGGAACCCGGCCGGGCCACCCCCGCCTTTACCTGTTGAAGCCTGAAAGCGCCAGCGGCGGCGGCGGCGGGGGGGGGCGG
>LNAC01000033.1:2063213-2104476 GCA_002007465.1 Ailurus styani | reverse complement strand
CGCTGCCCTGGGGGCTCTGAACGCGAGTCCCGGGCTTTGTCTCCCGCGCTTCCTTGGTGCTGACGGGCAGGGGGCTCCGGGTCGGCGAAGGACGCGGGCGGGACGCCGCGGGGCCCGGGCCCGGACGCGACGGTCGGAAGGGAAGGGGCGGACGTGAGTGTCGGCCGGATTGCCTTCACAGGGGAGGGTCAGCGGGCTGACGGAGCCGCGCGCCCCGGTGTCGCCCCGCGCGGGGAGTTACTTGGGGACTTTGCAGGGGGCTCCCAGGGATAGCTTCGGGGGACCCCCCATTTGGAGGTGCGCGCCTCACGGTGTGGGTGCGTTCCGGAGTTTGTCGGGTTCGGCGCGGCGCGCTGCCCCCTGCGAGAGGAGGGGCGCGCCGACCGGGAGCGGGAGGGACCGCGGGCGGGGAGCGCCGGAGCCCGGCCGAGCCGCGCTGCGAGTTACAAACTCTATTGTGACGCACTTACTACGACTGACGGCCCTTGCCAAACCTTCCCCAGACTTGCTGCCCTCAGCACTTTCGGCAGAACAATGGGGCCGGAGTGGGGAACGCGGCCAGCCGCCTGCAGTCGCTGCATCTGCGCCCGCTCCTGTGCTCCCGCGCAGGATCTGATCCCGGGAAACCAGAGCCCGCTGGGAGTTTCCGACTTCTGCAAGTCGGCTCTGAGCGAGGAGCACATGGGAATAGACTTAACACAAGATGCTCCTCCTCAAAACTCTGTGTATGTGTGTGTGTGTGTGTGTGTGTGTGTGATGGCACCAATTTCACATTGACATTGTAACTGTGTTTTGTTCGGTGGCAGGAAGTTTAGTCTCACCCCCTCACCGCCCCCCCCCACGCAAAGATAGAGGTACCTTTGTTGTTTGAGGTGTGTTTTTATTATTTGGAAGATCGTCAGAGAAATAGATGAACTAACGACTTATTGTTAAAGTATTTGGTATTTTAAAAATTGTGAAGGAATCAGCGAAAGTTGGCTAAATTTAGTTCTCTGTTGTAATTATTATTTTGCTGAAGATAATCTTAGTTTTTATTTTACTTGCAGAAAAAAAGACCAAATGGCAAAGCAACCTTCAGATGTAAGTTCTGAGTGTGACCGAGAAGGTGGACAATTGCAGCCTGTTGAGAGGCCTCCTCAGCTCAGGCCTGGGGCCCCTACCTCTCTACAGACAGAGCAGCAAGGTAATCCTGAAGGCGAAGGGGACCGCTGCCCCCAAGGCAGCCCTCAGGGCCCGCTGGCCCCACCAGCCAGCCCCGGCCCTTTTGCTACCAGATCCCCGCTTTTCATCTTTGTGAGAAGATCCTCCCTGCTGTCTCGATCCTCCAGTGGGTATTTCTCTTTTGACACAGACAGGAGCCCGGCACCCATGAGTTGTGACAAATCAACACAAACCCCAAGTCCTCCTTGCCAGGCCTTCAACCATTATCTCAGTGCAATGGGTAAGCAATGCCTGGGTAAGAGGTAGTTACTGTGTGGCTGTCTGAGTCTCTGTTTAAAGGCTGTGTGTAGCAATTAAACTAAACTCCCTTTTGAATCCTTTTACTGATTTAGTCCATATTTTGGTAGAAACAGAGGATGTGTCCAATAAGACATCAAACCAACATTGTTTTTTTTTACATGACCAAGTTTAGTGGCGGCAGTAAAGTGTACCTAGTATAGGCCTGTTGAACAGTGAAGCTGGAATCCTTGCTGCCTGCCTTCACTATATGTTGTCTAACCACTAACACTTACTTATCAACGACACTCTGCTTGAAGGGGACTCAAATATAGCAGATAGCTTAAAAACGTAACCAGATGTATGAAGAAATATGAGACAAGTTAATCATTTTCAAAACTGACATTTTCAGAAAGTGATGTGGTTCATCAAGGCAATACCTGATAGATAACCCAAAAAATGAGTTGTTTTCCACTCAAATTCCTCTTTGGGCTGATTTTTTGTTTGCTCAGAGGTTTTTGGATATGGTACTAATGAGATTGTGGGGTTTTATTTCAGGGATTAAAGACAGTTTTAGGGTCTGAACCAGGAAAACCTTGCAGTACAGTGAGGGACCTGACCTGGTGGGGGCTGTGGCAGATTGGGGAGCATTTGCGCTTTGTACATTAGGACTGCCCCCCATCTGTGGATGTGTGGTCTCAGAGTGGTAGGTTTTCCTATAGTACAGTGCAAGATAACACAGGGGCGCAGATTTTGGTGTCAAAGATCCCGCCTCAAAGGTGTTTCAACACTGACAATTAATTTAGACATTTGAAAGCACTGTGTAAGCCATATAAAAACATCTGTTGGCTAGATTTGACCCTTGAGCCCCCAGCATGTGACTTTGAGCGTGTTAGTTCTGGTGACCTTGGTAAGGGAGTATGTCTGTGTTGATTCAAGTCGCTCTTCCCCACTAATGGAAAATATCTTGGTCAGGACTGACCGGAACCTTACTTACCATTTGGACAGATAAGCCTTTCCTTCCTGCATTAATGAGATATAAATAAGCTGGCAGCATGATTCCTTAAGCATCCATTATAGATTCCCTTACAATGTAGATCACACTTTTGCCAAAGGCTGACAAAAACAGAGTTCTCAGGCTAGACACTTGACTGCTAGAACACCATGACAAATCTTGCATTTGCAGATACTGTGGGGCTCTGTCTCTTAACCTTCGTAGAGGTGTGGATCTGTCCCCATGTTAGAGAGTCAGAACCTCAGAGTCAGAACCTCAGGTTGGGCATACCTGGGAAATAGCAAGCAGGAATGGCAGAAACACCAGTAGCTATGCACGTTGGCTGGGTGTCTTCTGCTAAAAACTGAGATAAACTGTTAGGATCCTGCCTTAAGGGAAGGAACTCGAAATTTTATTGCTACTACGACTTTAGTTATTACTACCCTCCTGAATTCATCTAAACCTTAGAAGTTGGTGTTTGCAAATGTTTTCCTGCCCATGAAGGTACTCCTCTGAGTATATGAACCTATAGCATTCTTGTTCACTCAGTGAGGGAACAGGGCTTTATGGTATGTATTTTTAAAAACCTGTGTATTTTAAGGATCCTTTGGAAGCCTTATAGTTTTTCCTTGCAGACCTATGAATCCATCTCTGCAGGTGGTGACTTAATGCACAGAAATAGTTTCTCTTTTCTTGTTAATCAGGAGTAGTAGGTGACATAGTGTATATATATATATATTTTTTTTTTGGTACATACGGTGACATACTGTTTAGCAAGGTTGTGAGGTAAGCACTGTTACTCAAGATGACAGATGTAAAGCTTTAGAGATCACAATCTAAGTTATTAAGCAAAGTTATGTTTATACCTGTGAAGTCAAGTCATGGATCCCGAGGTGTAACTTTAGAGTAGTAACTACATTCCAGTCGATTGGCATGATAACTGAGCCTTTAATGCACAGGATTAAAAGATAAGGTGTAAGGAATTTGTCTGAAGTTAGTGCACCAAGGTAAGTTTTCTAACAGTTCCGTGTCTAAAGGCCACTGAAATATGCTGAGTTGATAAATTTTGGTTCTCTTCTGTTTCTAGTCAAGTTTAGTGTTCCTTACTCAACCATATCCATTAAGATCTTCAATGAAGCTTTTGATAATTTATTGCAAAATACATTTTTCACAAAGAAGTCTTTATGATTGGTTTTAGCCAGGGCAACTCAGACGGAAGGTTATACAGAGGTGCTCTTTTGCCCGGGGCTCCTGCTCCTTCATCCACAAAATAGTTTCTGCTCAGCGAGTGGGGATAGATAGCAGTGTATCTTCAGTTCTGTTCTTGCATCTTTGTTCTAATGAGAAAGTAAATTCTTGTTTGGGATGTACATCAAGTAAATGTTCATACTAGAAACACCTTCATATTTTCCTCAACATCCCCTATTTTTCTGGATATGTTCAAACGATATTACATTTTTCCATGAGAAACAGTGGTTCTGTTTTTTTGGGTTTTTTCACTTTTAGGAACCAAATTTTGGTCTCCTTATACCCTGGGTGGATTAACTTGACCTTTGTTCTCTTAGCAAATAACCGATTATTTTAGTCAAATCATTGACAGAGGTGTAGGTTTCTGTGTGCCTTTTCTGGTGAGTGTGCTTATGCCATATGTGTTTTTATACAAATTTTGTACTAAAGTCTGCACAAATTCATACTTCAAAGGTGGTTATTGCAGTTGGAAATAGGAGTTGAGAAAGGTCAGAATGTGCTAGTGAATATTGTGAGCAGGGTGAAAGCTAGTTAATTAACAACTTCATGTGTCAGATGACTTAAACTTTGTATTTGTTCCCTGGAACATCAGAGTTCATAGGCAGGAGTTGTGTTGTTCTTTGTATTCCTCCATATCTTGGCATACTCCTCTTGGAGCTGGTAATTGGCCGACCCACCTTTTAGACTGTGAGCCCTCTGAGGAGAGGCATGATGTTGTGGAAATCCTAATGAGGGCCTGACAAAGAGGAGACACTCAGGAGATGTTCAGAGTTTCGAGTCCTGCCCATCAGTCTTTCATAGAGCCAAGGAGGACAAATGAGATTTCAAAAAAAGTCTAGTAGCAAGAAAAAGACCCTCTGTGCCACTCCACCCCCCAAAATATTTTTATTTATTTGGATCTAACTATAAGGTTCGTCATGTGGGGGTGACAGGTGAGGTCTAGCTCAGCACGAGCCCAGTGGAGAAGCCACAGGTGGGTACTGAACACTGGAGATGCACCTAGTCCAGATGGAGACGTGCTTGTTAGTGTCCATTCACACCGAAGTTTGAAGACTTAGTATGTAAAAAAGAATGTAAAATATCTCCATCGCTTTCATATTAATGATATGTGGAGATATTTTTAACATATTGGGTTAAATAAAAAAATTTTTTTATTGCAGTTAAAAAAAAACTCCTAAAACTTAACCATCTTAACCATTTCTAAGTGTACACTTCGGTAATGTTAAGTATATTCACAGAGTTGTCCTCCCCACTCCCAGAACTTTCTCATCTTGTAGAACTGAAGCACAGTACGCATTAAACATCAGCTCCTGGCAACCTTCATTTTATCTGTGTCTCTGATTTTGATTCTTATATCTCATGTAAGTAGAATTACACAGCATTTATCTTTTCGTGACTGGTTTATTTGACTTAGTGTAATGTCCTCAAGGTTCATCCTTTTTCATCATTATTAGCCTTTCCTTCCACTTTCGAGCTAAATAATATTCCATTGTATTTATGTAACACTTTTAATTCACTCATCCATCAGTGGACACTTGGGTTCTTCCATCTCTTGACTGTATTATGAGTATGTAAACATCTCATAGATGAGGCTTTTTCAGTTTTTTCAGATATGAAAACAAACATTTCCTCAAAATCACACTTTCAGTTCTTTTGAATATATATGCAATAGGGGAATCACTGGATCATATGGTAGTTCTATTTTTAATTTTCTGAGGAACCTCCATACTGTTTTCCCTAGTGGTTGCACCACTTTCTATTCCCACCAAGAGTGTGCAAGGGTTCCAGTTTCTCCACATCCTCTCTGACATTTTCTTTTTTAATAGTAACCATCCATCTGAGATGATGTTTTACTGTACTTTTGACCTTTTTTCCCCCTGATGATGAGTGACGTTGAACATCTTTTCATGCTTGTTGGCTATTAAATAAAACATATTTTTTATATTCATTTTACCTTTTTTTTTTTTTTTTACTTTTTTTAAAGTGTTCCTTCTAGAAAAATGTCAAATTAGATCTGTGGCTGGCATTCTCTTTTTATGTGGATAGGTTACTTTGCAGAGAGGGAAGCTAGAATGTATGGTGGCTCTTTAACAAACGAGACCTTATTCTGCCCANTCTTTTTATGTGGATAGGTTACTTTGCAGAGAGGGAAGCTAGAATGTATGGTGGCTCAAAGCACGCCATTTCCAAGGAACTTCCTCCTTTGGTCGCTTTTGTTGACTTTACAGTGAAAGTAATTAGCCTAATCTTGTAAGCATCAGAAATGAACTTTGTCGATAGCTATGTTCTTCAGGCAAACATAAATACCAGTTTTGGTTTACTTTTTCAAAACTCCATGGTACATGTGGGCTTTGAAAAAGTTGAAGGTGGGGTGGTTTGGTTCTTCAGGCCTCTCAAGGATGCCTGGGAACCTGATGGTAATCTTTGCTGAAGACCCAGTTCTGGCGTCTAGCCCCAGGCTTACTAGTTAGGCCACCAAGAGAAACATCCACTTTATAGGTCTTGAATAGGGAGAGAAAGTGAAAAAAGTGATTTTTTTTTTAGCTGGTTCCAAACAAAATTTAGTAATTGAGAACTTTATAGACAGTTAAATTTTACGTCTTTTTATTTTGAGATAATTACAGATTCGCATGCAGTTGAAAGAGATAATGCAGAGATCCTGGGGTGCCTGGCTGGTTCAGTTGAAAGAACTCGCAGCTCTTGATCTTGGGGTTGTGAGTTCGAGCCCCACATTGGGTGTGAAGATTGCCTAAAAATAAAATCTTAAAAAAGAGAGTACAGAAATCCCATATGCCCTTTACATAGTTTCTCCCATCTTGCAATAGTACAGTATCGTAACCTGGTAGTGACATTGATAGACTCCACCTGCCTCATTCACCTTTCATCAGTCCCACATGTCCTCCACTTTGTGTGTGCACGTGAGTGTAATTTACTGCTGTGCTGTTTATCACATGTGGAGAGGTGTGTGATCACCATTGCAGTCAAGATACAGAACAGTTCCATCCCAAGGATCCTGCGTGCTACCTTTTTGTAACCAAGCTCCCTCCCTTCTGCTCCTACCCCCTGACAACTGCTCATCTGTACTGCATATCTACACGTCTGTCATATGTGACCTTTAGAGATTGGCTTTTTCGCTCAGCAGAATTCCATGGAGATCCACCCACGCTGTTGTGTGTATCAGTAATCACTTGGTTTTTATCGCTAGTAGCCCTCCACGGTATGATATAGCACAGTGGATTGACCTGTCAAAGAACATTCAGGTTGTTTGCAAGTTCTGGTGGGGGTCTGGCCCTGTAAGCACAAGGGGAGGGCTAGCCAGCCCACACAGCTTGTCATACCGTATCCCCGGCACGTCTTCTGGCTGCTGCCAGTTGAAGAACGAGGGCACAGGCTTCCAGGTCAAGCCTCCTCACCCGGTGACAGACCACGAGGCCACACCACGGCAACCAACTGCTGCCATGAACAGTCCTGTACAGGTTTTTGCATTTATGTGAGTTCTCATTCCCAGAAGTGCCATTGTTGGATCATATGGTAGGTTAGTTTTTTAAGAAACTGTTGTTTGCCAGAGTGGCTGTACCATTTTATGTCCCATCAGCGATGTATGAGGTGTCTGGCCCTTCTAAATCTTAGCCTGCATTTGGTATCATCACTATGTGTTTTTAGCCATTCTGACACATGCCTCATTGTAGTTTTCACCTGCATTTCCCTCCCGGCTAATGGTGTTAAATATATTTTCATGTGTTCATTTGCATGTCGATACCCTTCTCCATGAAGTGGCTGTTTTCTGTCTTTTGCTCATTTCCAATTGATTGATTGGGTTTTTTTACTCTTTCACTCTTTTTGAGAGCTTTCACACATTCTAGACTCAAGTCAGATATGTGATTTGCAAATATTTTCTCCTACTCTGTAGCTTGTCTTTTCTTTCTTTGCATGGAGCAAAAGTTTAAAATTTTAGTACGGTCCAGTTACCAATTTTTCCTTTTATGGATCATGTTTTTGGGGTCATCTAGAAACTCTTTACCAAGCCTTAAGTCCCAAGATTTTTGCCTAGTTTTTTTTTCTTTTTTCCTGAAAGTTTTTATAGTTTCACATTTTTCATGTTGAGTTAATTAGTGAGGTGTGAGGTATAGATCAAAGTCTAAGTCTAGATCAAAGGTATAGATCAAAGTCTGTTCTTTTTGACTATAGACCATTTGCTTCTGCACCATTTATAGAAATTGTTTTCCTTTTTCCACCTACCGTTAGCCCTTGAACAACATGAAGTGAGGGGCACCATGCATGGAAAATCCATGTGTAACTTTTGACTCCCCCAAAACATAACTACTCTAAGGTTGCTAATGGCCTGCTGCTGCCTGGAAGCCTTAACGAATATCACAGGCTGTTGATGAACACATATGTTGTGTATTATATATATTGTATACTGGGTTCTTAAAATAAACTGGAGGAAAGAAGAGGTTATTGAGAAAATCATAATGCAGAGGAAATACATTTACAGCACTCTACTGTATGGTTTGAAAAAAACCCACCTATAAGTGGACCTTGTTATTCAAGGGTCATCTATAATTGTTTTTACACCTTTGTTAAAAAATCAGTGTGTTTTTGTGGATTTGTTTCTGGGTTTTCTCTTTTGTTCTGTTGAGCTATGTGTTTCTCCCTCTGCCAATACCACACTGCCTTCATTACCCTGGTTGCATACTGGCCATAGAAATGGATACAGTGATTCCTCCAACTTTTTTTTTTCTTCTCAAAATTGTTAACCTGGGTCCTGTACCTTCTCATCTATATTTTAGAATAAGCTTTCCATAGGAATTGTGTTAAACTTATAGATCGATTTAGGGGAGAATTTGCACCTTTACTATGTTGTTTCCAGTCCCTAAACAGATACGCCTCTTCAAGTATTTAGGTCTGTAGGTTTTGTAATTTTCAATGTACAGGTCCTGTACATGTTTTGTTAGACTTAATTCACTTGGGAGCAATCATTAGTGGTATTATATTTTTAAAGTTATTTTCCGTACACTCATTTTTAGTATAGAGAAATGCAGTTCATGTTTGTATGTTCTTGTATCCTGGAGCCTCACTAAACTCAATAGTTAACAAAGTTTTTTGTAAATTTCTTGGGAGTACAATGAAGACGTGTTGTCTGCATATAGGGAATTTTATTTCCTCCTTTCTGATCTGCGTGCATTTTTTCTTTTTCTTGCCCTATCACACTGGCTGGAACTTCTAGTGCTATGTTGAATGAGAGTGGTAAAAGCAGATATCCTTGCTGACAGTTTTTATCATGAATGAAATAGATGTTGGATTTTATAAAATGTTTATTCTGTGTCAACTTATATATGTAAATGTATGAATTTACTTATTTTAATCTGTTGATATGGTGAGTTACAGTGATTTTCAGTGTTTATCTATCTTGCCTGCCTGGGATAAGTCCTACTTGGTCAGGGTGTAGTTCTTTTCATACATGGCCAGATTGAATTTGCTGATACTTTGTTGAGGGTACTTGTGCCTAAGTTCATGAGAACTATTTATCTGTTTTCTTTTTAAACTGTTCTGGTTTTGATCAGGGCCTTAACAGGGAGTTGGGAGATGGTCCCGGTCCCTCCTCCTTCTTTTCCAGAAGAGATTATGTAAAATTGGTATTTAATTCTTTAAATGCTTGGTAGAATTCTTTAATGAGTCCATGTAGACCTGAAGGTTTCTTTCTTTTGGTGGGTGGAGGGAGTTTAAATTACATATTCAGTTTTTTAGTGTTTGTAGGACTATTCAGGTTGTCTGTTTCAGCTTGGTTGGATTTTAGTAGTTTGTGATTTTCAACTACAAGGAATTGGTCCATTACTTCTAAGTTGTTGAATAATGAATGCATACAGGGTTTATGTTGTTCCCTTATTATCTTTTTAAGTGGGTGCAGGATCTGTTGTGATAGCCCATTTCATTCTAGATATTGATGATTTATGTTTTCCTACTTTTTTATCCTTATCAGTCTTCCTAGAGGTTTATCCGTTTTATTTGTCAAAATCAACTTTTTTGTTTCAGTCATTTTTCTCTATTTTCCTGTTTTCAGCTTTATTTATTATTTCTTTAGTTTTCTTTGTGTTTATTTTGTCCTTTCTAGTTTCTCGAGGTGGGGACTTGGAGTAATGTTTTGAAACCTTTCTTTCCTCTCTCCTACCATAAACATTTAGTGCCATAAATGTCCCTTCACCACTGCTTTAACTGCATCCCATATGTCTAGGTCTGTTGTGTTTTCATTTTCATTGACTTTCATGTGTTTTTATTTCCTTTGAAATTTGTTGAGGTCTGTTTTGGTAAATGATCACGAGTGCTTGAAAAATATCTGTATTCCGCTGTTGTTGGATGGAGTGTTCATTATATATGTCAATTAGATCTTACAGGTTGATTGTGTTGCTGATTTTCTCTCCGGTAGTTCTGTCAATTGCTTAGACAAACCGTGTTGAACGCCGCAACTATAGTGATGGATTTGTCTATTTCTCTTTTCAGATCTTTCAGGTATTGCTTCTTATATTTTTGAGGCACGGTTGTTTGGTGTTTACACATTTTGAATTGTTAATGTCTTCCTGTTAGATTGATCCTTTTATCATTGCTATAAAGTCAGCTTTATGTGGCGTCAATATAGTCACTTCTGCTTTTCATAAAAAATAGTAATAATGGTATGTCTTTATATGGTATATCTTTTTCCACTCATTTATTTCCAACCTACATAATGTATTTGAGATAAGTTTTTTTGTATACAGCATATCTTCAATTAATACTGTTTTATCTAGTCTGTCAAATCTGTCTTCTAAATGGTCTATTTAGATCATTTACATTTAAGGTAATTGTTAATATGTTAAGGCTTAAGCCTGCCATTTTATTGTCTTTCTGTTTCCTCTATTTCTGTGTTTCTTTGTTTAAGCCTTACTCTGGGTTACTTGAACATTTTTTTAGGATTCCATCTTGATTTATTTTTAGCATTTTTTTAAAGATGTTAATCTTTTTTTTTTTTTTTTTTTTTTAAGAAAACTCCACAACCATCTTGGGGCCTGGACTTACAGTGCCAAAATCAAGAGTCCTATGCTCCACAGACAGCCAGGTGCCCATGTAGTGTTTTTAAATACAATGTTAGAATAATTTTCCCAGAGGTTGTCTTATTAAGTATTACAATATACAGATGTAACTGGTTATGATCTATTGGCATTATGGTATCAAGATTTTTTATTTCAGCTTCAGTGTAGACCCCTTACATACCTATAAGTCCCTTTACCTGCCCCACTTTCAAATATCATCTTAAACATTTCCTCTATATACATTGAACACCATATCTGATGGTGTCATATTTTTTGCTTCATCCATCAAATATAATTTAAGAAGCTTATGAGAACTAGACAAGTCTATTATATTTCCTCCTCTGTTTTCTCCATTTCAATATTCTTTCCTTTCTGTGGTTCTAAGCCTTCGGTTATAATTTCCTTTGTGTTCAGAGGACTTCCTTTAAGTCATTTCTAAATGATAGGCCTGCTAGCAACAAACCTTAAATCCTGTGTTTGAGAATGTCTTTGTTTTCCCTTCATTCCAGAAGGATATTTTCAGTGGATATAGAATTGACAGTTGATGTTTGTTTGTTTTGTTTTGTTTTTTTCCTGAACTTAAAAGACCTGCCACTTCCTTCTTGCCTTCCTTGTTTCAGATGAGAAGTCTGTCATCTTTCCAGTGTTGTTCTCTTATAAGTATTATGACATTTCCGCCTGGTGCCTTCCAAGGTTTTTTTCTGTTTTTTAGTTTCCAGAAGTTTAATTATGATGTGTCTTGGATTTCTTAGGGTTTCTCCTTCTTTGAGGTTCACTCAGCTTCTTAAATCTGTGGTTTTGCTTTGTGCCAGGTTTGCGAAGTTTTCAGCTATTATGTCTTTGAGTATTTTCTTAGGCCCTCCTTGTCTCTTTTGAGACTCCTATGATAAGAATGTCTTTTTGTTGTGGTCTCACAGATCCCTGAGACTCTCTTCAGTTTTCATTCTATATTCTGTGTTCAGGCTGAGTAAATTCTGTGGGTCTAGCCTTATGTCCATGGATTCTGTCATCTGTCATTCCCACTCTGATTATTGAGCCCAGCCAGTGAGGTTTTTCCCCCTTGTTTTAACTAACAACTTTTTCAATTCTAAAATTTTTGCTTGCTTCTTCCAAGTGAGGCAGAAGTTCAGATCCCTCCTTGTCCTTGCTGATACTTTCCAGCAAAAATGGGGCACCAAATTGCATGGCTTCATTAAGTTCATTTGGGGGTGTATGCTTGGTTCCCTGCATCCCCTGCTGACACCTGGAAGGGGGAAGTGGTGGAGGGCTGACTGACTCACAGCCTTGCTTCTGCAGGGTGGAGGCTATAGCTCAGCTCCTCTTGGCTCCTTGTGTTTACACCACAGTGGGGGGCAGGGGTGGACTACCAGCCCTGCTTCCCACCACCTTGTTCCCCTCATGTTGCTGGGTGTGAGCTCCCAGTCATTCTCCTTAATGCTAGTTGGGAATGGAGGCTCAGTGACCCACTGGGTCCTGCAGACACGCAGGGCTGGGGTGGGAAAAGCCTACGGGCCACTAGCCTGATTTCCTACTACCTCATTCAGTCTTGTTGCTGTTAGGTGGGTGTGCAGGCTCAGCTCCCCACTGGGCTTTGGGCTTTCCCCCAACCAGGGGTGAGGGAAGTGGTGTGCTAACTTGCTCTGACTTGTTCTCTCTCATTGCTCATTGATGCTTGGTGGGGGGTGAGGGCCCAGCGTTTTGCCAGGCTTGCTGACAGAGGGTGCACGCACTGTGTGTGTGTGTGTGTGTGTGTGTGTGTGTGTGTGTGCGTGTGTGTGTGTGTGAAGTGGCAACAAATCCCACTTTGTACCACCTTCTTGCCGGGCCTTCTGATAGAGGGTGCATGCACTGTGTGTGTGTGTGTGTGTGTGTGTGTGTGTGTGTGTGAAGTGGCAACAAATCCCACTTTGTACCACCTTCTTGCCGGGCCTTCTGATAGAGGGTGCATGCACTGTGTGTGTGTGTGTGTGTGTGTGTGTGTTTGAGAAGTGGCAACGAATACCACTTTGAACCACCTTCTTGCCGCTTAGTGGGGTTGGAGGGTCAGCTTGCTGCTGGGCCCCACCTGTGCTACCCTGGAGGGGGTGGAATCGGCATCATCTGCTTCCACTGGACAGAGGATGAGGGGCAGCTATCCACGTGATTTCTCCAACACTCTTCTGGCAGGGCAGCTGGATTGGCTCTGCCTGACTCTGCAGGAAGAGGCTGGCAGATCAGCTCCCCCTTAGCCTGCTAACAACCTGGCAGTGGAATCCCAGCACCAGTACCGCCCACTGAGCTGGTGATGGGTGGAAAATCAACTCCTGGCTCGGCCACACTGAAACTGCCGTGTGTGATGTTCAGCTGGGGTAGGGCAGCTATTGCCAAGAAAATATTCTCCTGTGAGGCTGCCCTTTCCCCGGTGCTCTCGCTAGGGAGAACATGGCTTCCTGGGAGCTCTGTCTTCCTGTAGGAAGTATGGAAAGTAACAAGGAAGCAGGGAACTTCTCGGCCATGTCATTCCTCAAGTCCCAGGGTCCTCAAGCAGCCCACCTCTTCTTTCTCCTTTCAGCATTTTCTTGTTTGTTGTGCTCTCTAGAGTTTTTAGTAGCACAGGGTTGGACCCCGGGGGTTGGGGTTGACCCCACCTTTGGTGTGATTAGAAGTCTGTATCTCCTTTTAACTAAGTATTTATGACTACAGAGTACTGCTTGGAATTTTAGCCACTGCCTCCTTCACCCTCTGTTTTTACTCTATGGAATAATAGACTTTTAACATTGGGAGGAGATTAAGCAGTACTCCTAGCCTGTTTTCAGATGGTAACTGTAGAGTCTCTTGTCCTAACTGCCTTGTGTGTGACCCTGGTGGTGAGCCCGTGGGGTGTCCACCCTGCTTCTCTCCCATGTCCTGTCACTCCAGTCAGGTTCCACGTGCTATGAGAGACCTTATTAGAGAAAATAAGCCCTGTAGTCCTCCATGTTTGGACTGTAAGGCAGAAAAAGATTAATTGTGTATTGACTTGTGTTGTTTCATGTGTTGGGAGTTGCGGTGTTAGATTGGAAGATGTACATAGAACTGAATGCTAGGTGGTCTGATACCTTGCCTCCTGACCTTGTTCACGAAGGAACTGGAGCCCTTGCTCAGTGCCCAGATCTCCTCATGCCCCTGGCCTGCTGTCACCCCGCCTCTGTTGAGGGTGCAGGCGGGGGCGGGGGGAACTCCCAAGGACCACCCCCTCTCCCTGCCCCAGCCGCCACCTCCCACATTCATCCCTCCTTTGTGAGGGCAGCCTCAGTCTCACAACAAATTCCTCATGTGACAAAACGTCTAGCTTCTTTTGCATCTGGTCAGTGTCCTCTGGTGGTTCTGCTTGGTCAGTGGCTGGGACCTGTGCTGAGGCATGTGACCCAGGACTGCTTTCCTTCTCTGCAGTGGTCCTGTTGACAGAAACCAAATGCATGTCCTGTAAGACCTTGTGGACTTGGCCCTATGCCGTGCTCCTGGCTCTAAGTACTGTGCCACCCGCTCACCCTCAGACCCTGCTCTCTAGGCACAGAGCAGAGGGAGGCCTGCCATTCCTTTCTTCTGCAGGAAATGCTAGAAGACACGTGTGTATAAGGGGTCATCATGGCATTATTTATCCCAGCCAGAAAACAAAACAAAACAAAACTGTTGACTGTCCTAATGGTATGGAGGAAATCACTTCAGTTATTACACATCCTTTTGACAGACTAAGGTGATGTCTTCTTAATGATATTAAGAAGAATAATGGCATGGAAACTGCTGCTGGCTTAAAATTCTGTTAGAAGAGGTTGCAAAATTATTGATGACAACTTAGTGTCTTAGTCTGGTTTTACTGTTATACCAAACATACCACAGATTGGGTGTCTCAACCAAAAAACACTGATCTCATACTTCTAGAAGCTGGAAGTCTGAGGTTAGGGTGCTGAGCATGTCCAGGTTCTGGGGAGGGCCCTCTTCCTAAACTTAGACACCACTGCCTTCTCACTGTGTCCTCACATGATGGAGAGAGACCTCTTAGAAAGGCACTGGTTCCGTTCGTGAAGGCTCCGTGCTGGTGCTCTAATCACCCCCTAAAAGCCCCATCTCCTGATACCATCACACTGGAGAGTAGGCTCAGCATATGAGTTTATGGAAGCCAAAAACATTGGTGTTCAAGAAGTTTACAAAAAGTTTGTTAAGTGTAACAAAGATTAGAAGAACAATATATCAAAATGTTAAAAGCAAATATTTTTCATTCAAGTTTCAAGTAGTCTCATCTATGTGCCTTTTTGTGTTTGCAAAATCATAACTAGCATTTATAATAGAATAAATCTAACATAATACATGTCAAATTTTCTTTTAATTTTAACCTTCATTTTTGACATGCCCAGCAGCTTGTCACTGTGACATGTACATCGAATCTGTATGATTCAGTATTAAGTGTCATGCCCCTTATGTTGGTAAAGATTTCATCTGGAAGGGGCACCCGGGTGGCTCAGTCGGTTAAACAGGGGTGCCTTCAGTTCAGGTCATGATCTCGGGGTCCTGGGATTGAGCCCCACATTGGGCTCCCTGCTCAGCGGGGAGCCTGCTTCTCCCTCTCCTGCTCCCCCGCCACTTGTGGCCTATTACCAGAAGTATTTGCCGATGGACATTAGCCCCCTGATCTGCTCTTCTGGGGTCTGCCGAATGCTAGGTGGTCTGATACCTTGCTAAGTAAAGACCCTTCTGGGGTCTGCTGAATGCTAGGTGGTCTGATACCTTACTTTTGCTAAGTAAAAAACTTAGCAAAGTGAGTGTTTTATTGTGAAACATCTCCATGCAGTGGGGTTACAGATTGTTTTGCACAGGTGGGCTGCTGCTGTGTTCCCTGCAGAACTGTGCAGAGGTCTGGAACAGGATCTAGGTGGAATTCCACATGTTCTTCAGACCCACCAAGTGACCTGGGCAGACCTGCTAGCCTGTCTGAGTTTGTTTTCTCATCTATCAAATGAAGACAGAAGTGCTCACCTCTGAGTTGTGGGAGCTTCCACATAAGCTAAGAGAAAGCATCTGGTGAGGGACGCCTGGATGGCTCAGTCAGTTAAGCGTCTGCTCGGGTCATGATGTCAGGGTCCTGGGATCGAGTCCTGCATTGGGCTCCCTGATCACCAGGGAGTCTGTTTCTCCCTCTCCCTCTGCCTCCTTTTGCTCATCAAATAAATAAATAAATAAAATTAAAAAAGAAAAAAGAAAGTATCTGGTGGGATCTTAGTCACTGATTTTTCCTTGCTCCTCAACAACCTTTTGTAGCCGTGGGTTGTCCGTAAGTATAAGGATGATGAATGTTCTCTCTTGTTTCCCATGCAAAGGAGCTGTTTCAGGAGTATAAGAAACTCACAGGGAAGTGAATTCATCTGGAAATGCTATTATAATTCTAACTCCCCCAGGTCCCAGAACAAACATGCAAAAAAGGTCGTTTCTAGAAACTGGCATAGTAGGGGTGGGGAGAGGAGGGTCTGAATCACCTCTAACCTGTCCATGAACCCACACATCACCCTAAAAAGAACCTTGGCTTCATTGGCAAGTCTTTGGACCATGAAGAGACATCTGGAAACTGCACTGTGTCTGAGCTGGGCATGTGTCAGAGACACCTGTGAGAGATGGCCCATTGCACTTGACAGAAACTTGACTATAGTTCAGCATGTGTATTTGGAGAAAGAATGGTCCTGAGACATAAGACACAGGCTAACCCACGTTTTCCTGCAGTCAAATATTAAGCACCCTTTTTTGAAATGAGGTATTTTTGGTTTAGCATTAGAAATACTTGTTGCTTGAATAGAATGAAGAATTTTAAAACAGCTTTTTTTTTTTTTTCCTTTCCTTTGAGAGAATTTATGCTCCTTTAGCCATCTGTTAAATTTTGGGTTTTATTTCTGAACGAGACTCATGAATGCTTCTTGGGAACTCTTTCTTCATGTGCCGTGAGATGACCAATGCCAACAGAATAAACAGCATTTCCCTGGTGGACAAGTTTAAGCCCCGTTTGTAAGAGCCCGTGCCTTTGTGGTTTTCAGTATTTATTAGAATGAGTTGGTATTCCCGGTGTCCTTTGGAAAACCCAGATTCACTTTGTATTTCCTCTGTTCTGTGCCCTGGAGCGGGTCCCCGCGGCTTGTAGTTCCAGCTCAGCCAGAGAGCGATGGCGGGAAGCAGCCCCTGAGAAGGGCTGCTGGCGTTTCCAGCTCGGCTCCCATTCTCCCGGGCTGCGTGTGCCCGCCGGGCTGCGTGAGGCTGGGGTCCGTGCTTGAGTTACAGTCTGCGCATGTCTCCCCTTCTCCAGCACAGGCCAGCGGACTGCATGGATCGTGTCTGCAGCCCTGAGAGCTGGGACGTTCTATCCCCTCAAGAAGCAGAACTCTGGGATTTGGAAACGGGTTGAGGGCACATCTGATGTCGGAGGTGGGAGCATGGGCCTTCGGCACTGATGACTTGCTTTAATTTGGGCTTTGCTGACCTTCTGTAAGAGTGAAAATGGTTTCAAAGCTAAAATGTTGTAAAACAAAGGAATCAGTCATTTCAGTCTGAGAAGGGTTATGTGTTCAGTTTGAAACAGTTTCAACGTGGTGATTCTCAATCTCTGAGTTGCTCTGGGAGCTCCCTCCCCCACCCCCCACCCCCCGAATATGTCACGTTGCTGGACCAGAGCGTTCTTCCTATTCCACGTAGTGAAGTATTTTGATATAACCAACTTATAGATTTACTGAGTAATTGGAGACTTTGTCGAAGAAGCTGGCTTAAGCAGAAAGGACCTACAAATCTTACAAATGCGTGTCTGCACGTCAAGTCGAGCTGCTCAACCTTAGTTTCTTGAGGAGAGGTACTTTTTTATGGAGTAAGTGTGTCAGAGGACAGACTAATAGATTTCTTGTGGGTTTTTTTTTTCTGGTTTTCTCATTCTTGAGAAAAAAATTTTTTAAGATTTTATTCATTTATTTGAGAGAGCACGCAAGGAGGAGAGTGGCAGAGGGGGAGGGGGAGAGAATCTGAAACAGACTCCCTGCTGAGTGGGGAGCCTATGCACAGCTCGCACAGCTCGATCTCATGACCCTAGACTGTGACCTGAGCTGAAACCAAGAGTCATATGCTCAACTGACTAGAGCCACTCAGGCGCCCCTCTTGAGAAATTTTTTAACATAAAAGTAGTCTAGAAATGAATCCTGGATGTTTGCTATGTTAGTATATATTTGCATTTAGACCTCAATATTACTTTTGCAGGTTTTGATTTAAAAACTGCTTAAGGGGCACCTGATTGGCTCAGTTGGTTAAGCATCTGCCTTTGGCCCAGGTGATTCCAGGGTCCTGGGATTGAGTCCTGCATTGGGCTCCCTGCTCATCGGGGAGCCTGCTTCTCCCTCTGCCTGCCACTCTCCCTGCTTGGGTGCGCGCGCGCTCTCTCTCTCTCTCAAATCAATAAAAATCCTTAGAAAAATAATACAAAACAGAAAAAAAAAAAACTGCTCAAGATGTAGCTTCTTGGGACTCTGTTTTGGCTCCAAGACTTGGTCTTCACTGTCACTGAGATGAACTACAGTAATTTTAAGGCCTTAAAGTGAATTAGAAGAGATTTTTGTCATCTGTTCCCTGGTGCCAGTGTTACATTTTGTAAAGGAAGCCATACTTACTCTGTAGTCAGGAATTTTTATATTTGTGCTTTAAATTTTCATTTCTTCCCCAGTTTTTAGCTAGGTATAACATATAAGTTACTGAAAGGTGATAACGTCAGATTTTTTAACACACATTTCTTAAGGAATGGTCTTAAAGTGACTTATTGTACAGAATTGTATATTTACTTTTAAAAGATCTCTGAAAAGCACTTTTTTCTTTATAGTTGTGATGGAGTAAATGGTGGAATAAACTGGATAGGAGATGGCCTGCACTGTCAGTAGGAGGGGTGTAGGGTACATGTCTCTGTCTTAAAGCAAGCTCAGAGTTGCTCTTCTTTTGACTGTACCTAGTTTTGGGGTTATTTTTGTTTTTTGAAATAAGATGGCACAGTTAAATCCCCTGTAATCCTCTGAAAGGAATTTAAGACTAGAGAAATAGAGCTGCAGCTGTCTGAGAGACTGGGTGCGGCCCCGGTCAGTGTAGGGAAAGCAAAGAGCCGCAGTAGCATCCCGTGTCCGGCCCCCAGCAGACCTAGTACAGACCCCCGAGTGCTCTTCAGGGCAGCCCATTTCTGGAGCACGCCGAAGGGGACCGGGAGGGATGGTGATGCTCAGTCTTCCCACTGCTCACCATAAAATGCACGTGGAAGGAACTGGTTCAGGCTTGTGGTGGCAGCTTCCTTAATTAAAGAGAGGTGATGGGCACCTGGGGGGCTCAGTCGGTTAAGCCCCTGACTCTTGATTTCAGCTCCAGTCTTGATCTCAGGGTCTTGAGTTTGGGCCCCATGTGGGGCTCCAGACTGGGCATGGAGCCTACTTTAAAAAGAGGAAGGAAAAAAGAAAAGAGGGGTACTGATCGAGAGGGACCGTAGATTGCCTTTCTAGGCCCAGGGGACAGAAGCAAGATTGAAGTGGGAGTTGGAAGGGGGGACATTTCCGTTCCCTCTGAGGAAGCACTCTGTCGCATCTAATGCCCTCCAGTGAGGACCGCACTGCCTCGGGAAAAAGCAGCCCACCCATCAGGCAGTGGGCTCTCAGGCCAGGCCAGCAGGCATCTTGCTGCACATGGGCCCTGTGCCGGGTCTCCCACCTGCCTGAGATGCTGGACTTCTGCTCTGACTGAGCGCTGGCAGGTATGTCCTTGGACAGAGACCTAAAAACTCGGTCTGGGTTTGCTGCTGGCCTGTCACTGGCTTCTAGTAAAATGTGAACACATGTGCGGGGGAGGACAGCTCAGGTGAAATGGGTAAGTAGGTCTTCTGATGTTGAACAGTCAGTGAGTGAAGAAGCACCATAGCACGTTGGTCCTAATGCCTTAGGTTCGAATTTCACTGTGAGAAGCATAATGGTGGAAGGGGAAAGATGAGGCATGCTGGTCTCCAGACTTCTGTCCAGCTTCACAGCGGTGGTTTACTGGCAGTTTCCAAATGGTCAGCCTGGAAGTGGATCAAAGCAGCTTGTTTTGACTTCCCTTACTCAAGGCCACATGAAAGCATGGGCAACACGCACTGAAAAGAGTAAGTATAAAACACTGGCTTCCTCTCCTGAACTTCAGTATTTGTGGTGGTGCTGTCTCCTAGCAGCTGTTTGTGAAGTACGGTCTGCATTCATGCAACCGCCCAGGCTTAACACTGATGTGTACCAGGGGAAAACAGATGGAGGAACTTTCTGAGCACCGATACTACAATCACTGTGTTTCCTTTCTGATTGTTGTCATGATCCTCCAGGGGCTCAGTGCCATTGATAAAAGATTTATCAACTTTATGTTGCAAGGGAGAAACAGACGGGGGGAGGGGGGCGGTGCACACAGTGAGATTGGGTTCATTTTATTTCTGAGAACCATTGGAGTTTCTAAAGGTGATTCTGATAGCATCTTCTGCAGTGAAACTTACTAGAGTGGCGGTCGCTCTCTCCTCTATGGTTAACTGGGAATCCAGGGGCATGTGGGCCTGATCACTTGGCAGACCTGCTGGTTGTGTCCTTTTTTCTCTTGTAAGCTTCTGGATAGCTGTGACTTGACAGAGATACTTCTGAAGATACTCATTTAAATAAGGAGACTATCCGGTTGAATTGACATCCCAGAATTTTTATTTTCCCAAATGAATGTTGCGTTTAAGAGTGGTCACCTGCAAAGGCAGTGTCTCTTCTGAACATTTTTGGAATACTCTTTTGGAAGTGGTTTGGCACTGGTTTCAGAGCTGATGGAGAAATGGTCCTTCAGAGGGTCCTTATGGTTTTGGGTTAAATTAAGACTCTCCTCAGGGAATAAAGATGGATGACCCTGAGGTGTTGAGAGGAAGGGCCCCCACAGCCCTTGGTAAGTGCCGGGAGAAATGTGTGCTTGTGTCGAAAATAAAAACCATCATGTCTTCAAAGTCATACGTTCCATCTCTCTTCAGAGACTGAGAAATCCTTCCTCGGCTCTGAGTTGAATACATATATTCAAAGCTTAATTCATGCTGACTACTTTAAAATCTAATCTTGATTCTGTCTAAGTATTTGTGGATTACTGAACATCTGAAAACAGAACAGTGTGACGCGTTTCCATGAATTTCAATTTGGTTTCTGGTTCCGCACTTGAAATGCCAATAGGGACTTGCCGGGAACTAGAACAGTGGCCGCCCCTTGGAAGTGAGAGCTGCACCAATCCTGTCGCTCGGAATGAGACCGCAGTCCCGTGAGCCCACGTGTAGGACTCGGTACCCGCGGCGCACACGCGTGCCCCACGCAGTGGCCTTTCTCCGCATCCCCACAGAGCAGGACAGCTGGGTGTGGAAACGGTGGTGATGGTGGTGTGATGGGACCTCCGTTCCTTTAACACCTGCTCTTGGTGACAGTGGGGTGGAGCCAGGTGGGCGTTCAGGAAAAATCGGAGGGTTTGGTTTGGCTGTTGTCGAGCTCATTATGAATTGACAGTCTCGGGTTTTTGTTTTTGTTTTGTTTTGTTTTTTCCATTTTCCTACCTTAGCTGACGGTGCTACAGAAAGCCCTTTCTGAAAGCCCCAGCCTGATTTCACTATCAGCCACTTAACCACGACATTAATTTTTTCAATTGCTAAGCTTCTAAGATTTGAAATTACCATATGGGTTGGAAAATGTTCTGTAGCGGAACCAGAACAGTCTGTTAATTAAATACCACATGTCTCTGCGTAACTCGAAGTTCTTTTGACATTAAAACATGTTCTCCTTTCCGTCCCTCCCTGCTCCCCCCACACTGCTATAGGAAAATGGATTAATTAGACCTCAGTACTTTTTCTATAGGAAATAATGATACCAGTAAATTCTGGATTTCAAAAGATTGTTTCTAAGAGTTTGGATGAAAATTCAGCGAACATTTCACACTTTTGATAGAATTGCCTCTGACACAGTTGCATTATTTTTGATTTGTGGCTTTGATTAGAAATTCTGGACCTAGCAGGTTCCCCCAGCCCAGTCTGGTGCTTGTAGGATTGGAGCTGCCCTTTCATGGGTTTTAGGTTACTGCTTTGGGAGGTAGCTTTACATTTAGATCCGTGTATATTTTATTAGATCAGTGTGTATTTTATTCCGCTCTTTTTTCCCCCTACATGTTAGTGTCAGGCTCATAGAGTGACATGATTTCTTAAATGTGGAAATTACACTTTATGGGCAAAAATTCACCTCACCAGAATTTTCCCTTTGGAGAAATTTTTATGTGCATGTAAAATTGCCTTATAAGTTAAAATTTTTATCTTCTTGACTAGTAATGAGAGTTTCTGTTTCAAGTAAAGACCCATTTTATTGATCAGGTATCCACACATATGGTTGTGAAACATTGTGGATAGAAAGAATATTTGTGCTTGATACTTACAGACTAGAAATGTGAATGTGACTTATCTTTTCGACAGGTGAACTATGTTACTCTAATGGGCATAGTCGGGTCAGTATCTGGGTAGAATTAGGAGAGTGAGGGTAGACCAGCATGTTGAGTATTTCCCTGCCCCTGAGCCCACCTGCTTCAGGTGCACCTTTAGAAGACCACACCCTGAATCCCTTCACTGTTGTGGTGGTTCACGCTCTGGATGACAGTGGCACAGAATTAAGCAAATGAATTTGAGCTTTGACCATCACTACCACGGGGCTGACAGACTCATTCTGTAGGATCAGCCATACCCCAGTCTTTGTTCCGGTGGATTCTTACGTGACGTGAGACCAAATACGATAGTCACTAAGATTAAACTAGGGATGAGGTTAAGAAAAGCTTCCCCCACCCCCAAAAGAGAAGATATTTTGTCATTTCAGAAATAATCTTTGAGGGCGCCTGGGTGGCTCAGTGGGTTAAAGCCTCTGCCTTCCGGCTCAGGTCATGATCTCAGGGTCCTGGGATCGAGGCCCGCATCGGGCTCCCTGCTCAGCGGGAAGCCTGCTTCCTCCTCCTCTCTCTCTCTCTGCCTGCCTCTCTGCCTACTTGTGATCTCTCTCTGTCAAATAAATAAAATCTTTAAAAAAAAAAATCTTTGAAATTTACATTGAAAAGCTCACTGTACTGAGATTAAGACTACCCTTTTAAAATAGAGAATAGGATGCCTTTTAGGATATTCAAAACAGAATTTTTGTCTTAAATAAGCCTACTTTATAACTGTCTACTCTGTACACGTTAGCTTGGTTTTATTGCAGGATGAATGATCCTCATTTTAGCTTTATAGATTCAGGGAACAAAAACAAAAACTGCCAGTTTCTTCAAAAGCCAAGTGGTGACTTGTGCTGTGTTAGAGTAGTCCAGGCAGATCAGTCTCCTTGGCAAAAGTTAGTTTCTGTTGTTGTTATTGGATTGTATGGTGGTGTTACTCTTCTAAGTCAGCTTAAACAAAAATACACCTAAGTACAGTTAGAGAGCTCTGATCTGTTTTTCTGACCGGTCAGTGTCTGCTTAGCCGGGGCTAATCCGTTACCTTTGGTTACTTAAAACTCCAGGACGTCCCCAAGGTTTCTTGCCTGTTGCTCAGGGTTCCCGGGGTCTGGTCCCTGTGGAGCATCTGCACCAGAGGTGCCTCGGAAACCCATGAGCGGGCAGCCTCCTGGGCCTCCCACAGACAGTCCCACCTGTGTCTCACCGCCACAGACTTCGTGGGTGTGTTTGTGTCTGTACATTTATTTAAGCTACTGAACTGTTCTTGCCTAGAGAAGAAACATTTACTTACCTCCTTTGCTTCCTTCCCCATTCCCCAAAATACAGCAGAGCACTTATCTCTAAGAACACGTTGGGCTTGGCCACCAAGGTTCCATATTTCCTTCTTAAGCTGCTGGCTAGGTTGACATGTTCAGTAGGTGCTAGTTGGATGATAAGCCGACTTCTGACACACACTGACTCCTTTGATGGTTACCAGCCCAGGCATAAGCCAGGCAGAACCTTCCAAACCACACGCAGAGTAAGTAAAGTAAGGGTGTGAAGTAGAATGCAGTGGGCTTCATTCATCTCCAGGTTGGGGGAAATTAACTGGAGGAGTTATTTTTGTTTCGTGTTATAACACGTATAAAGTTTACTTCTAAGTGTCGTGTCCGGAGAAACTTAACATTTAAGTGTTGAAATTTAATCCACAGGGATGTCAAATGCACAGGAGCAGGGCTTGTCCTGTGCGGTTGCTGTACCCAGAGCACCTCCTAGAACCGTGTCTGGCAGATGGGCATTTGTAGTCGTTGGGTGTATTAGTGAACGTCTTGATTGATTAAACATTGGGTGACTTGCCAGCTGTTTTTAGCCTGTCTACCATCTTTATAAGACACACAATCTATATTTCACACATTTTTTTTTGATAATTGATATTTTTTCATTTCTGACTCTAGGATTAAAAAAGCAGATTGCCCTTTTTATTATTTTTATTTTGTTTTATTTTTAAGTAGATTGTATGCACAACGTGAGGCTTGAACTCACAACCCCGAGATCAGGAGTCACATGCTCTACCCACTGAACCAGCCAGGCGCCCCTGAGAGCAGATTACTCTTCAAAAGAGCCTTGCGTAGTGGGGCGCCTGGGTGGCTCAGTCGTTAAGTGTCTGCCTTTGGCTCAGGTCATGATCCCAGGGTCCTGGGATCGAGCCCCACATCGGGCTCCCTGCTCGGCAGGAAGCCTGCTTCTCCCTCTTCAGGGTCCTGGGATCGAGCCCCACATCGGGCTCCCTGCTCGGCAGGAAGCCTGCTTCTCCCTCTTACCCTTCCCCTGCTTGTGTTGTCTCTCTCTGTCAAATAAAAAGAATCTTAAACAAAAAACAAAAAACCTTGTGTAGTAAGAAACAAGTGGGGGCTCTGAAGCCCAGAAGAGGTGTGTGGTGGTAGTTCTGAGGTGGCCACATGGTGTCCTGCTTGCTAGTCTGGTCCCCTGTGGATAGGGGCAGCTGTGTCCCTGCAGGGCCGGTGAGCAGGATGGCATGAGATGACTCACACCAAACCTTCAGGCTCTGAGGTGTAGTAGGCATTCTAAGAAAAGGCTTTCCTTTCTCTTGGGGGGTGAGTCGACTTTTTTAACGGCTTCCGAAGTTGGGGGGGTGGAATACCACCTGATTGCTGAGAGTAGAAAGGCAATAGTGATGATTAGGTACCTCGGACAGACTAAATCTTTAAAGTGCTGTAAACCCAAGAGGAGGAAGTGAGCTGTTATACCACCACCTGGCATCCCATCTACCCTGAAATTTTGTTTCTTGGCCAGATTTAGCCATTTAAAATTTAATTTTAATAGGCTTTTACAGAGTAATGATAAAACTATTTGTTTCTTTTGTTTTTGTTTTTGTTTTTTATTTGATAGAGAGAGAGAGAGATCACAAGTAGGCAGAGAGGCAGGCAGAGAGGAGGAAGCAGGCTCCCGTCTGAGCAGGGCGCCCGATGAGGGACTCGATCCCAGGACCCTGAGATCATAACCCAGGCTGAAGGCAGAGGCTTTAACTCACTGAACCACCCAGGCACCCTGATAAAACTATTTGTGTGGCAATGATACGGCCAGAGTAATTTTTTATGTGGTTGGGGTGTATTCAGGGGACGTGCCTGACTTATCCTAGAAGTTTCTCTGTGGTCACCATTCACCTAGGGCTTCCTTTAGGAATCTTCCCTTGGCTTACTCACAGAGCGCAGATAATTCTGGAGAGCACCCTTGTGCGTTCTTCTTCGCCTGTACATCTGCACACATGTGCACACACACTCACAAACACACTCGGTGCCTACCCTCTCTCAGGCACTCCTTTGTGGGGAATCACTGTTGGATTCCTTTGGCTGGGGGTTGGGGGACAAAGAAGATGGGACAGGAGTTTTGAGAAGACTTGGTAAAAACTCAGTTTATTTGTTTTTCAGAGTACGCTTTTAAGTGCTTTTATAGAGCTATGAATCAACATCAGATTTACTGATAAATGATAAAATTCAGAAACCCCATATACAAAACATTTTTACAAAAATACAAAACAGAAAACTGTATGTATAGGATTACAAAATCTGATCATTTCAGGTTTTTAAATATTTTGCCATGGTCAGGACACAGCCGTGTGTCTAATTGTGAGAACAGCGTGCCCTTGCTGCTAGTGAGTTAAGTCACAGGCCCAAGAACCTCATCTCTTTTCCCACACCCGCAATGCCAGACTGTTCTCTCTGGAGTGTGGAGATGCCATCTTCCTGGTGCCTTTTGGGGTCTTTTGACGGCTCCTGTTTTTGCTCCCCTTCATGTGGCTTTTCATCAACAAACGGATGGGTGGTGGGCTTGGTGTGAATGTTAGTGACAGCTTAATGAAAAGGCAAACCTTCCTCGTTTTTCTTTCAAAAATGCCTTTGCTCCTTCACCCAAAACATCGCCTCCCCCCATGTGGGGTTTGCAGATTGGAATCCCCCTTTATGGGCTACATTAATACAGAGACAGAACTCACAGATGTGCCTTAATTTGGCCACGGGGTAGCACTTGTAAGGACGGTGTCTGTGCCCCTGGTCCCGTAGAAAGGAGCTCATTCAGGTAGCCTGCTGTTTCTCAAGTTTTCCCTTATTCTCTAGATTGAAATAGGACTACCTCTTCATCTCCTATTCCTGTGGGGTGTTTGAAGTTTCCTTAGGAATTCTACCTTGAATTAAGATATGGTTACTTTACTGACAACCTAAATTTTTTATGTTCTCCTATGTGTTTCAAGTATGATTTGGGGGAGGGGTCGTCTTTATTATACCACTTTTGTGTTAGTTTGTCTTGAAACTAACACAATTAGTTAATTGTGTTAATTAATGGGCTGGGATATTTTTAAGTTTTGTAATTCTGAGTCTCCGGTTTTGAAAACATCGGTTGTTTTGTATCCGTTACTCTTAAATCAAACTGAGGTAGCGGACCTTACCACCATCACGAAGTGCATAGTCCTGAAGTTAGGGAGGTTCCAAAAACAAAACAGAGTGTGTGAGATGGGCTTGCTTCTAGAACGTGCTAAATGATCTATGGAAAACAATGTGATTTTTGTTCTGTTTGTTCTGATGCAGCTTCCATGAGGCAGTCTCAGGCTGTACCTGCAGATATGCGCCCGGAGATTTGGATTGCGCAAGAGTTGCGGCGTATTGGAGACGAGTTTAATGCATATTACCCAAGGAGGGTAATGATGTTTTATTTACCCTTTCTCCTCAAACCCTCCCCCTCCCCACAGTTTTTTTTTTTTTTTTAAAGGTGACCAGTCATAATTCTACACTTACTCTGGAAATGCGAGGTATTACCTGTGTGGGACGCACCATTGTTTCTCCTTTCCCATTTTTCATTTGAGAACATTTTATGGATGAATTCAAGTCACGGTAACTAAATAGAATATCGTACAAGGTGGCACAGGCATTTCATGAGCACAGACCCTGAAGCATCCGTGCTAAGAAAGGGGTTATGGATCTGCTTTGACGTATTCCCACAAAAACAGTAACGTAGTCTTCAGTCCGTAGAGAAGGTTTCTGCATTCCCTTTGGGCTGTTGGAGTCAGAGGGTAGAGACCTATTAAAACTTCCATCTTCACTCAGCCAGAGGGTGCGATGCCCGTGGTAGTCCTGTAACGGAGTTCGATGGGCGAGTCTGAGCAGGAGAGGCACGCCCTGCAGTCCGTGGGGCTGTCCTTGAGTACTGGCAGGAGGCCATTAACCAGGAGTCTGGGACCTGGGGCATAAAAATTTTATACCCCTGATTGACTGCCACTTACATTTTAAGGTGTGCTGTTGATTTAAAAATCAAAACAAACCCTATGTCGTCTTCTATAGACACAGTGTATTTTGTTGGGTTTGCCCATTGGCAATAACCACTACCGTTTGGACACCTTTTGCTCGTGGAAGACTTCCAAAACGTGTAGGCTTCAACTCTGGGAGTTAGGGCTGTTATGAGCATAGATGAGTATTTCCTATAAAGGGCACAGTAGCAAGGATGTGATATAATTTGGGTGTGTTTACATTTTTCCAAACAGCCAAGTATGAGGATATTTCTATTAATTGATCCAAAAAGAAGACACATCTTATTTTGTAGAAAAAGCTATAATTGTTACTACCGTTCTTGCTTATTGTGTCACTGGTCTTGTGGCTCCTTTTTTCTGAACATTACAGCTTCGTGTAAGTATCCCTTCAAGATTTTTTTTTAACTTTTTTTTTCTTCTGGAAGGAGAGGTCATGCTTAGAATACCCCAGTATTTGTGTCCTGCTTTGAACATTGGTTTCTTTTTTAGCTGTCACTAAGTAAGTGGATGTTACCTGTTAATTGCTTTGAGTTGTTCTTGTTCTCCTTTCTATACAATGCCTTTCAAGCTTTTTTAGACACACATGGAGACATCCTCCCATTTGCAAAGGGTCTTTCATTTATTCCTTCAGTATGGGGTCTTTGTAAGGGAGCCAGGGGTGCTCTGAAAACTCCCATTGGATCCTCTTCATACCTTCCTATGGGTGCGTGTGCATGTGTGTGTGTGTTTGATGGGAAATGTGCTATAGTATGATTCTGCTTTTAAATGAGAACTGTCACATTGATGAATGGGTTTAGGAATCTCTTACGTGGACGTCTTTAGCTGGGCAGGATATCCAGCATCCTACCTCTGCCATTTACAATGTATAAATTCCTTCTCAACCTAGCTCTGAAATGGTAATTATTTTTGCAAGACTGATTGTTTCGTAATTTGCCACTACAAGTTACTCTTCCCCGACCCCCAGCTCCTTTGCCTTCGTTTCCCTGAAGGGATTTCGGTGTTCCTGTGTGTGTGACTGGACTTGACCCTCTTGCTGGACCAGGAGAGACTGGCCAGCAGAGCCCCAGTGCATTCATGATGACCTCATGCTGGGGTGGGGAGGCTGATTCTGGGGGCATGGCCATAATTCAGCAGGAAAAGATGGCAGAGTGGCCTTGCACGATGAGCCTGAGCAGCGAACTACCAGCGTGCTGGGCCTGCGTCCTTCTCCACCTTGAAGGGTTCGTAGACGTCCTTAGGCCAGGTCTGCCGTGGATGGGGCTGCCCAAGAGAGAGGAGGCTATTGGGCCCTGGTGCCTTCAGCGTCCAGAAGTTCTGGACACTGGCAAGAGCTTGAGGTCACAGAGCTTGAGGTCTCGTAATGATATTATGTATAAGTTTCTCTTTAAACTTACACAGGGTTTCGGTGACTCTCTAAGGTTTCCCCCTGGGCTTGCCCAGATGGACCTGGTTGGTGCACCTCCACAGTGGCCTGTGTGGTCAGTGATAAGACACATGGGCCAGCTGTGGCGTGGGGGTGGCCACACAGCATAGGACGTAGAGGTGCACAGTTATAGTCATGTGCATGTGGGACACGAGCTGTGGGGTTGTTTTCATTGTCTGTCCGTGGGAGGTGAGAGAAACAGTGTCTGGCAGGTTATGTCCTTCTTCCCCTCCTCTTCTCCCAGGGTCATTTCACAGTTTAATGTTTAAGAGGATATTGGAGATGGCCCTATCTGTTCAAATGAGATGCAACCTGTTCTCAGTGCTCTTGGCGAAATAAATGTAAGTTAATTTCATTGTGGTATCACACTGTTTTCTGGTTGTAAACCTTATTTTGCATCTCTTTAAAAAAAAAATGAACCAATGTCAAAATGCAGTCAGTAATAATTTAAGGGACTCTAGCTTCTGAAGTAGGCTGGGGATATTGGGGAAGGGGGGAGCAAAGGGACAGACTCCAGGTTATAACCTGATTTTTCTATAATGAAGGCAGATGTATTCTCCAGATTTTATGATTTGCCCATTCAAAACGCCAGACTCTGGATAGTGACGCAATGACCCCCAAAGCTACAGACACCTCTTGGTATTGTTGGTTAAAAATAATCCAGTCCACAGTGTCCATTCATTGGGGGTAAAAATCTGGGGAGGGAGTATGGGAGGCTGTAGTGGAAAGTCACGCATTCTAATCACCTGCTGTCTTCACGGAGGGGAGTTACTCCTTGGCGAGTGGTGGGCAGCCCCACCTTGCTTGATAATGCTTGCTTTATAATGGATTTTAGCATTTTAAATACTGAGTGTCTTTATTTGCTTAATACTATTACAGTACCTTTTCTAAAGTGTTGGTCTTTTACTATCATGAGCCTTGCGAAGCCTGACAGGATATTTTCCCGTTTTTTCAGTTAGAGCAATAGAGGAAGGTGTCGTGTAGTTGTCATGTGTTCAGTCCACTTAAGGGCAGTGGGGAAGCATATGAAACGGAGCTGTGGAGTCTGAATCCTTGAAGGAGGAGGTGTGAGAGGCACAGGTGAGCGCAAAGTCCCAGTGCATGTTCCCCTTTTCTTTTGTGACTCCATGTACTTGCCCCCAAACGACCCCGCCAGGGCAGAGCGACCCATGTTCCCCACCCCCCGCCCCCGCCCCAATCTGGTAAGTTTGACCGCTCCAAGTCTGATGTATTTTTGTAACTTTTTATTTTGAAATAATTTCAGACTTCCATCTGAAAGTTGCAAGAATGGTACAAAAAACCCTCTTCTCTCTGCCACCCGAGTTCCCCACCGTTCCCATGTCACCACATCTGCTTTAATGTTCTTCCCCTTTTATACCTGTGCACATATTGTTTTCTGAATTCTGGGAATAAATGCCAGGTGTGATGTTCTTTCGCCCTTAAATCCATCAATGTGTATTTCCTAAGAATAGGAGTATTCTTACATAACTGCAATGTAATTCTCAAAGTCAGGAAATTAGCAGGGTGACAGTACTGTTATGTAATCTGTGGACTTCATCCAAACTTTACCAGTTGTGCCAAAAATGTCCTTTATAGTAGCAAAAAAAAAAAAAAAAAGTTTTTTTTCTGGCCCAGGATCCAGTTTAGAGTCATGCGTTAAATTTAGTTGTGTTATCACTTTGATGCTGTTAATTTGGAACCATTCCTCCGTCTTTGTGACTCTGACATTTTTGAAACGTCAGAACAGTTTATATAGATTCTCCCTGAATTTGATTTGTCTGTTGTCTCCTTGGGATGAGAATCCAGTTTTGTGCTCTGGGCAGGAATTCGGCAGGAGTGATATCGTGTCCCCTCCCATCCATTGCTTCGGGAGGCGTTGGTCCTGTCTCTGGTGATGCTGACTCTGGTCAAAGATGCTACCTTCCACTCTAAAGCCAGTACGTTTCCACTTGTAATGGAAAGGAAATGTGTGTAGAGAATGAAGAACTTCCTTCTTTTCCCCATGAATTATTCATCCCGTTCATCAGCCTAATGATTTCATGGGTCCCTGTTTGATTCAACAGGTTATTCTGCAGTACTATTCTGAGTACTTATTTTGATCCTCAGATTGTCACTGATCTGGCCAATGGCAGGCTCCTGGTACATTTTCACCTGTCATTAAGCATTAAAGGGCCTCAGTCGTGCAGGCACATCGAGAATGTGGTCTAGGACAAAACCCAAGGGCCCATGGAGGTGGTGGAGCTCCTGGAAGGCATCTGTTGCTGAATGGCCTACACCCACATGGTGCCCTGACCGGTCAGTTCCAGCCCTCCGGTGCCCAGGCTTGGGGATTGCTGGGAGCGTGGAGGTCAATGGACTACAAGTGGACCACTTCCCTACAAGTGGACTTGTAGGGAAGACTGTCTTGAGCTTTATGAAGAGGCTGAATGGCTCACGTTCAGCTGAGTGGTGGGGCATGGAGCGCTGTGTGCTTACCGCCCATTCTCGGGACGGTCCACTTGGATGGGATTCTTAGCCGTGGGCCAAGGGTGCGGTCCAAGTCTGTGGAGCATGTGCTGGGCCCTTCAGAACTTCAGAACATGTGCTTTTTGGGTAATTAGACTCATCCTCTGCCCCACATCTGCCTGTCCCTCTCTCCCATTACCACGGCTGCAATCATTTACCTTTTGTGGCCTCCCCCAGGCCTTGTGGTCAGGTTGTCCACCCTGAGTTGCTCTGTGCACAGGTAGACTGCTCTTGGTTGACAGTGACTTGGGGATGTCCTGGCTGTGGCCTGCGGTGAGCAGCAGCACGTGAAGCCACGTCAGACCCTCTAGATGGGCCAAGAAATGAATGAAAACCCTTTCATTGTTTGATCCCAAGAAACAGTGTATCTTTTGTTTACGCTGCCTGCTTCCTACTTCTTCTGTCCCAGGCGTGTGCAGGCATGAGTAGACTGAACTGTGGGCCAACTGAAGTATAGCACCAAGCCAGACAAAGTAGAGAGGGAGAGGGAGGTGGCTCGCAGACCGGTTTAGGTGGAAACAAAAGTTTAATGGAAGTGTCACCCATTTGCATTTTCATATATGATACGTGAACTTGAACTCTTCCTGTGCTGTCCTTCCCATGATGTGAATTCCCTGTGCTGTCTGATTCCTGGTTTTATAAATGATATTCTTCTGTAGGTAATGTACAAGGGAGAGATCTAATCGGTAGCTAGCTTGTTTGGGAATAGCATAACCTGAACATAAACCCAGAGATATGTGTTCTCTGACAACATTCCTTTGAGTCCCTCATTAATTGAACATAGAAGGTTAATAAGCGAGCCACTTTCTGTTACTGTCTGAGCAAAGAATAGTGAAAAATCTGTGTATGAAATATTACATTAAAACTAGGCCTATCTCATGAGATGGCGAGTCGCACACAAGTTGATAAAATGACAGTTTTCACAGCAAAAACAGTTGTGAGTGAGTGTTTTCCTTCCAGCTGGAGGACGTGGTTCAGGGTTGTGGCTTTAAGAGACTTCCAGTGCCCCCATCACAGAGTCACTGGAGCCTGTGTGATCCAGGAGTCCTCCTTCCTAGGGCTTCATTCAGCCCCTCGTGTTTTTCCCTGAGACCTTCAAGACAGCACATGGTTCAGCTTATCTCTATGGCAACTGTGGACGGCAGGTTTTCCGAACAAGGGCATTCCGTGACTTGGGGATAAAGTGTGATCTTACAGGAAAGCAGGGCTCATGGACAGGTGTGCAAACTTTGGGGTGAGACCTTGGATCCTGACTCCATCCATTATGTCTTCTGGGCACTCTGTTTCCTCTCAGCCTCCTAGGGATGTGGTGAAGGTCACACAGACCCATTCAGGGACAGAGCTAGAAATTGCTGTCATTGCTTGCCTGTCATGCTGGTGTGTCTCTGCACTAGAACTGAAACATTTCTCAGTTGGTCTTCAGCGTTTAGAGAGATGCTGCTAACTCGGTTCACTTGCCTGTCAGCACCCTGCTTGTGTTGGGCCCTACTGATGCGTGCTGTGTCTGGGTGTACACAAACAGAAGACGGGGCTGGGGCGCTGCGGTGTGTTTCAATGGCTGGGTGGGCATCGCCCTGGCTGCGGCGGTGTTCATGCGGCCGCCGCTCCATCCGCCTGTGGCAGGTGGGCACACCTGCAGGCCTGCCTTGCGGCGGGGGGCACCCGGGCCATTCACACAGAACCATTCAGAGGTGCAGGTGCCCCGAGGGGGACTTCAGAGAAGTCTGTCTGGGGTTTTTTAATCTCTGGTGGAGGAAATGAAGATGCGCATGAGGCGAGGCTCGGCCGGTCTGCAGACGTCTCTCACCATCCTTCGCTAGACTTCTCCCAGCTGAACCAGAGCAGAGAGCTTCGGGCTGTGGTTACAGTGCATTAAATCTCACCAGCGTTTCTCTGGGGCCGGGGCGTTTCGGAGCTGTGTATTCTTCCTCTGAGGCTTGTATTTCGTTTGATGGAGCACCCCCACCCCCACCCAGGAGCTGTAAGAACCATCTCTGACTTCTCTGTGGTTGGTCACCGTGCAGCGCTGCACTTCCCAGGCAACGGTCCGAGGGCCGACAAGTTAGAGATCCGCCCAGTAGAGGGGTGTGCCGCCCTGCCAGAAGAAAACCCGGGCCACGGCGGGCCTGACAGCCGGGCAAATGCTTGGTCTACAGAAAGCCTGAGCTACAATAGTTTCTTTGAAACAATGCATCAGAAACGAAGGAGAGGTGGATTCACGCAGATGGGGTTTTCTATGACTGCACCGCCTGGGCAGGTCGGCGGCGGCTCTGGAGGCTGGGCCGGGCCGTGGGAGAGCTCCCTCCTGCTCAGGGCGTGGGAGCACCACGTCCTGGGGAGGGGCTCCCAGCACCCTTTCCACAGCTGTGTTGACATCACAGCGGAGTTAGGCACAAGCTATGCAAATGCCCCGTTGCCGTGGTGATGAGTAGAAAGTGAATCTGGGCTGCACTGCAGCAGTGGCCTGACACCTGAAACCAGGAGGCCGTCCAACCTACTCTAAAATCTGGGCCAAGGTGGAGAGACTGCCCACATCTTCCCAGAGATGCTCCACATGGCAGGCCTTTTTCCTCTCTGATCTCTGGCTCCATCACGTGTCATGTAAAATACTATTTAGATTGATGGAGGTTATGAACGGGTAGAGGGGGTCTTCCATCGGGATCGCTCGGGCCTGCTCTGCCCCTCCCACCCCCCCACCTGGTCAGCTTGTATTATGGCCACAATACCCAGCCATGTCCCGGAAGGTGCCGCAACAGCCCCTAGAGGACCAGACACCATCCAGACACTCATGTGACACATCCCCGCTTGCCGATCTCAGGCAGACATTCCCTGTCCCATCAGAGTCT
Source organism: Ailurus styani (assembly GCA_002007465.1). Classification (NCBI taxonomy): domain Eukaryota; kingdom Metazoa; phylum Chordata; class Mammalia; order Carnivora; family Ailuridae; genus Ailurus; species Ailurus styani. Next base: position 2,070,167 of record LNAC01000033.1, on the reverse strand, counting down.
CACAGTCTAGAATTCCATCTCTTCTAACATGTTACCACTCAAAGATACATCCTTTTAAAAAGGGAGAAAAAACGTTTAAGACCTTTTAGGTATTCAGTGTTGAAATTCTGTAAGAAAGGGGTTTTTGATCAAGTTTAAAAATTACTGTGCATCTCAGAGCTCTGTAGGTATTCCTTGCTTTTTCATTTGTTTCTTAGAATTTGCTCTTGAGCTCTCTGGTATAATGGTGAAGATTGGGCCATGTCTCCCTTGTTACTTTGACTGCCAGGAAACTCTTAGTGAAAGTCTGGCTCTTTGGCTCTCAGCCCTGGGTCCAAGGGTAAGTCTCTCTTTCTTGATGTCATTTCTAATCTCTCTTAACTTTTGTGTTTTTTGCACCCTGCCCATCTGTGGGTTTTTGTGCTTAAGCTCCCCTGAGTAATGCCAAATGTATATGTGTTGTACTTTCCGAGTCCTTGGGCCCAGTGGGGTTTGGACCAGCCTTTGGAGCGTGGATTAGAGAGAGCTCGTGTGCTGAAGTCTGAGTTCACTTGATTTTGACTCCACAAGTTTGGTCTGTCCCCTCATCTGTGAAATGCGGAGAGCTATACTGGCCCACAGTTCATTATGAAGATTGGAAAGGTGTGTGGCACGTCATTTTGTTGAGTTCACCACTCAGTGAGTGACTCTTCTGGACCCCAGAGTAGGGCGCCCCGAGTCTGAAGTCCTGGCGTGTCTTGGGTGGCTTTTCAGAGGCTGGGCTTGTCTCTGCCTGCAGGAGAGCAGAGCCAGGACCAGAGCTGAGCTCCACAGGTGTGCGGTGCTTATCCTGACCAGTTCTCCAGGCAGCCTGGGCTCAGGGTCTCTTGTATCTTCGTACTTGCTTCCCTCGACTGGGCAGGAGAGGATGTTTTGCTCTAATCATTTTCCCATTACAGTAGTAATTAAATTCCGATATTTGGTTGGTCATCTCAAGTGTAAGTTGCGGGTGGTTCTTGTGCAGACACCGCTGTGGCGGCTGGTGCTGTGTCTGTGCTTGGCTGCTGCAGGCGGAGGTGGTCCTGTGTTTCAGTGTCACGGTGGCTTAGAGGGCCCCAGCTCCTTGGAAGTCTGCCCGGACCCGCACAAGGGCATTCCTTTGGCACAGCCCCACCCCCAGCTGCCACCCCGGTTGAGCCCATGTCCTCTGGTGGGGACGTATGGGAACTGTTTGTGGGGATTCTCTGCTGAATGCTCTTGACATTGTCTCCTGGGACACTCTTCACATCTTCCGGGAAGCATACCTGAGTCTCCAACAGGGAAGCCTGTCCCCAGCTCTGCGCCTTCCTGCCCTCGCTCTCCGAGGGCCCCGCTTGCCTCTCTGGCAGGCGCTGCTTTTTCTCTGCCGTTTTATTTACCTTGTATATTGCTGTTGTCCTGTTACCCCGTTTATTTGTATGACTGTTCTTCACCAGCGTGTAAGCTTCATAGAAAGAGAGGCTGTTGCACTTTTCTTGCATCTTGACTCCACTTTGGCACAAGCCTCCCATTTTCCTGGAACATGTAGGTATTCTCTTTGCCTGCAAATCGGGAACTTGAATCCTGATTCCAGGGGCAGGACTGCAGCTGTGGCTTAATGGGCAGCTGTCACTGTTGGTAGCACGCACAGTGGCCCTTGGGCTGGGCTGGGCTAGGCTGTTCTGCACTTGTTGCTAATGACAACGGGGATTGCCCACAGGTAGGTCCTAGTGGATGCAGGCTTTCAGAGCCAGGCCCCAGCACACCTCCTGTTTTGTGCAAGCAGGCCCGAGGGCTGCAGCCCCCGACCCAGACAGGAGCATGGACTGTCAGAATTAGTTCCTGGAGGGTGACACAAAGCTGAATATTGAAGGAGTCCTCTCCTGGACACATGGGATGGCCATAAAGGTCATACCCCCCAAAGAATATAGTTCCTGATTTAGACCATGGAGATAAAAAGACCCAACAGGATAGGGTCCTATTCTTCAAGCACTTGTGAGTGTGTGTTTGTGTGTGTGTGTGTGTGTGTGTGTGTGTGTATGCACACGCACACAAAAGAGATCATCACTGTGATGTGTAAAGTGTTTGCACTTAGTAGCATATTTAGTTTTTTAAATAATCCCCTTTATCCAAATGCATCCCATTAATGTATCTTATAAAGTACTTTTATGAATTAGATTAAAACAGTGTTATACAACTCTGATCTAAGAAGTGTTTTCTTAGAGAGGGAAGGAACCAAGAATGTTCGTTAAGCATGAAAGGGTATATTCCTTTGCTAGGACTCTGCTATACCAGAGTACCCCGGGGAGGGGGCTTGAACAACAGAACTGTATATTCACAGTCATGGAGGCCGGAGGGCTGAGATCTCAGGCTGGCTGTGCTGATGTGTGCTCGGAGCTGATGGTTGGAGCCTGACTAGGCGTCCTCACCTGCTGGCACCCGTGCCCCTTGCCCCACGCTTGCATCGTCGGGCACCCACTGTGTGCTCTGGCGAACAAGCCAACGTGTGCGGCTGCAGGTGCTAGGGGGCAGCGAGTCTGTGGGAAGCAGGAGCTGCCCATCTTCAGCTGCTTTGGAGCAATGGGCCGTACGCGCCTAGCTGGCCAGCCTCAGCCAACTGTGCCGGCAGTCAAGGATATTCTGGACTGGCATGGCCTTGGAATTCAGTCGTAATGGCTTCCTCCATTGACTTGTCCAAAAGCAGTTTCTCGCTGGCTTAAAAGCAAAAAGCATGTGGCGTGTTGTCACGCGCGCTGCCTGAGAGGGCAGGCATCCCGCTGTCCTTCCTAACTGAGTAGTTGTAGCATCTTCTCGGTTATCAGGGATCAGGTGTTCTTTTTGCCAGAATTTCCTGCATGGCCCCTACCGGCTCCCTGGCTTCCTTTGAACACCCCGCACGTTCTTTCCGCTTGAGATGCAAGCAGAACTCTAAAGAACTTGGAAGGACCTGTCTCGTGATGAGAATCTTAACCGTCACAGCCTCCGCCATCCACCCGACGTCCTCAAAGGGTGGGTGGGGGATTTCTCTTCTCAGACGCGGCCAGTTCTGAAATGTAAAATGAACTGAGTGGAAGCAGTTGGGATCTGTCCCTAATGTGGCCCTGTCCCCTTACTGGTGTCACTTTGACCCCGTTCTCTGGTCTTATTGAGGCTGGGAGTGACACCTGGCTGACAGGAGGTTTCCCACCTTGAAGAGATCACTTAGCCCTGCGTACGCTTTCTTCATTTTAGTAAGTCGTGGTTTTATTTTGAATAAGCCTCTTTCAACCTATTAATATTAGTCTCAACTAAAATTAACCTTCCCCTAAATTATTCTCACACAGAAAAAGCAAAGTAATTTTGAAAGTTAAATCAAAACAAAGCAATCTTATGTGTAAAACAGATAAAAATCACAGACTGTGGTTACGGAGCGCCTGTACAGGAATCGCTTACAGAAAGCCGATTTCCTCCAGTCTGGTTATGGAAGGAGAACGGGAAATGCCCGGGCCTTATCACAATCCCGGCCTGTCAGACAAGTGCTCACGAGCTCATGTAAACAGTCGCAGGCAGGGCCTCCGCTCGCAGCTGGTGTCCGTGGGCAGTGTTTGCGTGTGGCGGGGGACGCCAGTTCCCGGCCCCACTCATGGCTCGTGGGTCCTTCGTGGTGTGTTGGAAGCTTCACCTGCCTGAGCGAGAAGGGGGTTCATGGAGAGCCCCAGACAGCAGAGAGCTAGCTGGCCTCAGGCGTCGATGACTCACTGAGGAAATGACCTTAGTGAGGATGGGCTGGAGACCCGAATTGTGAAATGGGTTGTAGCTCCTGGCGTAGAGGCAGGTGTGTTCCTTTGCCACCTTTGGCTGCTCTGAATTGACACCTCACGTACCTACAGAGTGGATTAGAACCCAAAGGTGGGCCCTCCAACAGACCCGAGAACCTCTGAGACCTTTAATCTAGCCATTTCCTGTTGAACAGTTTCTCCGAGTGTCGTAAACATGGTGGTCACTGGCAGAGAGGCCTTCTTAAATAATTTTAAGTGCTCCTTGCTCCCCACGTGGGGTGGGAGGATGGGGGTCGACCCCACCTGTGTGTGACCGTGGACACTGTGCTGAGCCACCCGTGTTTACATAGCGGAGCTGCCCCCAGCAGCCAGAGGCCCCGTGACGCATCAGTGCATCAGCACTTGATTTAGCTTCTTAGGACAAATTGCCCCAAATCACTGGTTTCTCAAGTAAACTAGGGCTACCAGAAATTCACCCTTGGGGGAGTCAGCATATTTGAATGTTAATAACCTGGGTAGTGAGACAGTTACTTCACACCTCTCTTCTGTCCCCTCCACCCCTACCTCTTCCCACGGGACGCCTGCTCCGGTGGATCGGGGGATGGCTGTCCTCAGCACCTGCATACAGGTGGACGCATTTCCAGATCAAGGCTGTTCTGGCCAGTGATGACCTTGCCTGTAGAAAGAATAGGTATGTTTTTACAGAGGCAAACAGATTCAGGGATTGTCTTTGAGGTTGCAAGCATTCTTTTGGTTTCTGTAAAGCAGGCCGTCATACTGCTGCTTATGCGGCGAGGTCTCCCTCCGTGGGGGAGGTAGGAAGGCCTCGCAGTCTCAGGGGAAGGACCTGTGCTCGGAAGGCGCAGCACTCGCGAAGGGGAGCCCTCTGTAGCTGCGACAGTGGGATTGGTGGTTCCCTTAAATACAGGCCTCCCCCACCCAAAAATAATATGAAGCCTGAGAAACTAAGAAGCTTTCCTGTTGTTGTTTCAGGTCTTTTTGAATAATTACCCAGCAGCCGAAGCCCACCCCCAAATGATTATCTTACGACTGTTACGTTACATCGTCCGCCTGGTGTGGAGATTGCAGTGACGACGGGTTCCTTGCGGGGCCAGATGTGTGCAGACATTTCGCTTGTTTAGAGCAACAAGCCTGAGCACCACGGTGTAAGAGGTGCCATTGCTGTGTGGCCGGCAGTTCCTCCCCCAAGAGGGCGTGCGGGGAGGCCGGCCGATGCACTTCCGAGGACACCGCGCTGCACGTGGACTTGACCTTTCTGTTCACCACACGGCAGAATTTCTGATGGAAGTTCGTTGTGAATGTAAATGAGGGAGGATTCTTTTTTTAAAAAAAAAAATGTACAAATCATGGTTCTTTGGAGCAGGATTTTATGCAAGAATGGTGTTTACACATGGTGTGGGTTTTTTTTTTCCACCTTCTTTAATAAGAACAGGTTTTTCAAAAAGGAAATGGAAACTTTTTAACCAACTCGTGAATGATTTTTGTACTAAAATTTTAAGAACCTATTGCCTACTCTCAGAGGATTATGTAAACTCTGCAGTGGAAACTGAGCCAGCTAATTGATAAAGCTGCCTTAGTTTATTTTTAGAGATTACTGTACAGAATTTTTAAAGGGGAGAGGTATGAGATAGCCCCCTCGCTTCCCTGCCATTGGCTCTTTGACATGCTTTTTTTTTTTAATCATTAATACCAAAAAAGTTCTTAGGAAACAAAACCGATTAAAGGCGCAGAGGGTCTGTTGTCCACCTGTATTGCTATGCCACTCCCGTTTTGTAAATATTTACTTACCTCCTTAAATTCAGTTGCATCTGTGGCAAAATTTTAAAACTCTCTTCGTGTATTTTTCCTTGTCTCCTTTTGCGATGCTCCTCTGGTCTGTCTGGAGGCTGATGCACAGATGTGGTCCAGTGTATTCTCATGATGAAAGGGAATTGGGTCAGAACATGAGTCAGGATCTGCCTGTGGCCTCCACGGCCCAGTTGGGCTGTCCATCGGTAGCTGACTCACTGGGACGTGCGTGGTGTTGGTTTTCACTGGTTTTGATGGGCTCGTCATCTACAGGTGTTCTGAAGAAGGAATAGCAGCCCTAGCACAGACAGGTACTGTGCCCCTAGGCACTGTGGGCTTCTCTGGTTGCAGACTCGCCCGCAGTCGCAGGTGCACTGTCAGCAGGGGCCGCAGGTGGTGAACGTGCCCGCTCGCAGCTGAGCTCACTGGGCTGCAGGTGTCCGAGCTCCAGCCCTCGTGGGAATTGGTGAGAGCCGTGGGCGGGGCTTTAGGCGGCTGTTTCCTGGGCATCCAGGCTTTTCGTCCAACTCTAGGTTCATCCAGCCTTTGATGCCTGACACTTGGCTCCCACCCCCCTTAAATCCACTTAGAAATGAAGGCTTATTTCTGCCTTCAGCCATGCCGTACAAATACTGCATTGGAGCCCGAATCTGGAGTGGGCTCCCAGCCTTCTGACAGATGTCTGTCTGCCTTGTTCCATTATCTCGGGACAGTTGGGTGCTGTTGGACCACCCCTGGTGCATCCACCTCTTTTGGGCACACTCTTTCTCCACATCCGCCTGGGGAAGGGTAAGCAAATGGAGGGCCCATGAGTTGGTCCATCATTTCAAAGGCAGTTAAACAATTTGGGGAGACCCAAGAGAGATCAGGAAAGCAGTGAAAGAGGAGAGGTAGAGATCATTTCGTGAGCCCTATATAACTTCCAGATTTTGGAACCTCAGATCAATAAACAGCTTTTTAAAAGAAAAACGTGATTTTTCAAGCAAGTCAGCAGTGCCAACAACTCTTGTTTTGCTTTGGACCCATAGAGGACCAGAGTTTTCACATGATTAAATTAAGTGGGGAAATCCATTCGTTTGTATCTTGAAAATTCTATATAAATATATGTATACATACATATGTATATGTATGTGTATATATATACATATATATCTATAGCATATACGCATTTTCCTTTAGGTAGAGATATTTGATTACAAATATTCTTCCTTTCTTAGGAGTTTCTTTTCCCCCAAAGTCTTGTTGGGGTCTTGAATATTTTTAAAGCTGTGTTGAGTGTCAGTTTGTGTTCCTGACGTGTCTCGAACCCCTCGGTGGGGTCGTGAAGTCCACACGGTTGTAAGGCAGTGGTGGACCTGCTGGGCACACACACCAAAGACGTATTTGGTTCGGGGCGCCTCCCCCCTCCCCC